>VWZN01000936.1:50466-156504 GCA_013396955.1 Regulus satrapa
TTAAATCCTTATAACCTTATGCTCAGAAACAGCAGAAAACAAAAAGGTTCGGCATGTCTATTTTGATTAATGAGAATAAACTAATGGTCAAATTAGACAGCATATATAAAATAAATAGGCCAGGTTACCTAGATTATCCAGGTTATCAGGCTTTACTTCCCCATCCATTCTGAGTGAGTTTCCCTTGCAGAATGGCAACACCTTCCTCCTCCAGCCATTCCACCAAATTGCAGTTGATACATTTCATTATTACTGGATGAACCCACTCATTGTAGCACCTACTACATTTTATACTTTTTATATCAATATTATTGCCTCTATTGTTTATAGATAATGTGTGTAACTAAATGCATCAAGAAAAAGAAATCTTCAGTTCTTACCGTTACAGCTCATAAGAGAGAAACTTCCCTTGCAAGGTACCTGCTACACCTTTTTAACAACCATAGCTCTCTCATTGCTCTGATGAAGATCAGAGGTGTTTGTGTTTTTTAAAATTAGGTATTTCTTTTTCCAAACAAGAATATCTGGAATTTTGTGTACATAAAGGAAATTGGTAATAAGCTATTTTCTGCTCTGCCTTTTCAATTTGCAAGTGAGAAACATCTATTTTCTAATTAAAAACATAAAATTAGATTAACAACTTCATTTTTCTTTGTATTACTATACTGAAACATATTTAGCCATGAAAACTTTTTAAAATTATAACTTAAAATGTGAACAAACAGGAAATCTAGTTCAAAACACAGAAATTATTCTGAAGAGCCCAATGGGACTTGTACTAAAACAAAAACTTTCAGAATCAAGCAGCACAAGCTTGAAGTATGACTAGTTCTGTTCAGCATTTCATTTTTATTTTATCTGGCATTTTCTTTGTATGCTTATCTTGATGTTTGAAACTCTTTCAAAAATTGTTAATTAAAAATGTTCCAACAAACATTCTGAACTCTAACATCTTTAAAATTCGAGTAAAAAAAAGCCTTTTCAAATAAGATACGTGATCATGACATAAAAATGAAAGGTTTGAGGTTCTTGCATAGTTTGGCTGCTGTATTTGCCTACAGAGAGTTAGCCTATGAACCTATTAAAAAAGACAACTCTAACCAGAAACATTGCTCTCACCTTCAGTAATTAAACTCTGCAAGATGCCCAAAATACTCCTATTTTCTTTCATAGCCTACAATATTAGGCATCCACATAACACACAGCAAAATATGTGCTACCAGGACCCCTCTTTAGATGAGTTTTTTTTTGCCTTTTGCATAAAATGAGACCTTTTGGACACCTTCTTACTAGTGAAGTAGTCTAGGTTCATCCCTCCCCAAACTGCTTCATGTTTGCCTCCTGCAACTTGCCTTAAAGCACAAGAGCTAAAAGCTGCCTGCAGGGAAGATGCATATCAATGTGAACCAAAGCCTTATGAAGCCCAAGCAATTTTAATATGGCCTATTTTTGAAGAGTCGTATTAAGGGTCGTAATTCCTACCCACCCTGGTTGAGCACAGATCCTTCCTGTATCTTGGGCATCCAGCTGCTGCCTAAGTTACTCTTCACAAATGTGTATGAAAACACAACCAAGGAATACTCACAGAGTTGGGAGCTTAACCCATGAGAAAACAGAGGGACTGATCAGCCAAAGGCTCAGAAGAAAAACAAACCACAGGAGGTTTCTCACAAATGGATGAAAGCAGCCACAACAGTTTTCAGACAATATGGAGAACCTAAATGGGTCTACTGCACTTCAGCTCCCTCAATAAATGGAAGACTCACCATCCAATGTTTTCAGTGGAAAGAAAATTTCCAATGTACAAGCTGTGTCCTGGGCAAAACAGGGCTCATGCAACTTTTACCAAAGAAGAGGCAACAGCAACACTGGCATGTTTTTTATTTTGGTCCAGCTTTTAAGCACTTACCACTTCATTTTAAGTATCTACATATGCATGTTTTGATTTTTAAATGAGACTTTTCCAGCATAAAACATGCCAAACGTCTATCCTTGGCTGGTTCTGTTGCTCTGGTGATGCTAGTGAATTCTCATCCATACAAGCCAGATGGACACAACAGGAAATTCAGTTTTCCAAAACCAAGAAACTTCAGTGTTGTTCAGACTGTAGCAGAAAGCTCAGTCTTGAAGACAATCAAACCGTGATTTACGTAAGATATCTGACAGCCAAAAATCACAATGCTAAACATTTCAAACGATGCACTGCACAGTATTTCACATGACCCGTTCGTGCAGAACTTCAGCAACAAGAGCGGGAATAGTACAAGATGACTCCTTTTTAACACCAACACCAATAAAGTGGTGTTCTCATAAACAAGATTTGAGGAAATCTGTCTCCAAACAAGAAAGTCACAGCAGCAGCAAAAGGTGGGAGCTCCAGACATCTGGTACAGCATTCCTTTTTGTTTTGTCCAAAACCCAAAACTTATTTCATTTCCCTTGCAACCTGGTTACTAATGGAAACAAATATATCATATGCTCACTCCAGATGATAAACTGTACATGATAAACTGTACTCTGAACAGAGTAGAGCTAGAGATGGTTAAGACTCATATCTAAGGGTATATCTACACAGAAATATAAAATAGCTTCCAAAACAATATTCATACTATTACACACCTACACTAACAGCAGGCTAGTGATGCCAGGGCATAAATGCATACCTGATTAAAGCAATGTTTTAGCATTTGGCATTTACTAGCCAGTAGTTTAGTGTATTAACAACAAGCATATCTGGAAGTCAAAGAGCTGGCACCAAAGACCCAGCAGCCACCTCACAGACTGTGCCCTCAAAACGTAATTGTGTAATTACGTGTGATGCCTCAAAACGTAATTTTCAGAAGTTCAATTTGTTGCTTTGTGCTTGGATAGAGAGCTTATAGCCAGCCTGCTCCTGGAATCTAACTGCACTTAGGAGCTTGCCCCACACTTTCTAGCACTCCTTCATAATTGAAGCTTGACTGTCCAGCTGGAAATAAAAATCAGGTCACAGGCAACTGCTGCATTAAGTTTCATTACAGCTAATACTGCATAATGTTTCAACATATCTGACCTAAGACAGGTCAAAGGCTGTCTGCCCTGAGTAACATGTGAAAGTCAAGCACTGTCACAGACTGGATCTGCCAGGCAGAGGGAAGGGAGACTCCTGCAACAGGCAGGAACAGAAAGGATTACTACTTCAGATTACTACTTAGCAAGAACAAGATGCAGAAAAAACATATTTCTAATTTAATCAGGGAGAACAAAATTATGATGGGAGAAGCTGCTGTGTCCCTACCAGATCACCCTATGAGGATAGGCTAAGAGAATTGGGATTGTTCAGCTACAAAAAGATTGCAGCCTTCCAGTAGTGAAAGGGAATCTGCAAGCAAGAGAAAGATTTTACAAGAGCCTGTAGGGACAGGACAAAGGGGAATGGATTCAAACTGAATGAGAGCAGGCTTAGATTATATATTAAGAAGAAATCCTGTACTGTGAGGGTAAGTGAGGCACTGGAATAGGTTGCCCAGAGCACTGCGCATGCCCCATTCCTGGAGGTTGGATGGGGTCCTGAAGAACCTATTCTAGCTGAAGGTGTCCCAAGCTCACAGCAGAGGAGTTGGAACTCAGTGACTGATCTTTAACGTCCCTTTCAACCCAGGTGATTCCAATATTCTACCACCATGGTATCCCATAGAATATACAAGATCATTGAAAGAATACAAGTAAAACAAGTTAAAGGGACTGAAGATTTTAAAGGGTTTCCACTTTTTTTTTTTTTTTTTTTTTAATTGCCCGAAGCTCTAACAGTACCTTCAGTATGATGGAAATAAGTGTCTTTTTTTTCTTACTATTTTAGGTAGGCCTGGCAGAACAGCAGAAAATCTGAAAACACAGGTGACAGTTTGCATACTATTGACATATAGCAGATTTCTGGATTAGATCCTGAAAGTACAAGTCTTCCAAAACTACTCAACTTCTTGTTATTAATGCTGTACAAGTAATTTGGGATAGAATAGACAGATTTCTTTGCAATTGCATTTTCAGTTCTGGCACATAAATATAAAATTCAAAAAGAGCTTAAGACACTTGCAGGAGGAAACCTTTTGTTAGCCATTAAGAGTCCAGGGACTGTTTTTCAAAGAAAAAGGTTAATGGAGCTAAAGAGTCCGTTAAAATTCACAAGCTCCTGTTCACAGGCCTTTGAAGAGGGCACTTACAGAACATTATACGACCAGAGTAACAAAGAGCTATTTGTTTTCAACAAGGAACTGCCTGGTAGGTGAATGAGGAAGCATACCCTTCAGGAGATGGAAATCAGACTGGGCAAGTTCAGAAGCTCCATGGACAAAACTGGGGCTTGCTCCAGCTGGCTTTGGCTACACACAGTAGCAGTAGGGCTGCTTTGATTTCTGCTCTGCTTTTACCTCCACCAAGTACCACTGATTGCAGCTTAGGTCCATGCAACTGAAATTAATCCTAGACGCTCACAGCTTGGAGCTCAACAAATATTATCTTTAAAATGTTTGATTCACCTTTCATAGTTAAGTCATGCTGAATTTGAGGCAGTCATTGGTTTGCTTATTTTGGATGGCAGATCTAATGTGAACCAAACTGGCATTTATTGAAGAAATCAGCAATATGTGGTCACAGACCTCCTGTGTATTTGGCTCCCGCAGCTTCATTGCTTCAACTCTATCAGGAACACATGGCTTAACTTCTAAAATTAAGTTTCTCCTGTATTACTGTTTAATTTACACAAGATCAGCATTACTGAATTAGGGAGCAAATTACCTTCTTGTCCAAGAGAAACAACAAGGAGCAAAGAACATGGAAAGCTCACACATTCAGCCTCAATTCTGTCAGAACACTGGGAAAAAGACAATCTCTTGCTTCTGTAACCACTAAAGTTTGGAGAGGCCCTATTAACAGCATTTCTACTTATTAAAGGGCACCATTGATAACTATCCAGATGTCTGTATTAAAGTCAGGATGCCAACATCTCTTTATAGCAAGTACCAAAGAATTCTGATGCGCAACTTTTGCAGATTCTCATTATTTTCCCAAATTCCCAGTTTGCAATGACAGTCAGATGAGTTAAGAAGCTGACAGCTATTTTATCCTGGATCATTCCTCTTTTTCCACCTCACTTCAAGATGAGCAACAACAACTGTAACATTAATGTATTGCATTTGTTACAGAAATAAGACAGATAGAAGCTAGTGATTATGAAATTAAAGCACTTCGTGTTAATGTTTATTACATTAGCTTTTGGTTATTCTAGAAATGTCAATGTTTTCCAAAGAGGTAGTTTATTTTGCTCATATTTTTCCTCATTAGGAAACAGATGTTGGAAAACTATTAGCAGAACGAACACTATTTAATATACAGCAACTTACAATATTTACTAAAAATGTAACAACATAGAAATCAAAGCACATTTCCTCAAACTCTGAATGAGCACTAAGAAATTTCGAATGCAACCTGACAATTAATATCTCTTAAATGAAAATCCAGAATATCTCTCTTGTGGATAAGCTTAACTATAGGTATCTTAGTGTAGTTAGCTATCTTAGAGCTTTCTAAAAACTTTTGTAAGAGGTCTCACAAAATGTCTGCATTTTGCAGTCTCCAAGCTTTCAATAAAGCCTGAAAGACTGCAAATTTTTTTACCCAATGCTCCTTTATGATATTTTTAACTACTAATCTTATTTCTGAAATAGGAATATAACTATTATATAAATATAATTAGTTTATTATTTAACTAACAAAACAGACTTTCTTCCTAATAATGTAGCATGTACATTACAGGTCTGGTCACAGTAAAACTGTAAATTATCAACAGTGTCAGACAATATCTTTTAAATACAGTGTTTAATTGACTCCTAGCAACTCAGATTGGTTAATCTCAGCTCCAAACTTTTAAAAACTGATTACAAGATTTGGATAATTAATCAAGTTGATGTAGAACCATAGTCAAAATTATTACAAAGTCACCTACAAATCTTTGTATTTTGTCCAAAAATGTCACGACACACACTTAAGCATTAGGGTGAAGACACCAGGGCTGACAAGATTACAAGGGCAACCCCTTCAGAGTTTCCATTCACAGCTCCCTTGTGAAGAAGATTCATCTTAATGACCTGCATGACTGTTTTCAGTATGTTTTTCAAAGTGATCAATTAATTAAATGAACTACTCCCTCTTTCGTCTTCAATGAAAAAGTCACTCTTACTGTAATGCTGTATGTTTCTGGAGCCTTTGGAAAGGCTGAAAAGGACTAAAGCTCCTGGAAGGAAGACCTGTTCTTATGATTAAACTTATCATATCATTTAAGGAAATGTTATTCTCAAAGAAACATGTTATTCTCAAAGAAATTTATATTTTAAATGCCAGAAAATAGATCAGCTTGCTGGTGATGAATTTAAACACAAAATTCTCCTACTTTCTAGCCACCAGTATGATAAACAGTTTTTGATTCCAACAGAACAATAGCATTTGTTTTCTGAACATCATATTCAAGTTAATGCATAGGATGCAATTGCACAAATTCTTGTATTTCTGAATTTTATAAACATTTCTGGTAAATCAAAATTTTAGGAACATTTGAGGCTAGATTTTCATCTTTAGCTCTACATAAACACAGGAAAGAATTTGGATTAAATCAAACAAGTCAAGGCTGGTATTTGGGGATGGGATCTGTGCAACTTCCCATTACGAGTTTCCCACTGTGCCTTTCTCTTCCATAATCTCAGCTTCTGTGGCTGGCACACTGGCAATTAAATTCTGGGTTTACAGTTTATCCTTCCTTCTCTGTCAACTCCCAGCATACTCCTTGCTGAAGAATGGCAAATCTCCAAGAGTATTCCTTCTTCTGGGGGCCAGATTCTTCTGATATGTGACCTGCCATTGTGTCAGATAAAGTATTTTCTAAATGCACCAAAAAGTGCATCATCTGTGCTATCTTGAGTCTTGATACAGTCAACTCTGCATAATCCTTGAGGGCTGTCCATGGGGAGCTCTATCCTTGGAGGGCTGCTGCTTAACCATGCCAAGCTGGCTTTGTCCTGACCACATTTTACCTGCAGCGGGATCTGGTAAAGGATCAGTTGTCATTTATGGAGGCGACAAAGCTTATGGAAATCACTCCTACACATACAGCGAGCAGCTGATTAAAAGATTAAATCTTCTCCTGTTGTTTTGGTTATTAGCTTTCAAATTCTGCAGCATTCTAAAGACTGAGGTTTTTGGGGGAGTATTTGTTTAGAGGGAAGCATTCATATTTTAATCTATTTTCTCTCAGGGCCCACATCTGTAGCACTGAATCAACATGCATGGCCTTCCTCTTGTCTTCTTAAGGAGACATTAATAATGGATTTAATTATTAAACTTTGTCCATAGCATTTTTAACCATGTAATACAAAACCAGCACATCAATGAACATCACGGCCAACAGACCTACATTTAATGGAAAGCATTTTAAAAAGTAATAATGAAGCCTGCACTACCAAGTAAACCTTGCTGAGTTCCTGGAAGTGCAGGAACACCCGCATAGAAACAGAAATGCAAACATTAGTAAAAGTGCATCTGCTTCCCTACTTGGAGCTGTTGAGATTTTCTTAGAGTCATTACCATGTGCACAATCCCCTCACTTGCCCATTCTATAGGGACAGCTCATCTAGCATTAGAACAGGCATTGTCTCCAAAGGGAGTTGCTAGTCTGGTGATTTAAGTTTTTGTACCATCCTCAAAGCCAGACTATTATGTTATTATTAGTTTCCCTGGTAAAGACAGAGAATTTATTGTTCCAAAAAGAAGCTATGCATATTATTGCTTCATTGTGACACCACCAAGAACATTCTGAGTTTCAGCTATTAAGCAAAATTAATTTGTGCTGCAGCTGTCCTTGGTGAATGATACTGAAAGGCTGTGTATTGTTGGTGTTGTTTTTAGCATACCTGATTGATAAAATAATCCTGGCTGTTCTCTTTTTTGTTCTCTTAATGAGAACCTCATGTGATCCCTGAACAAAAACCTAAAAAACTTAAGAGGTCAAACTAATTCCATGGGCAAATTTAATGAATTTTATACAATTCATTTTACACAGAGCTTACTTAGGGAAAAAAAAATCTATGAAACTCTTACGCTTATTTATTGAAAAGCATTTTCAGCTATAAGTGAGGACGTATGTCCAAAATCTGTAATTGTACATTGTTTCTGCCTATTCCAAATATTGCACTGGTGGAGGGAACACCTTAAAGACCTTATCCATAACTTAATATTCCTGGAATGTTGTTATTTAAGTTAGGAATATACCTATGAACCAGAGTCAAACACTATTTTATCTTATGCAAAGTACATCTTAAACTTCAGCCTGAAGTCCAAACATCTCTACTGATACCCAAAGCGGGTGTTCCAAAACAAGCAATCACCAACTGCCTAAATAAACAGTTTGTAGCCATGTTCATTATACTGTTATCACAACTGGTGAAAGAGTGGACTTGGAGCAGCACAGAAACCTAAATTGGCCTGCTAAAATCTGGTAAGATTAAACTTAATGCTTCTAGGAATACATTTATGAACAATGACGTGCTATGACTGTTCTCAAAACCAAAGACAACTGAGGCTAAACAAGGCCCATTGGTTAGAACGTGCAGATTAACACATCACTGGTGAGCCAGCACCAAGTCTGACAGAGTTCAATAAGTGTTTGGACAATGTTCTCAGGCACATGGTATGACTCTTGGGGACGGCCTGTGCAGGGCCAGCAGTCAGACTCGATGATCCTTTTAGGTCCCTTCCAACTCAGCATATTCTGTGACTCCGTGAACTATTCATACTGGTACACTTCATTTGCAGCTGGAACAGGACAATAAAAATTTTCCTTCAAATTCTGTGTGTGCAAGGGTAAAGACATGAATTATTGCTCAAGCTGACAGAAAGTTAAGTTTTCAATTTGAAACCCAGTAAATAAACTTCTGCAGAGTAAGGCTCAATCATTAAAATTATTTTCAACTTTTGAACTTGGCTGTACAATGCATACAGACCACTAATGAACAAAGGTAATTAAACTGGACTTCTCAATGTGTAGGTTTTAAAGATAGAAATGAAAAAGTGGAAAAGTTAGAAAACAGGAAGATGCCAAGTGCAGACACGGCCTTGGAAGGACAAGAAAGTTCATGATACGGTGGAAGAAGAGGCAAGAGTACAAAAAGAAGAGGACTTCTCTCTCTGCCAAGGAGGATAAACTTATGGTCTCCCCACTTCTTGCTGTTTTGAAAGTAGAAAAATCCACTTCCAACTCCCAAAAAAGGACCACTTCAAAAATCTCACAGAGACTGCTTCCAAAGCTGCAGAGAGCCACGTGGGCATGTTGCACCTCTGTCTAGGTATGCCCGTGCCACTGTTTTGTCTGTGACAGTCTGATCACTAGAAGTCACCACTGTCTCTCCTAAGAGGCAATGAGAAGAAAGGCGTATTTAGGTAATAGTCTGAGCCATGAAGTCCTGAAACCACTAAGAGGCCATGTTCTTGCTTTCTACACAGATGGCTTAAATGCACCTTGTGCCAAGTTCCTCCTAGGAAGGACTTAAGACTGCTCATCTGCTTATTGTTATTCATACGGCACTGCCAAAAGCAGATGAGAAAAAGGGATACAACAGGCTTGATGGAGCAACATGGCCATCAAAACTTGTCAAGTTACCATACTCTCTGTAAGGCTATAAAATACTGATGAGATTTTCCTCATTCAAAGCAGTCATAGCTGGATCATTGGAGAGTCAACCGGGGGAAAACCAAGCAGCACAGCAAACAGTGAACCTGGTTTTGAGCCCCTGCCTAAAATCCCTTTTGCATGTATTTGTTGTGCAAGCTTGAATCTTGTGCAGGAACTACTTGTATTTTTAACAGTGCCATCTATAAAGCAGAGAGCTGTGAGCAGCACCACTGCAGAGCATGAGTTATTTGGGCTATAAAAACACTGCAGGTAGCCCGTTCCAGATGAACCACCGGCTCCTTGCAAAACGCAAAGCCAACTGGTTTTGTACAAGGTTGTTCCCCACAAGTTAATTTCAAGAAGGCCACTGTCTTAGAAGTAAACTCTCCCAGTGCAGACAAGCTCTCAGCTAAGAAACAGCACATGGCTAGAGGCTAGCGGAGGATGTTAGTTGGTTTCTGGCAGGAGGAAGTCTTTTTCCCCTCCTGTGGTCTCCAGTAAGTAGGAAGGTGGAAAAAAAAATTCCAACTCAAAGCGCTGAAAAGCAGCATCCTACAGCAAAGCCATGGAATGACATGATTTCTCAAATTTTCCAATACGAATACTCTGTCATGCCAAAGGCTACAAATTAAACAAGAGAGATATTTCTGGGACTTCTGTACAACACATTACCAAATCCAAAGGCTGCTCTCCTAGCGTTCTATATGTATGAAGCAGAAGGCACCTACAGTTAAGTCTTGCAAGTCCCTGGTATGCAGTTGAGCTAAAACTACCTTTTGAAAAAAAAATAAAATTATTTATATCACAGAGCCTTGAACTCTTTCAATGATTTAGCTTGATGAATTGATCATTTTTGAAAGCTTTCATCAGAATAATTTATATAACTTTGTTCTGTCATCTAAGTTTTCCAACAAAGCAGATTTTATCTATTTTTTTTTAAACTTCTGTTCTTCTCAAGCATCCTGCATCTCCCACATTTGTAAAAAATGCAGTAAACTAACACTGGTGTGAAGGTGAAGGAAAGCAGTAACCACTTTAGACTAACAAACAGGTATGTTCCAGAACAAAATAAAAACCACCAAGTGATCTATCAATGCACAATTAAAGTGAAAAGATTTAACCACCACCTTGAGAAGAGCATGGAAGGCAGGTCTCATTCAAAATGTCAAAAATTAAAATACTGGTTCTGAATACACAGAAAAGTGATTGTTTTGAAGAATCACAGAAAAGTGATTTTTTTGAAAAAAAAAAGCCAAGGAGAAAAAGCAACCATGCTCCATCAGTATGAGAAGTCTGCCTTCACAAGAGATAGAAAATACCAGTTGAAAAAGCGAATGCTTTATGAAATCTGATTTGAGGAATGTGACCCATTATTTTATTCGCTAAAGGAAAATCAGGTCATAGCATGGAAAAGAAAAAAGAGATTAGTGTATTACATGGAATGTGCAATAGAATCTTGAGCTCTTCTACACCAATAAATTCTGATGAAAGGAAATTACATTCTAGCCCTGAAAAGGCAAAGAAAACCTAAAACCAAAACCCCAACAAAAAAACCCATCCAGTTCAGGAAACTACTGAAGAATGATAATCTTTCCTCCAAATACACACACATGACAACTGAACCTCATTTTTAAGAACTACATATGCAATCCAAAGTTTTGTAATTTAAGATTCTCAGAGAAATTTCTTCCATAGTACAAAGGAAGTACATAGTTGAAAGAATACCAGCAAGAACTTTACAGAACTAGCCCAGAAATGTGATTGAAAATTGATATTTGGAAATAATTCCCCAGATTCACAAACCACTTTACTGTTATTTTAACTTTGTGTTGACCATTTAAGATTAATAGTAAGTGGAGTGCCTCTTATACCCTCTTTTCAGTCTCTGCCCTGCAGTATTGGTGACGTGGTAAATTATCTCCTTATGAAAAAGGCAGAAAAAGCAGATTTGGATCCATTAACTACTCTCTGTGGTGCTCATTCCCTTTGCCTGAACAAAAATAAGGTAAGAATGTCTGCACATGACTGAGGATCTAGCCAGCCATCGCCTCTCTGAGAGCAGCAAATGCATACCAAGAAATCTAACAACAGGGCAAGAATATAGTGCTGGTTTCCTAACAGGCTCTCCCAACATCCAGAAACCTATACAGATACTAAGTTTCCTGACTCAGTTGCCAAGCAACCTTCTAAAACTCCTTCAAAACAAGAAAAAGGAAGAATAAGACCCCCATGCTCCAGAGTTGATCAAAGAGAAGTTGTTCACCTTCACCCTGTCAGCTACAGACTGTAAAGCTTCACACTGAATGTGGGAGAATAAAAGCAGGAGAAAACATCACTTCAATATCTTTGTTTGGGCTGCCTCTTGGAGGTTTTTTCCTTTTTTTTAAAAGGAAGGAAGGAAGGAAGGAAGGAAGGAAGGAAGGAAGGAAGCAAGGCAGGATGAAANAGGAAGGAAGGAAGGAAGGAAGGCTGCACGCTTATTTAATATCTGAGCAGAATGACATTTGAAAACCCTTTATGTTTAGCATTAACTGCATTGTGGAGAACCATGACAAGGAGGCTATAACAAACTGGCAAAATTAAAATGCACTTCTGACAGGGAGTTAATATCAGCACATACAGCTGTGACTTTTTACAAGCAAGTGAAAGAGAAAACACCTCTCTTGAAGAAAATAACTTTAATATTTAAATAATATTTTATTTCTTTTAACAACAATTTCTTATAGACAGTCTGAAAAGTTTTCATTTCCAGAGATGACAATAAAGTAATTTTTAAAACCTAACCAGTCCTCAATCAGTGATTGATGTAATAAAAAGGGAAATTCTGAAAAAAAAACTTTGGAAATAGAATTTATTTAAAATCTCTAATGAACAGATCCCAGCCTTTATGTATTTCCTACAAGACAAAGAGGTTTGAATTACTTAGCATGAGTATCATTCTACTAAATTTGGTCTCTAGTGTTTGGGTTTTTACTCTTTATAACAGTATCAGTGAATTTAATTTAGTTATGCAAATTAACCTTCTCATTTAAACACTTAAAAATGCTTAATGCTGATTCAAGTGAAAAGGTCCACCAAAGCCACCACAATGTCTCCAGCTGGGGCAGAGAGCAGATGCACAGGAAATGGAAGCTTAACAATAGTGACACTTCCCAAAACCTCTTTCTCAACCTTCAAGGCTGCTGAAGAATTTCTTGAGCCAGTTGTCATGTCTATATACTCAGTAACCTCACTGGACTTTCCTTCTAGGACTCCATTAAATCATTGTTTCAAAATTCAGACAGTTTTAAAACCAAGACTATCTTATATCACAGAGTTCCGTAGATAAATAAAAATTACATTAAAAACTTCATTAGTTGGTTTATTTTACATCTGCCACCTTGGACAGAATGCTAATTTCCTGTCCCTTTCTATGTGACTCAGATTTCACATCCCTCAGTTGTCCTTTTTCCATGATTAAAAAAATTAATCTCAGCCTATTTAATCAGTCCCCAAGTAGAAACAGGTCTATACTTGTCAGTGTTTATACTGCTTCTGATTCCTACTGTATCTTCTCCGGGATACACACAATATTTAAATCTTCAACACAGATTCATATACAATCACAGATGGGTTTTCTGTATTTGGCTTCATTCTTTTTATGCTATTTGCCCCCCTCCCCTACTGGGCATTACCAAGAACAAGAGTAACTTTTTTCAAACAAAAAAAAAAAATCTAGTCAGTCAACCACTCTTTCTCCAGGTAAAGTCCAGACTTTGTTCATAAGCACCATTTTCCAATTACTTGCACCAAGTCTTATCTGCCATATCATCAGCTCACTCTATGAGGAGACACTTTTGTAATTCCCAAAGATCAACTCTATCGTTACCCCAACTCAGTTAACACTGATAGATTTCCCCTGCCCAGCAGACACCCCTCTTCTCCAAACCTTTAAGGATTTTGGTTTTGATGATCAGAGAATGACTCGGATTTTATCAGAGATCCACACTAGCTGCACTGGTGGTCTCATGCCACAGTGCAAAATATGAGATATTACCAGTTATCTATCTATGCAAGGACCTGTGCTCTTGTTCACAACTGATTCTTTCAGAGTTTTGGGTAGGAATTCTCAAGAGCAATTGCTGAGATAAAGAAGAGAAGGGAAAAGGGAAAGAAAGACAGGAGGAAAAAAAAAGAGGAAGAGGAAGAGAAAGGGAGAGAGAAGGAGAAGGAGAAGGAGAAGGAGAAGGAGAAGGAGAAGGAGAAGGAGAAGGAGAAGGAGAAGGAGAAGGAGAAGGAGAAGGAGAAGGGAAATCATTAGTTATATGTAAATGAACTGAAGATAAACTTATGAAAAATGTGAAACTATCTATGTTGGATTGTTTGTAGGCAGCTGAACACTTTTCATTTAAACAATTGCTGTGACATTTTCCTACTAATTTTCTGTAAAGGTTAAAGTCAGAAAAATAGTAACACAAAAACCTTATATATGTGGTATATTTTTCTTAGACAAGAAGCAAGAGTTATCCTCAAAATGTCTATTTCTGTAGGAATGCTCATTCACAGTTATTTTTTTCCTTAATGACTGGACTACAATGTTTTTCCATTCTTGCTTTACAAAAAAAGAAAAAAATTCACCTCAATTAAAAATCTGCAAGCCAATAAAGCATCAAACTTTTACATATTTCTAAAATAAATCTGTCCACTTTGTTAAAATAATAGCAACTTAAGAAATCAACCAATTCTTCCATACATTACTAAACTGTGTATAAATCAGGTGTTTTGTGTTTTATCTTACCTTTTAGCCAGCCACAGTTTGCTTCCCACACACGTAATTATGTCACCCAGTCCCTGCTGGAAGTCCAAAGTAATGAACTGGTTTGATTCTAGGTATGACTGCAGCAAGTGAAAAACCTACATTTAAAAACAAACAAAAAAGAAACAAAGTTTCTAGCCACTGCTTTTCCTCCAAATAACGAAAGATGAAATAGTCCCCTGCAAAATGAACCACTACTGAAAGAAAAATATGTATTCAATTGGCCTCTCAGCAGATAGAATCCTTAAATCCTTAAGTTGCCCCATCCTTAAAAGCCATTTTTTGCAGAAAATGCTGGGAGATCTTAACCTCCATGTAGTGAACAGAAGGCAGCTGGATGAACCTGCTTCTCTAGCCTTTTCCAACTTAAGCATGCCTCAACTTTGAACTTTCTTGCTGTGCCATTTGCTCCCCGGTGCCAGCACAACTGCCTGGGGAACAGACTGGCAGCTTGGCACACTGGATGAAGCAGGGCTGCTTGTACTGTACACATACAACCAAGCAGACAGGGAGGGGAATTACCATCTATAACCACTCTAAAGTGCTGACAGAAAAGTATCTTTTCTCCTGCTCCTGAGAACCTTCATTCTGGGCCCAGTCAAACACCATGGCCAGCTGGGTTTCACAGGGCAGGGAGATGTTCACACCTTCACTTTCTGAGCACTGAGCTCCTGCACTGGGGTTCTGCACTTTCTCCTCCAGAGCTTCATGTGAAACCTAATAGACATGTCCAAGCTTGGATGGAAGGAAGAATTAAACATATCATGCTAGAAAGCAAGACCCACAGCTTTCTGGTCAGACAGTTAAAACAAAAAATGTACATTCTCAGAGACCCTCCTCACTAATTAAAAACAGGTTTTTCCAAGTAGCATTGAATATATAGAAAAGTGTTAAGAAAAAAAAATTGATTACAGAAAGTACAGTCATCTAAGAATGAAATTAAAATATTGGGTACTATAAGAAAACTGATACCAACTGCACAGTGGAGAAGGGCTCTCCAAGCCCAGACTCTGTAGTGCCAATCCTGCAAGTGGCAGAGGGTCCATGACACACACTTGACACAAGTGACACCACAGGCATCACCCCACTTGGTTTTAACTTTTCCCATTCACACACAGGTAAACAGGAAACACCTGGGTAAGGTAATTTCTAAAAGGAAACACATGGCAATGTGTGTTGCAATAGTGAAGCCTAATGGAAAAGGTCTTACTCAGCATAAGGAATTTTACCTTACAGTCTCAAAACTGGAAATTCTGTTTGCTTACATAGCTAAGTTACACTTACAGAAAGGGCTTTTATGCACACCGAAAAGGTACATCCCCCATTATTTACTGAAACTGATCATGTGCAGAATTTAGGAAGCTTAGGAGGTATTATCAGACCTTTACTGAAAATACATATTGTGAACATTTCATTTGGAAACACTCTTGACAGGTGAGAGTATTAGCACTTCATACTTGCAAAGTGACAATTTAATGACTAATGGATCAAGCTGGGGCCTTCATTTCACTTAGGGAAAAGAAAAACCTTTGGATCCAGATTTTGAGATCTCAGATCTTGATTTTCCACATTCCAGCTGTCACTTGCTCCGGGGGTTATATTTTTTTGTTTGTTTGCTTGTTTTGGAAACACAAGCACTGCCACATAGCATTAACTTGACACAATTTCATCTGAGTTTTTTTCTTTTTTTTTAATCATTCAAGTGGAAAAACAGCTGCAGTCATTTCAAATAAGCTCAGAAACAGAAGAGATGTCAAGAGACTATCTAATCCATACAAACACCGAGACAGGGTCTAAACATTCTTCAATGAAACAAATGCCTGACTGTCCTAATCCTCAAAACAGCCAAGAAAGCAGATTTCAGAACACTTGTATGCAACTCCCCTAGTCTTTTACCCTCAAAATCCAAGATCTTGAGGTAAGGTGTTCCTGTCTGCTTATATCCCTGCCTTCATGTCAAACCACTCTTCTCGGGACGCTATTCAGTCAGTCCAGATTTTTTCCCAGTGAGGCACTTATTAAACACAGAGATCCCACTGGGGCTCTTTTACAGAATGAAATAAACGCCTGTCTTCCTTTGTTAGCAGGTGCTCTGTAGGTAAGGCACATCCTGGAGAAGTAGCTTGTCTTTTGGGGATTTTTTTAGATCTTCTGAAGTTCTCTGAACTGAACATCATTTTGTTGATACCATCTTTCAAAGATGGCCTTTAAAAGATCTTTCTGAATATTGATATTTTTCTACAAAACACTTTGCAGAAGTGCAAACTTGCAAATATTTCAAAGTGTCATCAGAGATGTCTACCTTGAATCCTCTCCTTTAGTCTGCTCTTATCTGTGCAAGTGTTTGCTTATTAAAATGTAGGTACATAAATACCTACTCAAATTAATCCTCTGCATGAAAACCAATGCACTAAGCTGCCACTACTAATAGTTTCTCTGTATTTTTTGTGGGTTGACCTTAAGCCCTGTTAAGTTATAGACACATGAAGAATAAAAATAGAAAATAATATTTATGCAGAAGCTCTTATTTCTTTTTATATCCTCTGCAATTGAAAATAATTTGGTGCCTTAACTTTCCCAATTTTATTCTTTAATCTTCTGTGCTTTTGTTCATTTCCAGGAATGACAATGGATTTACCTCTAAACAATAATATAAAACCTGATTCACAATTACGAAAGGGCAATCATATTTTTTTCCTAGAAGCTTGAATTAATTTAATCTCTTCATCTCCAAAAACAAATCTCAAAGTGCCTTCCATGTAGAGGCAGAGGAAACCTAAGTAGTTTGACAGTTCAAGCTAAAGGTCTCGAAAGAGCAAGAACTGTATATACTAAGGAGATCAAATTGGTGGATTTAAGTTTGCCCAGGTAGGAAATTCGGTACTGAAAATGCTACCAAAACTCCTCTGGAGTTAATTATTTGTATGAACCAATCCTTTCAGTACTATTCAGATGGTAAAAATCACAGGCCTGTTTGAACAGTAGAATTAGAAGGTACAACTCACGTGAGAGTTTGATGCACTCTTGAAAAGTGTTTGCATCCATTGAAGAAAATGTTCAACTACAATTTAGTCTGTTCTGACTTTTTTTGACATACACAAAATCCTGATTTTCTTGTTATATCACTGCAAGCCCTCTATCTTTTATTCAGATAAAATTAAAATCTCACCAAACTGTAGACACCTAGAAAGCTTTGCCCACAAAACTTCTTTTCTCAGCATGAGATTTTAGAATGCCTTAAGCTAAAGTGGAAATTATAATTAACATCAGCATTTTTTATATAAAGCCTTACTTCATGTAAGCTAAAACCAGAGGTGACCAAACAGGCAACGAATAAAATTAACCTCAGTAGTTCTTTACTTCCATCACATGTGACACATCATCCTTTAGCTTCCATGATTTCAGACTACAAACCAGGCAAGGTTGGCATGAGGAGGTACCAAGTTTTATGCAACTGTTTGATACAGACAATAAAAGAGACAGGCTTTCCAGCACATCTCTCTCCTCAAGTCCAAAATACTACATGATTTAAAATCTTCTGCTGAATTCCTCACACTTAAATGTAGTGAGGTCATGGTGTTCCTTGTGTATGTGGCATTGTTTTTTTATTACATACAGGCAATATATTAATGGGGCTTTTTTTCTTTTTTAAAGGTAGTTTTACCAAAGGTTTGCACTTTCTGTGGAGGAAGGTTTATGAAGACTTACTGGCTGGCAGATACAACACCTCACTGAGACAAGGTACTGTCTGTAGTTCTGTGGAATCCTGCATTAAAGACAGGGAGTTCATGCATACCCAGAAACCCTTTCCTTCCCTATGCAGGCTGTTCAGGAGCCAGGATAATACACCAGCAGGACAGCAGAGACTCTCCCTCAACCTGGAAAAGAGTTGTTGAAACAGTGCAGGCCATGGGAGGTCCACTTGGATACATGATGGGCAAAAGTGTCCAGTGACTGATCATTTTGAGACCACTCAGTCCACAAGGTTCTGAGTCAGCAAGTCCTAAGCTGCTGCAGGTAAAACCAACTCCATGGGAGGACTATTTAGTGCAAAATAGTAGAAAAAACCCAAACAAACTCCACCAAACCAGCCCAGGTGTGACACTATATCCCCGTGAGCAAAACTCAAGGACTCAGCACTCCAATGAAGCCATGTTCTGCTCTTCAGCCATTCCCAAGTTCCAGTATCTTCCTTGGAGTCGTCAATGTTTCACCCAGGTTTTTCAGCTGTAGAAGCCTCAAGAAAAGGGGAAAATGCAGAGGAGGGTGGGGGAAGGAAGAGGAAAAAAAGGACAGCCGGCTTGATTCCCCACTGGTCAATCAGCATTCATAGGCTTCTGTCCTGTTCACCTCCATCCCCCACCCAAGAGTGTGCTTTCAGATGCGATACTCTGTTGCCCTGTCTTGACATGAGAAAGCTGAGTGTTATCTTTGTACCCAAGCAGGCCATAAGACATAACATCTGCTATTTATTAAGTGCTCATTTTGGATGATTAAGTGAAAAAATGCACTGTTTAGAAACAAAAAAAAAACAAAAAACAAAAACCAAACCAAAACTTAAATGGTTAGACATCAGCTAAGTTAAAAATGTAAATCACGAGAAGCAGGAAGAGACACTTTTTCCGCCACACTAACTTTGATATGATATGCAGCAGATCATTATCTTTAGCAGCTCTCATATCAGCTTGAATTGCTGGGAAATATGCAATTAAAATAATGAAGCGATGTAGTGACAGAGGATAACTTGTGCTGAACACAAAATTTACCTAGTGCAAATTTACTTTGGTGCCAAGGGTTCTCCCACATATATAGACACTGCAAATACATCAAAACCTTCCCAATAGCCACAAAGTTGATCTAGCATGACACACTTTCTAACAAATGAAAATTAACATTTCACAGCATTAGCAGTAATTTTATAGGAGGAGCTAAGGTTTCTAAAATTCATAATTAAATTTTAATTTCCAACATAAAACAATGATTAGGTGGCATACATGAGCACATGTTTGCATTTGAAAGAAAGCACAGCCTTCAGCATATCTTTTTCAAACAATGAGATTTTCCAAAACCAGGAGGTTATCCAGTTGCACATTTCTCAGTCAAATAGCAACATTGAGATTTCCTCCCCCCTTAAGATGACCTGAAGCAATAAAAACTTTTTCATGCATGCCCTCAGCTATGTTTGGATGAAATTAAGTATACAGTACAAATATTCACATTCCCAAGTGCAAAACTGAAACAATGCTCCCAGTGTTCACTGCAGTGCTTACTGAGGGGAAAAAAGAATACAAACCAAAACACCACACTGACATCACCCGAAACTTTACATTCTCAACAGATATCCTTTAACTCCCTCAAAAAAATACAAAGAATACAGATGTTTCAGCAGCTGAAAGAAAACACTGTGTAAATACTGAGCTTTCAAAAATATGCCAATCACCAAGCTATGAAGGTTGAAGTCACATGGGAAGGCAAAAGAAAAGAAGAAAAAAAAAATTAAAAGAAAAAAAAAGTTTTCAAAATAGCAGCAGTGAGAAGATTTAATAAGCTGAAAGCGGGTTTTCGAACCAGTCCCATCAAAAGATTTTGCTTTAATATTAACATGCTAGTAAAAAGCCCTCAAACATTATTTTTCTTCTCTCATTTAAAGGCAGATAAAATTTTATTCTTCTTCTATGATAAGTATAACTGCCAAGTTATCTCTGTATTCTGAAACTTGGGTCCATTTCTTTTTTTTCTTACTACAACCATGTAGATAAAAATTGGCAAGCTGCTGAGACAGGTGAAGTCATTTTTATAAGTATGATAAAAAGTTCAAAGTTACAATAATTAGCTCTATGGAAAAACAAGTCTTAAAAATCCCCTTTTTCTCTTAAAGATGAAAAGTGCCAGTGTGATAATTACAATGGGACTAAAAACCTCATTGTGTCCAGACTCTGCCATACTGAGGTTTAGCAACTCTGGATAGATCAACTCTATCACAGTCATTTCTTCACTTGAGGTATTTAATGATGAGAGAAGTTTTTATCTGGTGCCTGCAGGAGAGAGTAAATATTCCAGATTTATTTCCCCATTTAAATGGCAATATACTGAAGAGTAATTTTGTTTATCAATTCTCACGTTATCCCCAAACGTGTTAGAAAAGCCATCATTCTTCTCACAGTCCTAGATCATTCAGATATACTAAATTATTACAGGCATTACTTCCTTTGTTCCTACCATTTCCTTTCTTAGAAGTCTTTCATCACATAAGAGTAGTTTCACAACTAACAGATCAGATTATTATTTCTGCCAGAGATACATTATATGATTGCATATGAATATTGCTTCCTTAAATTTGTTTTTGTATGGCCTAATAAACTCAGTCTGAGATTCAAGTATTTCCTTCTGCAAATAATTTTATGAAAACTGTATAAAGTCTGTTTCGTTTGTTAAAGCAACAGCTGGCTCACAATTCAATTTCTCCAGAATTTTAGCTTTGTTTTCTCAGCACATTTCATTATCTAATTACCCAGTTTTGCTTTATTATTAATGAGAAATTATGGTGCTTGAATCCACCAAAATTCATGAAGCTGGGTTTATACATTAATTAAAAGTTGTTTTGATTAAAATAAAGGGAAGCATGTTTTGATTTAATTAAGAAGTTAAAAAAAAAAAAGCTTGAAAACATCCAAATTAATGAATAAAAATTCAATACCAGTTAACTCTGTATAATTCAGCAAGAATAATACAACTATATAATGATCCGAAAATTATGAATGTGCCATAACTAATGAAAGTTAGAAGATGCTGAAAAATAGCAAAGTTACTTTCCTCTCAGTGACAGATATCTATCACAAAATTTCCATCATTAAAAATGTGTTCTCCACATGTAAGATAAAGCCAGTTTTGCCTAAAACAAGCCCAAAAAATGTGAAATTTCATGGATGAAAATTCTTGCAATACAATTTTTATTACATTTTTCTCCAAGATTTTCTTCCTGTTTTCCAGTCAGGATGAAACTGAACTGCAGCTTCAAATTTGTCTATGTGATTCAAAATTTTCATCAGGAGAAAACAAAACAATGAGAAGTTTGCTGCCAGGAAACAGCAAATTCATTTTACTTAGAAGACAAAGCTGAATTTTCTCTTGGAAGTATGCTGTTTGCCTATTCACACCGAAACCCAATAGGAGGTTTCACTTTATCATTATTAGGCCTGTTTTTATCATTAGGATTTAAGATACTTTTTAAGCTGCCGTTCAACTAAAGGTGCATGTGCTGTGCAGAGAAACCCAACCAGAAGGACTGGCTGATGAGCAAAGAGAAAACCCCAAGAAGCAGACAGGGCTGAAAAAAGGCAAATCTGCCTGACAATTCAAAGAAATAAAGGGCAAATCTGAGTGGGTCTCACACAATTCCTTCTAACCAGTCAACCTGACCAGAGATGAAAGAGGCTACTGTGGAGCTGGGGGCATGGAGCTGGGCTTCTCTGCAAACATCGCTATTATCTTCCCACAGCATGTAACCAAAACCTGCAAGTCTAGAAAAATGAACAAACCAGGCTGCTGGGAGGGGTTGAGAATTGTCCTAAGCCTGTATTTCTGATCAGAACAAACAGCAGGAAGGACACAATGAAGTCTCTTCTTCCAAATCTATACTCTGCCATCCTAAAAACTCACCCATCATTGTCTTAATCCAGCTACCTCAAAGGATATAAAACTACACATATACACAATCCCAGCTTTCTTTCCCCTCTTCCTTTTTTTTTTTTTTTGGAGGGGGGGGATGGCAGTGAAACAATTTGAAATTATTTTTTCCCAGGCTATGTCTTTGTAACAGCTCTTCTGTACATGCCCACATCCCACATTAAGGAAACAAATGCAAATAAAGACCAAGGCACACATTCCTGTTTACTGAGGGATTTTTACAATTAGGAGAAATATTGTCAGCTACCCCACCTACACAAAGAAGCTGCCATGGTAAGAGACACAGTATGAACATGTTTATCAGGAGTGCTCAGAAGTACACTGCCACTTGACCCCGCAGCTCTGCTGGCTTCAGCAGAGGTGATCTTCTGCCTCAGGAATGTCTGTATTAACACACAAGCTGAGAAAATAATAAGAAGTAAGCTAAATCAATTCAATGCTTTTAGTTCCCAAATTCACATTATAAAATAAAGTGAAGTAGAGCTTGCAGCTACAGAAAACTACTTACTTCTCTCAACTAATGATTTTAAACTTACAGAGGAAAAATATATATCCAAGTCTCTCTCAAACAAAAGATTCAGCATTTTTAAAATCTGAAGAATAACTTGACACATGAAAAGTCCCAGTGTAGCTAGCTATAAGCATGGCAATTTAAAAAAAAAAAAAGTTATGTCTTTCAATGCTGTCTTATAACTTCTGAAAGCTTTTCCCCATTTGTACATTGTCAGTCATAACCTGTGACTGTACATGTCTCTGTGCATGAGGATCAACTTCCATTGCTGCTTATTTACAAGAATTTTGTCACCATGAAAGGTTCCATTTGCACCTAAGGAACTCAGTATTACCAGCTGCACTCTTTTGTTTAAACTCTAAGCCAACATTTCAAAGCCTGCTGAACTCAGGTGAGATTGAATGATCTTCCACAGGGATTGCTGCACCTCTTAGGTGCAAACAATAGGGCAAATGTCCCTCCCATAAAGAAAATTCTCACACAGTTAGATGCTGGTAACAAGGGGAACATGGAGGTCTACAGCTATGCAGATCCATCAGACACCATCCATGTTGGTGTTCAGACCCCCAGCTCAAATGCCAAACTCTTCTGACACAGAGCAACACGGCTGAATGCAAGTAGAACTCACAAGAACTTTTCTCTGTCAAAATTATCCCTATATAAGGGAACATATGACTGAAACATGCACGAAAAGTAACTTTATGTCTAGACAGCATAGTTGATGGGTGAGCTTAACTTGCAGATAAGTTAAATTGAATTCCAAGCCTAAACATTAATAACGAGTTCAGCTTTGCAAGGGCAGTACATAAGACAACTGGAAAAAAGAAGGTGAATTTATTGCAAACTCTTTTTCTTTTTTCTTCTTTTATTACAGCAACACCTAGAAATTAATTTGTGTTACAGGATCCCACTTAGTTGTAACACATGAGAAAAAAGGCAACCCCCAACCCAACAGCCCTCCTGCATTTTCAGTCTCACTGCTACATCGCAGCACTGGCCAGCCCAGGTGTATGTGGATACAGCCACTTTCCAACAAAGAAGATCATCTGAGAGGAAAGAGGACTGGCTCCCTCAAATACACAACAGCTCGACTTATTATCCTTGAATAATATAGAAATAAAGCTTTTACTAATCATATATTGTTTCTCACTATGACTCTCCTCTCCCATATGATAAAAGATTACAGAATAAAGTCTTGTAGGCAAGGAAACAGAGATTAAGTTATTTATTTGAAATATACAAAGGATGCATCTCAGAGACAGACAATTCAGATCCTATAAATTTCGGTTCATATATAGTAGGCATGTGCAAGAGAATTTATGGGGGGGGAAATACCAAAATTATGCTTTAAGTATACTTTTTTGGAAGCACTTGGCTCTTCAGAAAACACAGAGGGAAGACTACGTAAGTGTCAATATGATACATACTGTACAACCAAAACTGCACTGAAAATATCAAGAGTATTTCCTCAGAGTTCTGTCAGTTTTGGACTACTGATATTCCTCAAGTTTTTGAAACTACAAAATTCATAGAAACACGGAAAACTCACAATAAAGTTTAAAATACAGCAAATACATGAATCATGCTACTGCTGAAGATCAGCAGATTTTTGCCTCACACATATGGACAAGCTATTTATAAATTTTTACTTCCCATCAGGCTCAGCATGATGTCAGCTTACAATAACAAGTTAATGTTAATGTTTTCCAGTAATTTCCACAGTGCCATTTAACTGCAAGTGCCCCAGCCAAGGTAAACTTAAGGGCAAGGAAAGGGCTAACTGCATAATCAGAGAGCAACGTTAATGAATTTTTCATCTCTGCTTTGAACATTTGGAATTCTACCGGCAATGCATTTGCCTTTTGTTCTCAAAGTTTAATCTCACCAGTCAGCTGATTACATCTCCCCCAACCAGCTCGAGTATTCCTTCTGATTTTAATTAGCGACAATGCTTCATTGCCTTGTGGATTTTTTTCCCCAGACAAACAAGCATCCTACGCTATCGCAGCAAGTGCCAAACTCAAAGCTATCAAACATTTTCCAAGCTCGAGTAAGATCATACACTTTGTTTTACAACCAGCAGCACCACAGCAGATGAACACTGCCTTTGTGAGTTCACTAGTAATAGATAATATCCAGAATAAAATGATGACATTTTCTGGGGCTCTTCTCTTCAGAGGAATTAGAAGCTGGTCAGAAAGATCTGTTCTTTATTGTTATTTTTCCCCTTTCTCTCTTCTATTTGTAGGCAATTGATGTGTTTTTGACATAAAGCAATGTAAACAGCAACTGTTTTTACGTCAGAACAATACTTTTCTGAAAAGCAAGTTCTTCCAACACTTATCCTTACTCAAGACCATTTTCTCCAACATTTGCACATGTTTGCCTTTGATTTTATTATCCCAGAGGAGTACAGCTGCCTCAATGCCTCTAAGAACAGTTTTTTAAAGTTACTTAACCCCTCTACTCAGCTTTGGATACTGAACTGCACCGGGGCTGTTGCCTTCTGATGCCAGCGGCAGATGTTACATGCCCACCACCACTTTTTTCACACCACATCCTGCTGAAATTTGACAATTTCAAACATCCCACCCAGGTTTCTAATGAAAGCAAGCTCCCTATTCCCTTCAGCCACATCAGTTATGTTAGCAGAGGCATGATATAGAAATTAGAATATTTAAATAACATCCAAATATTTAGATCTTATTTGTTTTTGCTGAAATGGCTCCAAGAGGACCACTAGCTGATCTGTAGCAGCTGCAACACCCAGCAGCCAGAAGACTAGTGATGATCAGCTGAATGTAGACTGCTGTGCACAAGCTGTTTGCAGAGCAGGAGCCTATACAAATCCTCTGGCATTAGGGCTTCAAAACTGGCAGTAAGAACAACCAGGCACATTTCACTAAATGCCAGATTGGCTCAAGGCAGCTGAACAGCACCCCGCATCAGTGATGAAAGAGGCTGTTAGGATACTTGATATCATTTTTCATTCAAATAAACACCGAACACAAGTGGCAAGAGTGTCTCAATGGGTTCTTCACTGCGTTACCCTTTGCAATCAGTACCAATCTGGTCGTGCTTGTGTTCACCTCCACCCACCACTCCACAGGCCATGGTCCTGTCGCTTCTTTATTTTACCAGTGGCTGCAATTGCAAAATCACCCACTAAAATCAACAGCTTCTTTAGTTAACAGATTAAACACTTTATTTTACTACCTTCAGATAAACTAAACCAGAATGCAGGGAAAGCTTGTGGTTTCAAGTCACTTCATAGTCTGAATTTGGCAGAACAGAAACGAATGGAAGACACCAATACTCTCACTCGTGTTTCAAGTACTTTGTTCATAATCTCTGACACAAAGCAGCTAAGAGGTGCCACACAATGAATGAATAGCTCTTCATCACACAAATCTTGTGTGCATTTCCCTTATCACCATTTTTAGAGAGGCTCTGTCTCTATAGACCTCTATAGAGGTCTGTTCCATACCCTGTCCTCAATCCTGATCACAAAGCATCCACTGATTATCAGCAGATTATGCTGGGGGATTGCTGATTTACGTAGAGCATCATCCCATAAAGCTGCATATTTTTTTGGTTTTTAAGCAGTAAAATTTACTACATAGGTAAAACTACAAGCGCATACGGCTTTATGAAGTATGACTGCTTCAAATAAACTCAAACGCTAAAAATATTTCAATTTGGCAAAAAAAGACAACACAATGAACTAGCAAGAACATGTCAGAAGTTAGGGAACCCACAGAAGTAGTTTAAGAGTCTACTAAAATTCCACAAAAATCCATGGTTTAACAAAATAAGTTTATTTTAAACCAAGTTTCCTCTTCCCCACTCCAAACACCATTACGCATTTTCTGTGCACTTCATCAGTCCTGTTGGCTTTACAATAAACTAAAAATTATCAACTGGCTGCAATAGGGGAGCCCACCTATTTATAAATTTATCTACTTTATGTTAAGGAGGATGAGTTCTCTTCTAGTTACAGATAAAGTAAAAGCTCTTTATTAAACAAGTTAAAAGGTAAAGATAAATTTCATTACAATTTTCACTACTTAAACCTGTGAAGAGATCCCCTACAGACAGCATTATTATACAGTAGCAATATTGAGTACAAATGTTTTCTATTATAAACTGTGAAAGAACCTAAAAAATTCCTCAAATTTATCACCTTTGTTTTAGCCACTGCACAAACTGAAAATTTCACATTAGTTACCCTAAATAACCCATTTAATTCACAAGAAACCAGGCTAATTAAAGAAAAAAATATCCAACTCAAGCTTGCCTAATTCAGCTCTGTGACAACCTCTCCTGCTCACAGAACCACAATGGAATAGCATCATCCAGGGACAGCTCCAAAGTGTTTTCTGCTTCTGTAATTGCAGCACTGCAACTGTTTTGAGGATTTTTGTGGTGCATAAGCATGGTGCTGTAATTCTATTCAATAAAGTTGTCTGTGTAAAACCCCAGGGATTTTTTTACGTAGATAACCCCATTATAAGCCTCGTTCACGACTGAATGCAAAAATATAGGACTGACTCCCAACTTCTAAGCCTTTCCTCCTATTATCCAATCTTTGTAAATATCTCTGAAATAAAAATTAATTAAAAGATACTATGTGGACGGAACATTAATTCCTCTGAAAGGAAAGGCTGATAGAAAGAAAAAACATTAGCAAGACACGAATAGTCAAAGAGTTGATGGAAGAAAGTGTTAAAGACTGTTGGTGGTTATAAATATTTCCCTTTCTGAGGAAATATAGTAGTCTACTGCACTCTGAGAGTAAAAAAAAAAAAACCAAAAAAAAATCCAAAAATACCCCAAGAAGTTACTGCTGTAATAATCTGAGAGCTGGACATGATAAGTTTAGGAACATTTGCAACTTGACTTAGGAAATATTTAGGATGAGATCATTTATTTGGACCATGTGATCACAGAACTTCAAAAATTCATCTTTACAGGAAATTAACTTCTTCTGCTCACAAAGTTCACATTTCACACTGTTCACAAAGTACCACATTATACAAGACTGAAAACAGCTTTAAATGTCATTAGATCTATTAACTCTTGTGTCAAGTTGGATTAAATGACAGTGCTATATCTATATATTCTATGTATCTGTCTGAAAGACTAACAAACTTTTTTTTTTTCATCTCTATAACCACAAGAGGGCTTTTCAGAGAAATGAAAAATTATGAAAATTAAACAACTCTAAGAGCTACATGACTTTGTAGTTATATTTCCCATCTTTAATACTGTGTCTCTATCACTTTTACCAACACTTCCTATATTTTAGAGAAAACAATATTTTCCTTTTATTGCTAAAGGCAGTGTGATGTTTCAAAGTTAACACTCTTTTCCTCACCAATGATCACTGAGTACCAAGAGGCCATATTGTGTGTATTTCAAAACCAGTTGAACATAAAAAGCTCATTTTGGCTTTCACAACCTTTTTTTTCACTTCTGACAACTGAAGATGCTTGATGCTGCAATATATTTTTTAAATTATTATAATTATGGTACAATAATCCAAGACAAATAACTGCAGTAAAAACCATAATCCCTCCTCAGTTCCTAATATCTACAAACTTATTTTATTTTGATTAATTTTAAAATAATAGCCTACAATATGATAATTCAGAAATATAAACTATTGTCTCAAACCAGCAAATTAAAAAAGGTGTTTCCATTGCTGGAAACCCTTGATGCATTTCATTCTATGTATGGCCACTTTTAATACTGGTACTGCCATGGAGATTGGAAATCCTACATGCTCCCATAAGAAAGTGGTACCCCAAGGTGATTACACCAAGTCCCTTCCTTTTGAAAAGCTTCTCGATTTTCTATGGGCTGCAGTTCAATGCTTTAAGACAGGATGCACACACACAGCATATGTTTTTTATTAGATGTTACATCAGGATATAATGAAGTCAAACAAAAACTTGGCAATAGGGCATATATGTTAAGTCTTTTCAAGTGTTACTATGTCCATCTCTACATCTTCCTGAGGCTTTTTTTGGAAATGGGTAGTATTTACTACATAGGAAAGAAGGAGAATCACCACAGCAAACACATTTTTATGCAGGTATTACTTACTTTTCTATTAACATAATAACCTGCAAGGTATTAAGCATGTAGCATGTTTCACATAACATACTGACAATGTGATTTAACCTTTCTTTTTTGTCTTGAGTTGATTTGGGTTCAAAAGCTTCATTCCAAAGAGTGAAGGCTCTAACTGCTTATTTCTTATGGCACAAAATAATTCAATAGGTAGAAAAATGAAGCATGCACTCAAGCATGGCTCCACCTGGTTTTTTTTCCCCACACAGAAAATAAAGTTAACACTGTGCTCTTTAAATTTCCTGTTCTATATGCCAGCAGTGTCTGTTTCACCAATGAAACACGATGGACAGAAACTTGGAAGAATAAATGAAAGATTTTCTGCACTTTACAAATGTGACATGAGCACATAACAGGTGTTTTGTTTGCTATAGAAGTGTTTTGTAGGGACTGAGAGAAGTTGGCTTTTCCCATCATAATTTTTTCCCTTTTAAGACTATAAATTTAATATTATAAAGCTAAACAAATGCATGCATTTGAACCGGTGAAAGGCAGAAAAGGTGCTAAGAGAATTCAACCATACTCAAGTAAAACTCAGTATGAACTAAAAATGTTCAATATCTTCCATTTCTGTCAGATGTTTTAGTGCTGAATTCATAAGTGATTTCTCAAAGTGAAAAGGAAGGTTTAATACTGTTGATGCATTTGCGCCAAAATAGGATGAATCAGATTTTCAAGATTTACAGTTTTCCCAATACACATTTCTGTCACAAAGACCTTTCTGCAGCTTTAAAAACACCTGTACATCTTTGAGGTTATTTTTCACAATAAAAATGGGTCAAGAATGAACAATTACAATCTGAAGAGATTACCTGCCAAATAGAGATTGAGACATTCACAGCAGACGTGAAGATGTATTGAATCTGAAGTTTACACTTCTGAATAAAATCAATACACAAATACATTAGGCCTGCATTTCTGACAGCATGGTAATTACTCTAGTGCAATAAGCAACAAAACACCACAACAGCAACTATTCTGTAAGAGAGGATGAGGTCCAAAATAAGAGATAAAAAGGAGCAGACATCTGAAACAAGAGCTGGTGGGAGGGAGTTGATAGGGAGGATGCCAGAGGAAACAGGGTAGAGATAACAGGGGCACAAGCTTGAGAAGGAACTAGGGAGGGCACAATAGAAGCACCTGCTGCTTATCATTCCTTCAGAAGCCTTATTAATTCTTTGGTTGCTTAAAGCTGTGGGGGAAGTTTCCACACTCCCAAACATCAAGGAGAAACTGATGATCCAAAGACAACTGGCACCTTTTATGAAGTAGAACAAAAGGAGGGATCTTGACAGGTGACAAATTTAGAAGCATCCCTCATCCTCCCAGCATCTTCCCTTGCTCTCTTCTGCAGTTAGACCACACTGTTTCAAGCACTTAAGGAAGGCTCTGTACCGTGCTACAAGTCAAAGAGCCACCTGCAGCTCCACTGGAAGCCACGTTTGTCATCACTCAACTTAAAATCCATATTATTATCACTTCTGGCCTTGCACAGGACCATCCCCAAGAGTCACACCATGTGCTTGAGAGCACTGTCCAAACGCTTCTTGAACCCTGTCAGGCTGCTGCTGTGACCACTCTCAGTGCCTGGCCACACTCTCTGCTGTTTTCCTGATCTCCAACTGAAACCTCTCCCAACTCAGCCTCATGCTGTTTCCTTGCTTCCTGGTCACAAGAGTAAAGAGGCCAGTACCTGCCCCTGCTCTTCCCCTCACAAGGAAGTTGCACCCTGCAAGGAGGTCTCCCCTCAGTCTCCTCTTCCCCAGGCTGAGCCAACAAAGTGACCTCAGCCACTCCTCATATGGCTTCCCCTCAAGGCCCCTCATCAACCTCATGGACCTCCTCTGGACACTCCCTAATAGTTTCATATCTTTCTTACATTGTGCCACCCAGAACCGCACGCAATATTCAAGTAGAGGCCACCCCAATGCAGAGCAGAGCCGGAAAATCTCCTCCCTCGCCTGGCTGGCCATATTGTGCCTGATGTTCCCGGAACAGGGTTGGCCCTCCTGGCTGCCAGGGCACTGCCAGCTCATGCTCAGCTTGCCACTGGCCAGGACCCCAAGGTCCCTTTCCATGGAGCTGTGCTCCAGCTTCTCATTTCCCAATCTATATACACAACGAGAGCTGCCCTGTCCCAGGTGCAGAATTGGGCACTTGTCATTGCTAAACCTCATACAGTTTGCTGGTGGTTGCCCATCCCTCTAATTCATGGAGGTTTCTGCCGGGCCTCACTGCCCTCAAGGGAGTTGCCAGCTCCTCCCAGTTTAGTGTCACTGGCTCTCAGTTGAGGGTTTTAGCAGAAATGTCCCAGACCTGGAAGCATGTTGTACTACACAGTGGAAAGCAAACTGTGCTTCAGTAGAACTTTGCTCCCCATATTGCTCCTGACCTAAAAGCAAAACATGCAGACAGACCCTTGCAGCAAAGGCACCACTCCTGCTCCTCCAAATAAGCTCTCCACCCCTAGATACAGCCATAACACAGCTTCTTATTAATCATACACCCACATAAACTTGCTGTCCTGGGTACTTTCTTTATGTCTGTCAAATTTCTGGAGATCCCTTCCTATGCCTGGATATCCATTTACCGTTGTTTTCTGGCCTATGCATAAACAGGATTGGAGGAACAAAACCAGAGGAACACATTTACAGAGGATGCTCAAGTTTAGGTTCAGCCATTTAGAGCCCAAGTAAAAAAACCCACACTTAAGGTCAAACATCATGTGAAAAAAAAAACTTAGAAAATTTTAGCACAACAATAAATACTTCAAAAACACTAATATTTTAAAATGCTTAAATATAAAAAGGCAAGAAAACAGTAGTAAGAAATGCTACTGCAAGAAATGCCTGTGACATACAAACACTTTAAAAAACCAAAGCCATAAACGTGCATTAAATTGGTTAAGACAGAGAAAGCACACTATGTGATTTGATGCATTAACACACTTGGTATCCATTTTCACACACAGGAAAATTGTCTTACTCAGGTTTTGGTTTACTTTGTCTCACTTCCTTAGATTTTTCAGGTTTTTCCTCCTTTCAATTTTTGTTGTTCCACTATTCAAGATTCTTGCATCCTGGTCTTCAACATCAGTAAGTCCTTACTGAGTCCCACTTACCCACACTCATCTCCCTTGGTTCAGTTCTCCCACCCAGCGTTCTTTTGAAAGCCCATTTTCCCTGCTTTCTCTTCCTTTCATGAAGGATAAACTTCAATTTTGTAAAACAGGCTGACAGAGCTTCCAAAAACCAGAAGGCACCTTCCCCTGTTTCTCACTATAGCCTGAACTTCTGAAAACACAGAGAATAATAAAAAGGCCTCACTGTACATCAGTATTTTTCACACATCCTCAAGCAGTCAGAACTTAACCATGGATGGATATTTTTCAAAATACATCCAGAAAGTGTATAAGGATTGTCTTTCTTTTGGCTTTGAAAGTTTTAAAGACATGGTTCTTAGATCAAAAGGAAGGGGGGAGAAAAACCTATGTTGGATGGAAAACATGTTTTTGGAGATGAAAAATGAACTCCATGGAGTACTGAATTAATCCACTGCACCACCTAGGAGAATATTATATCTTCAGTAAGCTGTACAAGTTTCAACTTTTCCCTTCCCAACTGTAAAAACATCCTCTGCCAGTGACAGAGCGATAGGATTGCCTTCCTGACTAATCATAAGGGATACTTACACATTCATAATACAAAACAGGTGCAAGAATTATGCACAGAATAGAACACTTAAAAATTCAGACTTCACAACAGTTCAACTGTTGTTCTGGGAGGTCTAAATCAAATTATTCGGCCATTGCCTAGAATAGTTCAATTCTCTTCAGGAAGACTTCAGTAATGAAAATTAAAACACTGTGCTGACAGTTGTTTCTCACACATCCATCATTTAAAGACAGAAAAATGTATCCACTGTGAAAACCGTACCTATAAAGAAGATTTCTCTTTGTAAATACCGAATCACAGTTGTTTTATACAACCACAATCATACCCAGTGTTTTCAGTCACTGCACAATTATCCACAAACACAACTAGAGATGCCAGGTTGTATGAATGTATGGATGGCTCTAACTGAACACCAGGCAGGGTATCTCAAATGGCCACACACACAGAGGCACCCATAATCTCTGCTAGCAGGGCTACAGGAGCTTTTATTCAGACAGGAGTGGAACTAGGGGCACTAGAACAGGAAGGCCAAAATGTCTGCAAAGCAATTGCTTATCATAACCAGAGTAAAAAGTGTCAAAATCTAGGGTATGGGAGAGAGGGAAGAAGTGCATCCATCAAGGCATCCTCTCCCTGTACAGAGAGGGGATAACTGGCATGCTCTCCTCCCTGGCACAACCCAGAATAATTATTATTATAGTTACCTCTCAACTAAAACAGCAGTTTTCACTGACTGATGAATGTTGCTCGTTCTATACTAAATGCCATGCTTTGTTTTGGGGTTTTTTTTTTTGATTTTTTTTTTAACTAGAAAGATGTGACCCTGCAAGGTTTACAGCAACAGCATCTTTGCATATCCTTAGCTGCTGTAGGAAGGAACTCAATGATGCAGAAACTGAAAAGACCTAACAAAGTTGTAAGAGCTGTGTACATCTATGTCCTTTTGAAAAGTGGTGACATGTCTTAGAAAGTCAGAGACAACATCTGGGAACATTACTAGTTATGGCTACAGCAACTTCAAAGCAGGGCTGCCCAGTCAATCAGTTGGATAATGTGTCTCTTTCTCATTTGTTTAGGTTTCTTTTTGTTGTTGTTGTGGGTTTTTTTTTGGGTTTTTTTTGGTTTTGGTTTGGTTTGGTTTTTTGGGTTTTTTAAATTGAAAAAACAGCTGAAAGAAAACCTCTGGCAAAATCTCATCAATTACTCTCTTTCAGAGACTGCCTCCTCCCATTCCTGGAACTCAGCTGCATTTCTGTTGCATTCATAGATACAAATCTCATTCTCAAATGCTTCCTGCCTCTTTGTATCAGTGTACCCTTATGTAACAGTCAATACAGATTTACAACATAAAGAAATGAGACAACTGTTCTGTTATTGCCAACTCCATATAAGTGAATGTTTCCAGCTTGAAATCAGTATTTCTTTTCTGTTTGTACTAATCTTAAAAGTAAGGCTTATCTTCAACACTAAAAAAATGAGGTTAGAAAAGAAACAGCTGAAAGGAAGTTTCACTGGAAAACATTTAATTTTAGCAGGTTTATTTCTTTGATCAGTAGATAATCTAAGGTCTGTTTACTATATTGAGTTTTTATAAGCCAACATTGAACTGCTACACTTCAAACTTTACTGCCAAGACAAATAACATGTAATTCACCATAGACAATGTTTCTAGGCTACTGAATAAAGCCAAGCAAACAATACACTATTTCCGCACTCATTCTCTCAGGATCTAGAGATCCTGTCTTCAATAGAAAACAAGAAAAATAATATGGTCACTGACAACACTGCTGTTAATTCACAGGGAGGATTTTTAGGTAAACTTAATGAAGAGTACACCTCTCTCTTTTACCCAGCAACAAGGACCAGCATCCAAGAATGACCTTCAAAAGGTATTTGACTTGTCTCCTCATACTCTCACACCCTAGTCACAGGAGTTTGTGGCGTTTTATTACCTATTCAGTCCAATAAAAGGAAGGCCCAGTGACTGCTTGTGAGTTCTCCTTCATGCACCATTCTTCCTTGCTTTATTTTCAAATTATTTAAACTGCATTTAGTCCTCTAAGTATTCAAGTATTAAACTCATAAAACACAAGAGTGATCACAATCTGAACTACCTAAAGCTTGATCCTCCCTTTGGAGCCATTTCAATTAAAATCCTCCTCCCTCTCAAAGGAAGGAATGAGGCATCTGCATTCATTAGGCAGACTCTACTTTCATTATCAACAACCAGTCTTAATACAACTCTGCCAGATAATTAAACTACCTAACATACTGACGTTTTCAACATGAATTGCTGCTTTTCATTAGTACAACCATGTACTGAATTTTTATCTTCCAAAAAGTCACATCCATACATCTCTGGCTCAAAAGCGCTGGAAGCTATTACAGCACATGCAGATGTTTCTCTAGCTGCTTTGTCTGCCTTACTCTTTTTCCTAAGCTTGTGCTATCACCTTGCTGGAGAGAGCACCCTGACTCAGTCAAATCTTTACATGATCCAGTACAGCTGTTATAAGGTTGTATTCTTGTCCTGATTTTCTTGCTGCTCTAATGAAGGCTCCAACCATCCTTTAAATAAATCTTTCATCTTTAAATCACTTCTTCCAACTCTCTTTTAAGGTTTAAAGAATCAGCATATCCAGAGTTGATACAGATAATTTAAAGTTCTACCATTGCACAAACTTGATGTATTCAATGAACTCCAGAAATAATACCAAAAAAATAAATAGTACATGACTGTCATAGTATTTCAAGGCCAGGCTACATGGGTCTCTAAGCAACCTGGTGTAATAAGTGTCCCCACCCAGGGCAGGGAGATTGGAACCTAATCTTTAAATTCTCTTCCAATCCAAATACAATTTCATGATTCTATGATAAAAGTTCTGCACAGGAAAACCAACCAGGCAACCATGCATTTTAATCATATTACTGGTTTTTAATACAAGGGCCCTAGATTCTTTCATTTTAAAGACTATCTAGAGAGATGGGTCTAGTTCTACAAGATGCTGCTATTCCCTGAAAAGCAACTGCCAACTCCTTGACCCAATGAAGACAGTAGGACATTTAATTTTTTTAATGCATATTAAATAATATAAAGAGTTATGAGGCCCAATGTCTTCTGTAAGTCTAATTTCTGTCACATGCATCTGAGTCAATGTGACTCATTCTGTTCTTTAGATTTGAGATCCAAGTTGCTGGTTTCAAAAACTAAACAAAAGGGGTTCAAAATCTCAAAACAACATTCCTCGCACGAGACTTTGCATTCATATGCCTAACAAAATGGTTTGAATTAGCGATAACAAAAAACAAAGAAAAAAACAACACACAAACACACACTTCTTTGAACCAGCTGGCTGCTCTAACACCACAGAATTTTGTGGACAAAAACTAAGTTTGGAGAAAGTTTGAATATTAAGCACAACAATTTGTGAAGAGCAAATGACTGCTGATTGACTACACTCAAAACAACATTAGGTAAGTGAATTTCCATTTTTATTTTCATGAAGTTTTAACCCTGCACCAAAGCATAACAAATCCTCCATTTCATCTGCCAGTTCTATTTTGTATGTCTTTAAGAAAAGATCGCCAGAAAAAAGGAATACAGCTTTTCTCTTGCAATGCAAAACACTGGCATATGCTGAGGGAACAAATCTCAGGATAAATCAGTAGGAGTGACAAAGTAACAAGAGTAAGTGGGAAGGTGGCAGCGAGAAGAGGAGAATCAACCAGCCAGCCCTCAGATGAGAAGATGGGATATAGACACAAATGTTCCCAGGGACCATAGCAGAGCAAGCAGAATTTCTGTGACTTCTGAGCTACAGAAGTGACCAAAACCAGTTACAACAGGAAGGATTGCCCTGCAAGAACATGACAGACCAGCAAAGGATTTTCTAAAAATTTTATTCTATGTAGTTGTTTGATTACTTATACAAAGTAGCACCAAAAATGTAAACACTTATCACAACCAAAGCAGATTCCTGACAGAAATTGTTCTTTAATGATATGTGCAGCTGGGAACTTCTGTCAAAGCTTCATCTCGGCCTGTGCGATCCATGTCCTGGTGGAGGCAGCAAATAGAGGCACACGGACAAAAATCATGTAGTTCCCTCCATATGTAAGCAGCAAGTGATGTGGGAGAAGTCACTGAATCCTCCCCCCCAATCCATGCTCAAAAAATGCCAAAGAGAATGTAAAAGGCCCTTCAAATAGAATGGCCAAATAAGAGAAGGAATCTTTTTTGTACTGGTTTTGTGTCCCAATCTCAAGCTAGACACTGTCAGCACGCAGAACGCAAGGCAGCACCTTCAACATTTCAGAACAAGGCACAGACAAGTTAACGAAAACACAATGTCTCTTTTAATAACTTTCATTGACCTAATCCCCTGTGTTCTGAAAATATGTAACTGTAAGCTCGCCAAAGTGAATGTGAAGATCAAACTGATAAAACACAAGATAATGAGTCAATTGATGTGCAGATTCATTCATTTGAAAAACAAATAAACCTTAACAGTAATTACGTCTGCTCAAGATTAATGGCAGCGCTCCAATGGATTCCTCTTGATATGAACAGTATGTAAGGGTATATACACTCTCATTGGAGTACAGATTTTTCCAGTATACAAATGTGAAAGAGATTTCTGGAAACTAATGACTACAGAACTGTGACTGAAAGCTCCAGTCATACTATTGCTATTCCACTGTTCTTAAAAACAACTGGATTCTTCATCTATGAACATCACACATGCTTCTAAATCCAGCATCAATCATGTTAACTGATTCTCTCAAGATAAAAACAAAAGCTGAAGTCTAACATCTGCTTTCCTTGGCAAACCAATCTGAAAGTTTATGCATTTGGGAGGGTTTTTTAATCATCATAAAAAACCCACAACCAGATGAATTACAGGTGCTGCCTTGTTTTCTGCACAAATTTTTCTAGGGGTCCCTGTAACTTTTCTTCACTTCGAAGCACTCAAAGGAAAGCTTTTAAGAATTAGAGGAATTTAAATGTCCGTGTGCAGATGCAGTCTGTGATCTTGCTGGGATCATAGAGACAAGACAATAGCTGACATGTTTGGGGTAATGCAATGGAGGGATACAGGTTCTTTAGGAAGGATAGAGAGCGAAGATGAGAAGATGGGGGCTGACCTCCCTGTGGCAGAGCAAGTGGAATGCACAGAGCTTTGCCTGTGGATGGATGATGAGTCAGCTGGGAGCTTACAGCTAAGGACTGAAGTCTGGGCAACTCTGCAGGGGGTGTCTGCTACAAGCTGCCAAACCAGGCAGACCAAGTGGCCAAGGGCTTCTACAGACAGCTGGAAACAGCCTTGTCACCAGGCCCTGCTCCTCATGCTCCTTCACCACCCTGGCAGCTGCTGGGTGACCAATACAGCGCTGTATAAGCAACCCAGAGGCTTCCAAGAGAGCACTGATGACACCCCACCCCCCACCCACCGATAAAAGCAGCAGAGGAAACAAGGAGAGTAGCTCTGCTGGAGCTCAGTCATAGCCAGGGAATGACTGATTGAGGATGTGAAGGTAAAAGGCATCCTTGCCTAGTTGATTCTGAATTTCTCAATTTTTATGGAAAGATGGAATATATGCTGCAGAAATTCCAATCCCAAAGACGCAGAACGTCAAGAGAACATCTGATCCTCTGATAAGGAAACCTCACCAACTTCCCAAATATTTGTTAAGCTCCTTGGCAACTGCCGAAAGTCAGAAGGGTTCACAAACATTAAGGCTTCCCTAGACACATTTTGATACGCTTCCAGAAGTCCTACATAAAGCTCTGGACGAGATCTTCCTTTCAGCTGATTGGTTAAAAAGCATGATCTAAAAACAAGCCAGAAATATTAATTATTCAAGAAAACTAGTACAAAATTTCTGCATTTTCTTGTGAGTTAGAAACTTGATTTCCTCCCCCCCAACCCATATCAATTCGGATTATGGAGCAAAGCAGAAAATGTACTCATAAAGGAAACATTAAGCATTGAAAGGATTTTTCAATTGCCTTATTCAAGTCATCATTTGCTTACGATGCAGAACTGCCTCTTGAAGAATATCATCAGCTCCCCAAGTGTTACAGAACAGCAGCACCCCTCTTAGATAATTCTTGAAAATAATTATTCTTTAAAACCTGTAAATCACAACATTATTTTATCCTCATGGGCATTCATATTCCTATGTAAATTGAGCCACAGTTAAAACACTATGGAGAAAAAGATGTTTTCATATAATGCAGAAGTCTGAAGTTAAACATAACACATCTACATCCACTGTCAAAAAAACACTTCTTGGCAATCTCAGCATTTTGAAAACCAAGCCATGTCTGGAAAAGCACTGCATGCTGAACTGTTTTTGAATGATCTTTCTATAAATTAACATTTGGCTTGCAACAGATGAAATGATTACATAACTCTGAAACATAACTGAAATATACCTTCACAATTTACTGCATCTGGCACTGCCACTTAATTCTGAATAATTCCAGCCTTCCTTTTCAGAACTTGACAGTATATGAACTGAAATATAAAACTCGAGCAATGAACTTAGTAGCTTCTCATGTGACTGAACAAATTACTGAATTCCATTTTCATAAGATATTGGCCTTGCATTGCTGGAAAAAATGTATATGCATATTCTAATGAGTTTTGTACAGACTTGCTCTTTTTAGTAGAGATTTTTGTTTGGTTTTATATCAAGGAGGATGATAAATCCTCCACTGTGTCATGGAAAAGCAAAGCAAACAGTTTTGAACACTGCCAGATCACCATCTCTTCAAGTAAGCCTTCTGAGAAAGTGTGCTTTAACCCATAGTCCCCATAACAATTTTCTACACTTCAATAAGCCTTACCAGGAGTCCCAATTAACACTGATAAAAAGAAAACTGAAACCAGGCATCCAGCAACCTGTAAAAAGTCACAATACTTTCCTCTTTACTGCTTACTGGAGGTGCAAGCTAACTACAGGTTGAACTACCTGACACTGGTAATTCAGAGCTACAGCAAACACCATTGCCTCGCCTCCATTTTTTGCATATTTGTACCACCCTACAGTATTTCTTCTGTATGCTTTCTTATTTTAAACTAGCAACAGATAACTGCCATACATGTCAGCCATAACTAAACTAAATTAAGCATAAAATAAAGATATTGAGCACGCTTGATTCATAATTGATAACAGCAAAGCCCAAGACAAACATGAGAAACCAAACCACTGAATTGTTATGGTACAACTGACATTTTTTGGAATATCATACTCTGACAGCATCAGTCTCTCCTTGTGCAGCATAGATTGCAGCAGTAGCACCTAGTAGCTGCTCAAAACTGATGAAAAACTAGGTTAAAGCTCTGGGAACATCTTCCACTTCACAAGTGTGGAAAGCTCCCTACACCTATGCATAAGATCATGTTAGCAATACTGAATTCAAAACCAGATCATCCTTTGGCTTGTTCATATTATTATTAATTTTTTTTTCCAGGTAACTGAAAATAAGGGAATTAATGATACAGTACTGCCAGTCTACACCTTCATTAGCAGAGTTATAATCATTTTGGATTGAGAAAGCATTTCACTGTCACTGTTGGAACAACCCTCTCTTTGTAACACTTCAGGAGCTGTGACACAGCAGGGCTGCACAGCTAATTTGAGGATGGCAATCTCCCCCTTCCTACACAGCCACAACAACTCACAGGTCCAATCACGTGCATCAGGTGCACAGACTGCTCCTCAGAGCAGGAGCCCGTCCTACACCCTGCAAAACCCTTCACTATGACCAACCATCATCCAAATCCACATTCCACTGCCTGAAACCCTTTACAGGCAAAGTTGACATTAACAGCTCTAGAGGGACTTCACTCATTTCCTAGATTTCCTGAAAGCCTTCATTTTAAAGGGAAATAATATGTTGGGAAAAGATACTGTTAAAAACCAAATGAAAACAACCATACACACCCCAGCACACAGCTTACAGTGGGAACCTGTACCTAGAAAGCTTGCCAACTACGACAGACCAACAGAGCTGATCATGTACAATATGGCTTTGTTGAAGGGCTGCTTGTGAAAAACAGGCAATAAAAATCAGTAACTTATTACCATGATAGCTTAAAAACGAAACACAGTGAACTCACTGCCGTAAACCAGGGCAATGATATATGGAGAATGAAGACATTTCTGATAAGTGAGCTGTTCTCCAGAATGATTCCGGAAGACAACACTATAAACCTTACCACAACTTGTACAGCACACTGACAGGAAGCAATTGGTATAGCAGGAAAAACAAATGAAGTAATAAATAATTATGTGGGTAAGTAGCAAGTCTGAATATATACAATGCTATTGGTGCATGGAGTTCAGCTCTGCCTTGGATTTGCTCAGTCATTTTGAGCAAGTCATACAGACCACTCTGTAAATATGTTTAGATAGGGATATTTGCTCTCAAAGCACTTTAATCTCTGGAGATGAAACACTATATGAAATGTAAATGTTACTACTTACAGCTTACTGCCTTCAAATGACAGCTGAAATGTTCATTCCACATCTACCATCTGACAGAATAAACTCAAAAGCAGTCTTTGTGTATATTTTGACAATGTGTGAATGTTAAGCACAACCCATAGTATGTTAGCTGGCTGTGAAGTATGACCAAAAATCTTTTTAAAAACCCTATAGTAAAAAAAAAAAAAAACAAAAAAAAACCCAAAAAAACCAACAACCAACCAAAAAACAAAAACCACAAACCAAAACCCTTGCAAGAAAGAACCAAGGCAATGCAAAACAAGGCTCCCAAGCTTACTTGCAGCAGGGTTCCATGAACAATGTTCTGTCTCATGCCAGGAGTGGCAGAGTCTGGAAGGCACTGCAGCAGGGCCAGCACCGTGTGCGGAACTTCATTGGCCATGACAAAGGGAACGAGGGCCCGGCCCGACAGCTCCCGGCAGCGGTACACGGGGGAGTGCCCACACCTGGAAAAAGGAGAGACACTTGCTATTTGTCATCCAGCAACCCACTGGGCCACCTAAAACAGAACAAAGGATAATGGAAACTAAAACATGTTTCTCACAAATCTAATATACAGTCTTCTCAGCAGTGAAAGATAAGTCATGCGAGAGCTATGCCAGAGGATTTGTTTTAATTCACAAGTTCTGGTGTTTACGTAACGGAAAAAATGAAAAGGAAATCATGCAATTATGCCATTTAACAGGTAAGTATATACTCCTGCAGCATCTTTGTGGATGTTTATGTTACTTACTAATCACATTGAAGTGTATTATAGGTTTGGCTTAAACTGTTAGCTCCATGTTGCTAATCAGATGTTTCCATGAGAACACAACATGATATTTACCAAACTTTGGGCCAAATGTCCCACTGGTTTTAAGAACACATTTAATGGCAGGAAATAAAAGACACATTGGAAAAAAATTTTACATTATTTATAATTAGTATCTAAAAGAAAAATCATTTTTCTTTAAAATTAACTGCTAAGATGTAAGACTCTATATAAAGCAAATATAAAAAATGATATTTTATCTTTTAGTGCTATTATTTTGACAACTGGCTGCAGATTTATGAAAACACATATAGAACGAGCTAACAATAATACATTCATCAGTCATATTCTATTTTAGTGGCATGTATACTGAATTGACATGAGTAAGAGTCATTAATCAGCTAAGTAGGTTAGGCTAAATCATCTGAAGCCAGCAATTCTTCCATGTGTCAATTTTGGTATTACAGGTACAATTCAGCCACCCAGGAAACTGAGAAAACTACTACAGGGCTTAGACATAAAAGACCAAATGTCTTAGGTGATGGAAAAAGTAGTACAGCTGAAGTTATGCTTTAATTCCTCCCAGATTGTGATTGACTCAAGAAATGGCCTTACTTACTCCAATATTCTCATCCCTTTTTTCCTGAATTGCTTTCTATGTCTTTTTAGTTTACACAAACCCATGTAGGTGAGATTATCCCCTGCCAAAATTATTTTGATGTCTGCTGAAAAAAAAACCAAAACCAAAACCAAAAACAAAACAAAAACCCTGCAGTGTCACGCCTGAATATTTAAAAATCAAAAGAAATTAAAAGGCATTCTAAATTTTCAAGCATCTATAGCAAATTAAAATCAATACTCAAAGTAGTAGTTTACTTTAGTTTATATGAAAGAAATACAGAGTATAGGTTCCATCTTCAACCAGCAACCACATTAACAGGGTTTTTAACACTAAGAAACTAAACAGTCTTCACTGAAATAGATATATTATGCCATGGCATGCCTGAAAAGACACAGATCTCCTTCAGAGGAACTAGAGAGAGCAACTACCCCTAGAACAAAAAGTTTCTAAGGCCATTTTCACCCTTGCAAATAAGTTTGTATGTTCTATTACAATTTTTACAAAGACCATGTTTACATTTCCTTTTCACAAACTGGCCATTCTTCACAACAGGATCCTAAAGTAGAACAGCCACAATTTGAAGCTGTGCCATAGGGAAAAGCTTCAATCCTGTATTGACAAGGCGCAAGAAGAAATTCAGTTTGGCTATTCCTAAAATAACTTGTTTTGTATTTTTAAAACATACACATTTTAATTCTACTTCACAGTAAACTAACTGAAACCTAAAAACTGTTTGCCTGCAACCATTCTTTCAGCTCTGCTGAACCACGTTTTCTTAATTTTCTTTATGACCTTTTACAGATCCCAAGGAATCTGACATGTTTTCACAGGAGTGGAAAATGGGTAAAATTCCAGGGTTTTCTCTAACTTATGCAAGGGTACTTTCCAACACTACATGCCTCAAGAGGGTTTTTTCCTCAAACACAATGCAGTGAATTACTACATATTTTTAAATAACCTGCTTTTAACTTTTTTGTCTTGTAAAAACATCAAAGACTTACGAACACATGCACCTACCTTCATATATGGAGATACAGTATTTAACATGCCAAATTTTGTTCTACTCTACTATTTTACCAAATTTATTATGAAAATAAAAGTGACAGCTCAATACTTAGAAAGAAGAAAACAGTTTCACGTTACAGGCAAGTTTTTCTCTCCTGAAGTCCTCCTGCAGAGCAACCACACAGGTGGCTGGTCATGGAAAACTCCCCCAGGACGCTGTGGACCTGGCTCTGCAACCTTCTGTGCCTGAGGGAAATGCAACCCTACAGCTCCCTACATCCCCAGAGGGCAACCCAGCCACCAGCCTGCCCTGCACACCTGCTGTACATTCATGCACGCTTCCCACACTCCAGGTTGCCCCATAGGGTGCAGAGACTCACACTTTAGTGAGAGCCCTGAGAACAGCAGGCCTGTGAAGTCCATACCAAGGAACAAAAGCATCACACAAGTTTAGGAACAATAAAGTATCTGCTTTATAGGAACGTGTATGAGAACACATGGAAGGGATTTCAAAAAATTTCTTCCCAATCTGAGTGGGGTTAAGATCCGTACTGTTTCTTCTCTTTTTTTTTTTTTTTTTGTTTGTTTATTTTTAAATCTAGCACTCAAAGAAAATCAGTTGCTTCCCATCCCTATTCCCCAGCAAGAAACAATGCTGACAATATTTCAAAAATACTCCTTTCACATGCATATGCCAGATGTCATGCCAAGCCATCATTGGTGACCTATCCCTGAACTTCTGCATACCCTGAAGGCACTTAGGTGTACAGCTCTCAGGTTTTGAAGGCACTTGGCTTCACTCCCGAACCATGCAAGAAGTTTGCCAGGAGAATGCCAAAAAATACACTAGTTATTCCATCCTCTAGCAGCACCCTAGAACAAAGAATTTTGATTTTTTACTGGAACCCATACATTTAAACCTGTAAATAAAATTAAACAGGATCAATTCTCAAAAAGGGATAGAAATACTGGATGCAAATAAAACAACTGAGCAACATAAAAACAACATTCTGACCAAATTTAGCAATTTTTTTGTTCATTGTTATACCAAGCTCCAAACCACACACTTTTTAACACCGTGTCTACTACCTATACTGTTAAAAATTTATTTTATCTTGAATTTAGTAACCATTATGGGAAGCAATTTCACAAACTACATCAAGACATATTATTGCACAATTTTGGCAATCACAGTATCTTAATCTGTATCTTGCAAATCCTGTATCTTGTATGCAGCAAAACCCAGCAGCTTAAGAAAGAAGCATTTTAAGGCTATGAAACTGTTCAGGTTACTCCTCCTGAAGCACTTTAGCATGCTGCCATCCCTGAGATGAATTGAATTTATGTGATGGCAGTTGCCCTATGAGGACACTGGCAGGAATGGACCTCCACACATTGTACTCCACCATCCAGACTCTGAGCTTCACCTGGCAACAGCACAACACAAATCTGCTGCAGGTTACTCCTCTCTGCAGGAAACACGAGCAATGGACCCTTGCATGTATTTGGACAGCATGGATGTGTGTGCAAAGCTGCATTTAAAACTGTTCTAGCTCCTTTGATTTGAAAGGTGCTTGGGGGGTGGCAAGGGGGATGTGTTTCAAGTATGTGACGCTACCTTAACATGCAGATCTAAGTAGACTTTAAAATCTAGAAATTATCTAAAATGTTGACATATATAAAAACCATACATTATGCCAAACTAGTTTTATTGTACTTCAAGGCAGCAACAAGAAGGAAACTTGCAAAATCCTCATGTGATATACTTCTATTCAATCCTGAGAACTATTAAAAACTGTAGTATTTCACCTTGAACTCAGTACTGTTTATCTAGGTGCATGAGGAATTGGATGTAAACATGTTTACTTGAAACAGTCCATGATCAAGAACAAAAAGTCAATAAATCTGAGAAGGTTTCGCTCCATGTAACCGTAGATTCAATTCAATGCATTTCTACTGCTCTGTCCCAGCTTCAGCGCTTAGATCATGAACCACCCTCCCAACTGATGTGATTTATGACCAGCTCTCATAAGGCACAAAGAATCCCTACTCCTCTGCACACATCAAAGTATCTAATTTATTACTCTGGCTACAAACAACAGAACACTAGCTGTAAATAATAATATCTTAAGCTTCTTTGGGAAAAAAAAAAAGAAAGGTAAGAAAAAACAAACCTGCAGGTGTTTCCTATGCTCTTATTTTCCACCCTTTCTATTTCTCTCCCTCAACAGACTTCATATTACCCAAATTAACAACGCAAATAAGAATTACCTTTTAGATAAAGGTCACAGAAATGAATGAGTAGAATTAATCTGAAAAATTACACCTGTTGCTGAAAATACGTTCACTATATTAAGTAATTCCTACAGTTGTTGGAGGGACTAACAAGGAGAGGAATATCTATTTCCAGGTTTTCTAGCTGTTGTCACAGGATCTGTGCATTACTAACAATGTCACTGCTTATTCATGAAACAGTGAATGTTCTGCAGTAGGGGCCTCTGAGCTTCTAAGTCAAACCAAGTATCCTACCACCATCACAAAGAGTTTGGGAGAACAGTGCAGCATGAGACAGGAAAGGCCTTGCAATTTAAACCCATCACCTCTGCCTGCAGGTTAAAGCATTTTAACTACAGTTTTTAAAAGATAAAAGTGATTGAAAAATATATATTTTTTAAAAATCACATAAATAAATTAAATTTATGTAATTTTATATAAATTTATTTTATTAATTAAATTTAATAATTAAACTCTCGAGCTGGTTGTGTCTCAAGGTCCTATTAAATGCTCTCTTAAGAAAAAATTGTGGCAAGACTTCTGTCTGATTCTGTATAGACACAGTAGATTGTATGAGCAGGAGATTTTTGTCTTTCCTCCATGATGCAGCTATACAGTCCAAGTTATGTCATCAGCTCCAAAGCAAGAATTAAAACCAAAAAATTAGAGCAGGTGGTCAAAGATCAGAAAGAAAAGTATTTAGCAATCTATTCAGCTCCTATTACAAGAAGTTTGGTTATTAAGATTCAAGAGCATTGTATGCATTCCTCATGATTATACACTAGTTTATTTTTTCCCCTGCAAATCACCTCCTAAAGAAATACCTTTAGCAACTTCAAATGCAGTGTGACAGGTTTCCAAGCTAAGGGATGTCCAAAGTTAGAATTAAGAGAACACTCATGCTTCCACACAATTAAGTAACTTGGACTTATACATTGTAGATGAATCAGCAGGACAGTACCTATTTCTAACTGGGAGAGTAAGGTTTCCTGCAATATCAGTGATAATTTGCTACAGAGGTACCTACAGCTTCTTCTCTTCATTTATTAATTACCTTGGGTTGTGTTTTTCATTTAAGGAAACACAACCATTTTCCCTTTTGTTTCTTCATGTTTCTTAGCAATTAAAGTATCCAAAGCATTAAAGTATCCAAAAAAAAAAATCTTATTTCTCTGTGGAAACCTATATTATAATTGGCCTGAAAATAATCTTAAAGGACAAAAATGAAGATTAAAAAAAAAAAAAAAACCAGAAAAAATTGTGACTTGATATAGCTTCTCAATATTTACCTGAAGAGCAGGAAAATAATACAGAACTACCAACAGTTTGCTGGAGGTTTTAGATCTATGATCAACACATAAATGCAGCTCAGAAAACATTTGAACAGAAAACCATGGACAGAAACAAGCCAAATTTAATTTCACATTATTTATGCAGTACTAAATCTCTAAATTCTTATCTGTTTCCTTTAAAGTGAAGTTAATGGTTGCCCAAACTTCTGGTCTCTTTATACACTGTGTTAAGTATTTTATTCTTCCAACTTGGGCAATTAAGATAAAACCCTATGTTTTTGTAAGGGCAGTATTTTCCACACAAGCACGTAATGAAGCAGAGTAGCCATAAATACTGCAGAACGTATGTAGGCAAAGTACAAAGTCTTTTATTTGTGAAAGCTGTCCACAAGCTCTGCCAGGAGCTGTTTCTCCACATGTTTCCAAGGGAAAATTAAGGAAAAATTGTAGACATTTCTCTCTTCCTGTCACCAAGGTCCAGGCTAATGTAAACTAGTGGCCAACTGATACCAAGCTGAATCAACATCAGAAACTTGAATTGTTGTGGTTTAGCAAGCCAAAACACCTAGGATCTCAAACATCTGAGTCTATGAAAACTATTACTAATACTGGGTATAAACTTCAGAGAAACAGAAATATGTCCTTGCCAAAAGGAGATTTCTTATAGAATATGTTGACACAATTTAAATGGCATCTGTTCTTGAATTCCCATCAAGAAATCTCAAAGAGTTGGTCTAGGTAGGAAGCCTCTAGGTTTATTTAACTATCATCAAAGTTACATGAGGGTAGAGCCTTCATTTTGATTCAGAGCACTCTAGAGAAAAACAACAACTGCTCTCAACTCAAAATCATATAAAACAACTTCATTCACAACCATATTTCTACTTTGTTAATTTGTAAATAGTTACCATGATGTTTCACAACTGCAGAATAACAGCAAGAAAAACACCACTTACTATGCAAACAGTTGGGAAAAAAAGAAAACTAAGATTACTTTCTGTCTCGGCAACTCTTACCATTATTTCGAACTTTGTGAAAGGGAAGTTGAATGGAAAAAATCAAGTCTCATCACCTTGTGATGATTTTCAAAGCTTCAGAGGACTGTAAGCAAAACTGCAATATGCACAATTTAAAAAACATCATCAGACCCATGAAAGCATCCAAAGGATCTGGGTTCTCAAAGACACTTCCCTTTCAGCCATCCCACCAGAAGCATCTACCCCATTGCTAAAAAGCCTTCCCAGTATTTACTGTTCTCAGATCCAGACTGTTATTTTTAAAGAATATTGGCATTAAAAAATATCATTATACTTGGTTTCCCTTATCATCCTCTGGACAAAACATTTTCATGTTCCTTCTTTCAAATACTTCTCCAGAAGAAGCTAAATGTTATTTTTGGATACTTGACCAGCAGAGTACTTACTGGTTAATTTTAAGTACATAAATGAATAATAAAATTACTTCACCAATCATATGCTGACAGTTCAGCACCCTGTCATGTTTTTTACTGAATCATGTTTCCAGTAAGTATTCATCAAATTCAACATGCATAAAATTTTAACCCAGGATCCCAGCCACTGGTCCTCTTCAGGAGTCTGCAACACTGGAAAAAGAGAGTTACTCTCAGTGCTCATCACTGCCTCTCTGCTAGATATCACCCTTTATTTCCCAGGAATCTGACAGCTCCCTGCGGTTTGTGCATATTTCCTAAACTGCTTCAGACAATAATCTGCCAATGACTGATGAACACAGTGAAAACTGGAATAAGAAATTAATAACAAAATACATAAGGGTTGTGTTATTTCCCATCGGCACCACTTGGATATGACACATCTGTCCACAGTTTCAGAGAAAAGACAGGAATACAGTAAAGAATGTACAAGATTAATACAGAGCTTTAGTAGATCTGAGGGGTCTTGAGCAGCCTACTGCCAACCAAGCCCTTTGCCTTCTTCTGTAGCACTACAATTTGAACTTAATCAAGTTGGAAAAAATTACAGCTTGTTGACAATTTGTTATTTGTAATCACTAAAGGGAAGAAAAAGATTGAAACCCTTCTTATTAATAAATATTTACACTGGCCCGTAAATATTTTTACAGATCAGTATTAATCACTATGCAATCAGGATTGCACAGAGAATAGACTAAGTAGAAATTGGAGACTTCTAAGACAGTCACAATTAATTAGTGATAAGCTCAGTGGGGAAATGGATTCCCATCCTCCTCTCCTTCTCTCTCAGCTATGCATAATTTCCACTTTAGATGTCAAGCAAGAGATTTAATGTAATAAAAATCTAAAAAAACAATGTATGCTTTAGAGGTGCACCCTGCTTCTTTTTTTTCAAACGTCTAGGCCAGTCCATGTTTTGGGAACCTTGCCCATAATAAAAAGACTATCTGTCTTCATCTTGGCTGACTGGTCAGCCCCATGAGCTTCCTCAAGAAGGACAGGGCATTCCAGTGAGTCAGAGCCTGCTCCCAGTCTCACAGGGATTCCAAATAATGCAGTATTTGCAGACAGTTATAATGCTGAGCAGTTATACTAAACAAACATTAGAAACTAAAAACACCCAAAACCACCCAAAACAAATTTTAAAAAATGGAGACCAAAGACTGAGAAGATGTGCAATTGATAAGGGAACCCAGGGAGATGCTTTCATAAGCAACTATAATCAAAAGCAGCTATTTTAATACAACAAGGCTGCAACAAACACATGTAATTCTTTCAATCTAACATGAAAAGACATTCCCACAAAAGCTCTTATTAGTCCCCTGGTAAGACTGCCAGTCTTACAGAAACGACAGCTGAAACCAGGGAAGTTTTAATATTAATTCTCCTAGAGCTGTCATGCCACACTAAAACATGGGGAAAAGAGGAGAAAGGCAGAGGAAGTACACTTAGTTAGCACAGTCAGCTACCTTGTATGGCCACTTACCAAAAGCTACAAATGCTCAGCCTACAGAAAACCACATGGCTGCTTTCGAGTCAGATACAGGATGATGTACTAAAGCCACACTTATAAGCGTACATGTGTGAAACAAAACAAACACCAGCAAATCTGCATTTCACTTATATAAACAGCAATTGCAGCTTATAANATTTCCACCAAGATGTTCTCAAACAAATTTAGAATATTTTGTTACTAGAACTTCATGAATTGCTTGTTTCTTGTGCTGTTTATTAAATCTAAACTTTAGAACTTATCGCAAAGAAACTTATCTCACAGAAACTTTTGATTTTACGTTTGAATTTTCTTTCTTTATTAATCAATCCATCACACGCTAGACCCATTCCCATTAAGCCCATACAGACTTTGTCACAGGGCTAAAATGAAACAGAACCAGTCAGCTGACAAGACTGGATATAAATTTTAACATAATTAAACACAATAGAGAGCAATTAAACTTATAGGCACAAGTGAACAAAGAATAACCTTCTCAAATGAGCAACATTACTGACTGGTGAAAATTTAAATTCACACTACCTTCTGCAATATTAATACTACTACTACATCTGAGTCCTTTTCCTTAAGAAATGAGCTCTCTTAACATTTATGAAATAGTAAGACACAACTGAAACTCATAGAGAGCCTCAAAATTCATGCTCAGCTGCTCTGCTTGCTAAGAAGCTAAAATAAACCCAGATCCATCTACACCCAAAACTCGTAGATTGTAAGAATTTTCTTTCTCCTAACACTCTGTTAGAAATGGCTACAGGCTTCTTAAATTTTTTTAATTGATGACAATGCTCCGTCCCACAGAAAATTTTTCTGCACAACACACGGGTTTGTTTTCTTTGCATTTCAGTGTCTACCACTAACAGGCACAGTGATGATCCTTGTACATCAACAACAAGCTCTCAAGTGGAAAACCAAAACCCTATCAGTCCAGAGTGGTGGAGGGAGAAGTGCAAAAGGGAAGAGGTCAGCTGTAAAGTGCTTCCCACTGCCACCCACCCTGGTCCCCTGACTGCAAACATCATCAGGGCACTTGGGAATTTAGCGCCTCCATTTTTGCATGAAGACGCATTACAGATTTCCAAATTCTGCCCGAGAAAACAGTGTCCATTTCATAACTGTTCACTTCATGGAAAGATGTTCACATTTCTTGCAACATTAATACACCTAGAAGCAGCACTGCTTTGAAATCTATTTGATGAAGTTTTAAAGAAGAAATTTCAGGAAGAATTAAGCCAAGGGGAAGCCAAGGCACAAACATCCAACAAGGTTTTAAAACCTTATATAGTTTGACATTTAAAAGCTAACTTTTACAAAGCTTCCTAAAAGATTAAGAACTCACACTCTTAAACAGAGCTAAACTTGTAATTTTTTAATTAGTGAAAAAATATTCAAACTAATAAAGCAATACCCATTTTACTCCTTCAGAGCTCTCAACCCAGAACATTCAACACTGAACAAACACTCTGTCAATACCATGGTATGAGAGGACATAAAGTATCTCAATTCTAGATCATTCTAAAGAGATTACAGGTCTTTGAAAAAGGGAGAGGGAGGCAAAAGGGAGGTTATGTTTTTGTTTCATACTTAAAACATTACCTCCTGACTACCTCCCTTGTTAATCAAAAACATGCTGTACATTCTTTCATCTTAGAAAGTAACCATTAAAACAGACCTATCTAGCTCTTTAAAAAAAAAGTGAGGTAATAAGTTGTGAATCAAAGTGTTCCCTTCCAAATAAAACATCTGCAGGGGGAAAAATAGCTTAATAGAACTGCAGATAGGTAATCAAATGCCCTAGTTCAACAGGGAGTAACAACTATGTGCACAGAGATCAAGATTTGTCCTTGCAGCATTTAATCCTGCTCATATTGTGCAATTCATCCCAGCACAGTCAGAGCAACCACAGCTCTACTCCCACTAGATGGAAAATTCCACTCGAGCTTAAGTGAAACGCTTCAAAAGCCCAACTTGAATTCTCTCTGCTCAACCCAGTTTTGTTCACAGAGCTGCTCATTCGATTGCACACACAATATCCTGTTCATCTCTCTCTCAGTGCAACAAGTGAATGTCATCTCATTGCAGGCTCAGTCCTGGAAGAGGCACTAAGACCAGTTATGGGTCACATTCACCTTTCTTCTTTCCTCACCACGTGGCTGTATCCTTCCCTGACAGTGGCACACCCTCCTCAACAAAAATCTCATGGCAAGGCATGATATGGCACAGCAATTACATGTTATAATTGCACTGGAATACCATGTAATTTTATGTATATGGAGATGCTACAGAACACAACACTGAGCAATTCAAAGAAACAGTTTATACACAATTTAATGACTTGGTACGCAGGGTCTTTGGCACCAGACCTTCTTTTTGATCCTCTCTAATCAGTTACTTCACCACAACCTTCATTACCACCTTCTGAAGAACAACGAACAAATTTATAGGAAACAATTTTATTTTTGCTCATTTGCTACTGCATAATGAAAAACAGAAAAGGAAATAGAAAGGAAAATAGTAACATATTTGTTTTACCAAGATAAATCATCCCTGTATATTCCAACAAATGCAGTCAGAATGAACAGAAAACAGCAACAGCATTCAAAGAACAAGGATGTAAGAACTGTAGACAGAAGTACAGCCAGTAGCAACACACTGAGCCATATCATACATACATTTAACTCCGCAGAATCCTTAGTATTATCCCCTGGCAACCATAAAAATTTCAATACTTTGCTAAGTAACGAGACAGAAAATCCATGTCTGTACACTCACCTACAATGTTTTGTCACAATGCCGCATAATTCCTGTTTAGGAAAACAGTTAAAGGAAAGCAGGTCCAACAGTACATTTCTCTTAAATATTCCAGGTTCTTAGCATAAAGATGGGGTCTTCCCTACACATGTTCTGAATTAATTTAAATAATCTATTAGCAATAACCAAAATGATGCTGAAACATATATTTAAAAAAACAAACCAAGAACTCTCCAGTGTATTAATAAAGGCATCAAAACAGAGCCAATTATTGAAGTAACAAATAGTTTTAAACACTTCCCAAAAAAGCATTTAAGAATCAGATATGGCAGAAAACCAAACATCTTTAATTGCTAAATATAGTTTAATTGTTAAATACAATAAAAACTCCTACTTCAGGTTTTTTCCTTTCAGAAAAAAAAGCTAATTAGTCTTTATTCTTGAAAATTCATAGAACATCATAAAAGGCAAGAGATATATCATATCTGCTGTGAAAAAGAAGCACAGATGCTATTTTCTAGCATAAACACTTGTCAAAAAAATTTTGAAAGATCTTAGGATAACAGCTTTGTCTTGTTTCATTACTAGACAAGCTGACGTTTCTCACCCTACTGCACTGAAGCTTTTACATGGATACCAAGACTTCCTCTCAAATACTGGTCATGCTCACTTCTCCCTACATACCACAGCCCCAGTTCTCTTTACAGGCTCCTAATCCCGAACAGGAGGCATACAGAGTAGTAAAACATCTGCTGAATATCTTCTTGTAACCACCATATAAATGAAAGTTACACTGTATAAATATTTTAAGTCACCTTAGAAACACGTTAGATAAAGACTGAACCATATCTTTATCTAGCTACATATATTCATGGATGGATATGGAAAGATATATACAAACATCTACAAATCTACACATTAGACATTACATTTAGGTATTGCAAAAAATCATTCTGCAGGACTGAAAAAAACCATCAGAAGTTTGTATAGCTAATCTTGCTTTGCTAAAATCTTTCAAGTTCACCTGTTTTCATCTACCCTCTCAGTGGCAGAAGTGATGCCACACAGCATTTGCAGATAAAGATTTACAAACAAGTCATACAATGATTTGCATAAGTCAATATTCTTTCTAATTCTCCAAAATAAGTATTAATACTATAGGAAAGTCCAACCAATGAATACCAGTTTTTCCTTTAAGGATTAAAACTGAAGAGAAGCTTAAAGACGTGTTTTAGTAANATCACAAAAGAAACCACAACTAAATTACTTTACCTTATAATAAAGGGGACAAACGGTGTCATGCTGAGAGCTGAGTGAGAGCCATCCATTGGAGATGGATACAGCCTTCCCAGGATTAAAAGCAAAAGAAACAGGCTTGGATGGATTTTCAATTCTTCAGCTTCACTAAATAAAAAGGTATAAGAAGCACGTGATGAAAAAAAGCATCCTCCTTCATGCTAATCTTGAGCCTCTTCCCCACAAAACAGGCTTCTGCATCTCTGGTTCAACAATTTATCCTAGGCTGATCACTACATGGGAGAGCAAACCCTGCTGGAATCAAATATGGCATCCAGTTCTTCTGCAGGGGACCTCTCTAATGAAGACACTCATGGCGGTACTGCCTTCACTTCACATTATTCCAAGCCTCCTTTATTCCCTCCCAAATATGGTGAGCTGCCTTCATTTTAAAAATAATATTAAAAACCCACACAGATAATGTTTCTCTATGAAGTGGGAAACTGAAGGGAGCCAAGTTACAAAAAGGTGGTTTAAAAAGTACTTTTATCAGTTTGAAAGGAAATGTGTGTTTAGTAAATAACACATTTTACTAAAGGATAGTTCTTGTCATTGATGTCAAGGGTCTGCTATTCATAGAGTAAAAATAATCAGAAAACTGAGTTAAAACCAATACTTTTGATTCATTTAAAAACTAATAACAAGATACAAGTCTTAGCCCACCATGAAAAGAAATTCAAAATGAACATTTCAGACAGCAGTTTTCAGTATTTTTCAACTGAAAACCTTCCCAAAATTTGCCAGTGAAGACACTGTCACCTTTCATAATGTCAGGTAGAGTGGATTGCTGTGCAGAATATACACAACCTCTTTTCTTAGAGCAGAGACTGCAAAACATGGAATGACTGGTAAAACTCCTGCTCCCAAGTGTCTACCTTAGGCCCATTAAACAGTCAGTTGAACCTCATCCATAAATTAGCTGCTCAAATTCCACAGTTTATATCATAGCATTTTAAGAAAAAACAAAGGCAGCACTGGTTTACTTTAAAAGTTCATGAACCTGGACGTAATAGCGTCATCCCAAATGGCATAATCTGCATTGATCAAACTGTAGCTCTCAGCCACCACTTGGTGGAGTCTTTAAAACAAGATCAAGGACCTTCCCTAGAGTCAGTGTGTCACAGGCTGGAAAGTGTTCATACTTGAGGCCAATGACCCCATATCACTTGAACATGCTGGGAAAACCTCATTGTTGTGAGACACTCAAACACCCAGTTTCTGTTTTCATGAAATATACAAGTTCCTTAACATCTGATCCTAAGAACACAGCAACTCTTAATTAGTCAACAGTAGTTCAATCTTCAGAGACTTATTGCAATGTGCCAAAGTTGAAAGAAAAAAGCCTCAGCAAAAACATTAGAAGCATATCATTTCAAGAAACACTGATGTATACAATGGCACTAGGGTGGGTATGTGACACAACTCAGTTTAACCTTTTCACTTCACTTTGAAATACAAAGTTTTCTCAGACATCATCTCACCTGTTCAAAGTATTGGTTACAACATCTAATTGCTTGAGAAGGAAAGGGTAAAGGCTTGGAAACCGAGAGAAGAACTCCCTTCCCGTCATTCTGCGGAAACAAATGAAGAAGAGTTATAATTAGCATTCTGCAGTAATTAGTTACACTCAAAACATCAGCTTATTTGATTTCTGATGCTACAGTGAAGTTGGAGAGGCAGAATAACCACACACACACAATGAACTCTCAAATAAGGTATAATGTTTTCATGAAAAGTGGCGACAGTGTAGTTAACATAAGCTAAGTAGTTGTCTCTGTGTGTGCTCACTAACACTTAGTCAGCTAAACGGATCAGGCCTTTCTGGGAAAAAAAGATCTTAGCCTCTTAATCACACTAAAAAGATGCAACAGTTTAAATTATGACACTATTTTAATAATCTGGTTGAACAAGAGAAGACAACACTTGCTTCAGTATGGCTCATGTCCTAAATAGCCAATGGAATATACTTAATAGACACATACTAACAGATACTCATAGCTTGCTGATACTAAAAAGCACCTCAGGATAGTAATTCATAGAAGATTTGTAAGATGCAAGGACACAAGAGTCTGAGCTTCCATTAGCCCTCTTTCCACAGCACTGCTTCCAGCACATGGCAGTAGTGACACTGCAGGCCACATTTCTGCTTCTGTAGATGGAGCAACCATGTTCAAAACAGAGCAATGCACAAACACCTCATGAACTCATCCCTAGCCTGAACCAGTAAGGCAGCAAATCAATCCAAGCTAAAAAGACACAGGAGATTTCTTCTTACATTTGTTTTACAATCTTTCAATCAGATAAAGGATGGCTTCATGGTTTATATGAAACCATTCAGCATTATTGAAGCAAGAACCACTTGAACGTTACCGTGGGGAAGCTCTAATTAGACATACATGGTATGCAGTCAAAAAGCACTTCCTTTAAAAATAAATAAGTGAAAGGCCATCATTTAGAAAAACAAAGCAAACTGCAGAGTTTGCTTGCCACAAGATCAACCAAGATAAATGTTCCATGTTAGCATGACTCCAATGCAAAGCTCCCAATATGCAGACAGATCCAGGTTTGGAAAAATAACACGATGAGATGGCAAGACTGATTGTGTGTAAAAGCAAGCAGACCAAAAAAAAAAAAAAATTTACAAAAATCACACACAAGTAAATGAGCACATGGCAAACATCAGCACAGCTCCTTCCAGCACTCAGCTAACATAACATGCCTTAGCCACAGGCCACAGAATAAACACAGCAAAACCATACTGTTAGGTGGAAACAAATGTTCAAAGAGGGAGAGGAAACTTTCCCAAGGAGAATAATTCTGTGAATGTATTACAATATAGAGAACCATTAGAACTAAAAGCAAGGAATCTGCACTAGCTGTGATAGCTACAAAAAATATTTCAGATTTAAAAGTTACATGGAAGCATTAAAACTGTGAATTAATATAAATTAAAACACTAATGAGGACGGTTTAAATACATTAATATTGATAATAACTGGTTGTTCAAACAGCAGAGACCCATGCAATTTTTTCTAACAGTGTCCTCATAACTACTTCAACTTTTTTGCACATATAGTATGGAGCAAACTGAAGATACAAGCCATAGACAGAGCAAAACCTAAGATCTATCAGGTCAAACAGCCCATCCTACTCAATTTTCCTATGTAAAACATTAAGAACTCAGTATTTAAAAAGAAAAAGTTCTATCCAAAAATGCTGTGACATGTCCATCTCTTTTACTGTGGAATGCAAAAAGCAAAAGCAGAATTGGGGCAAAGTTTTCTATGGAATGGATGGCCACTGCTTAGAGATTGAAGGGACTACACACAAGTAGCACCTCACAAGTACTTTTAACCAGATCCATTTTTAATGTATTAAAAATTCAGCAGCCACATTTGAATCAATATTAAGCAATGAACTGAATATCCTTACAAAGCCTCAAAATTCTTTGTAATTAGCATGGTTTCATTAATCTTTCTGACAGGAAAAGAGAATTATAACTACTGAAGTGGGAACTTACATAACCTACATAACCTCCTACTTGCTTTACTACTCCAGAGGTTACTGATGGGAGAAGGCAGCCTAATCAAAACCACTGACATGCCATATCTGCAGAGAAGATGTCCACAGGCATTTTCAGAAAAAAAGGAGACACAACTGTCTGAGTAGATTGTTAAAGGGCCTCCAGTTCAGAGGGTAAACAACAAACACTATATATTATCAGAAGTGCTGCAAAATTAGAAAGTGTTCTCAAAACACAGAGCATTAGTGCAAGTGTGAATCCACTACTTGGGGATGTCAAGGCAAGGAGATGCACAACTGGTAATAAGCAGGAAGCAAAACAGCTAGATAGTATGGAACAGAGTAATTCAGTTGTTTCATTTTTTAACACTGACCGTGTTTTTTGCTCCTGGAAACATGTACACACAACTATTTGTGTACTGTAACTGAGACTGGAACAACAAATAAATATAATGGTACTGCTCTTCAAAAGTGTTCATGACACCAGGCCACGTATTTTACATTAGTTTCACCAAAACCCATACTGCTTTGAGAAACAAATATTAATGCTTTGAGATATGTCCCATGCATGCTATTGATATAAATATATTCATGCATGTACATACGCATACAAATGTGAGTTAGGCTCCCCAAGTAATAAAGTATCCATATCTTTAAAAGAAGACAAATTCTTACCATGTCTGTAAAGGAACATATCAAGTAAACGTCAACTAAAATAACCCAAAAGCCACTGCCAACAGTCTTCATCAAACAAACTTTTTCTTCCTACTCTACAACAGATCAGACAGAGAAAAATAGATTTAAATTAAAAATACAGATAACTACCTTCCCATTAGTCACTGACATAGATCAAACACAGATTTTTGGCAACAGAGCTACCATAATTAAATTCTTAAACCAAACATTCTGTAGATCGTAAGATTTTACATCTACTCCCCCTAAGATGTGTTTATAAGAGAAGTAACTGAGAAGAGCCTTAAGATACTATTTTACCCCATGTCCAGCTGAAACTATTTTTATATTGCTTCAGAGATCATCTTTAACAGTATGTTCAACCACAGACTCTGTAATAGTATTTTCTTTTTTCCTGTTACTAACTCAAAGAAGCACAATTTCACAATCCAGAATTTCAAATCGGATTACTGAGACCCAAACAATGAACTGGTGGAAGGTTATTTACTGAGAGAGGAAGGAGAGTAATGAAACAGAAAACCTATCAATGGGCTGATGATGCTTACAATAAAATCCCTCTCTCCAATGTAAAATGTCATTCAAGTACATAATTAAAATGATGCTTGATGTAGAAAGGCTGAGAGAGAAACTAATGGAAGCACTCATATCCAACTAAATTCACTTGGAAAAATAATTTGATGAACTGCATACATGCAGAATCCTGCAGTACTTAAGAAAATGCAGTACCTACATCTCAGAGTGTTTTCAGTTTAACAATGTTAATGTCCTTTCATGAGAGCAATTCAGCACAAAAGCCAGATGACAGAGTACAAGCCATTCACAAAAGGTTTCATTTTGATGGCTAGACACAGCAGTCATGGCTTAGCATTCAGGAGAAAGACAAAGAAGGTTTACGTAGAGAGACATACATGAGTTTCTTTGCCATTTTCATTCGGTTCTCCCCATCTGAAAATATGTTCCATTAACAAGGAACAGTAATACAGAGTTATTTTCTGTACCATGTCCTACAGAATCAAGCGACACCCACCACTCCCAACCATTCTCTGTCTGTCCTTGAATCAAACTCTTCCTCTTAGGTAGATTCTGGAGCAGGGAAAAGGGGGGAACAAAAATGTTTCTCAGACTATAGAAGTCATATCAATTGGCAAGATGTTACTTTGAAGGCATGTGACATGTTAGGAAGGACAGAATTTAATAGCTAGCAATAAGCACTTGGAAGACAACTGAATCACAGCTAAGTTACAGAAAACCATCTAGTGATAGGGATAAAAATATTAAAAAAAAAAAACCACCACCAAAAAACAAAAAAACCAACAACAACAAGAAAAAACCTCAAAGCAGACTGTAAGTCTATAAAACTTCAGGGGAACGTCAAGTTTAAGCATGATACACAGTTTAGAGTGCTGATAATGCTTCTTCAGAAAATATGTAAAAATCAGCTTTACTTTTTTCTGAAATAACTTAAATCAGAAGCCCTCATTATACTCTGGAGCGTCAGCAGTCTTCCATTCATTTAGCACAAACTCTTTAGTTTCATCCATTTTCAGAGCAGAACCTGGAGTGGCTTAAATTAAGCCAAGAATCATGTGCTTCAAAGTTTCCAGGTGCCTTTTTTGTGAAGATATCAGTAACATGTAACTTCTAGAACCGATTCATAAATGCTGCTGAAAACTGTGATATCTCCAGTGATTATATATTATGCTTCTCTCAGGAGCAACTTGATGCTGCACAACTCAAGGGTTAACATCTATGTTTATTTAAGTAATTTCTTTCTAACAAAATATTCCACATTTGTACATAAATAGTGGGGTGGATTATTTAATTGTATTTTAAAAATACATTTAAGAATCAAATCAGTGTTCTTTCTAAAACTGTGCTGTGCACAAGACTAAAATTCTGTTGTGACACTGGGGCATGCATATTATTTTACTGTGACATGTGTCAGAGATTACCTGCTTCTGTTCTTTCACTTATTTTTTCAAAAGAACAAAGCTTTATAACCTTGTAGGCTGTTTTTAGTAACTGGCATGTAAAAGAACATTTGCAGCAAATAAGTTTGTATTTGAGTACAGCACAGGTGAGATTTAGAGACCATCTTCCAAGGGCAGCAAAGGTTTCTGGTGCTCTTTTTGAAACACAAATATTGCTAACATCTCACATCAGCTGACAAATGCATGGTCAAATATTTGACAGGGAAAAAATAACACTATATTTTAAAATAAAAACAGAACTGGAATGTGAAAAACAATAGATGAGACACACTTCGATCAGGACCAAGAATATAGTTTTGATTAAATTATGGAAATATTTTTAATTGTCTCGTGTAAAATCTATTTTTGTTATACCAATCTTTACACTGGAATCATTAACCACATGTCAGATGTTCCTTTATGTTAAAGAGCAGAAATGCTGAAACAGAACCCAACTTACTCCTAGCACTTCAAGAACAATTGCTGCTGAAACAACTTGAAAAAAGAACAGACTTTGGCAAAACTATCATTCAAAATGACACATTTATGTAGACAATATATATTTTACATATTTGCTTCTTATGCTATCACTGAATTATGAAAAAATCCCACAATGCAACTTAACTAGGCTAACCTGACCAGACTAGGTTTTAGTCGCCCATTTTAACATTTGTGTTCTTTCCATGCCCCTTATCACTTATTATACAGCTAGATGCTGTCTCAAAATAATAGGAAGTGTATTTCCCTGCTAACAAAAATAGATTTCAGAAGCATAAACTCAAAATAAATGGGAAATGGTTTTCTTTCAACTACACAAAAATACACCAAGAAAAAATGTATGGCCGATTGATTTATGCTGAGGTTATGGTAAAGACCAAAGCTAATTTCAGACATCCTTTAAGAATTACATTAATTTTTTCCTCCTTTAATATGTCTAAATTATATGACAATCATCTGCATGCTGTGACAGGATGAGTAACAGCAACAAAAGTACAGAAAACAGCAAGGTTCTAACTACAGGGGAAGCAAAATTTAAAGAATTTACTATATTTCTATCAAAGCGTAACTTCATCTTATATTTTAGAACACAGCAGAACAGCATAATATTATACAACTACAAAGGCATAATATTATACAACTACAGTTTTGAAATTATTAAAAAATTGTATTAAGGAGAACAATTGATAAAACTACCGATTTTGCACCTGGGACAAATAATCCTGAGCATCAGCACAGACTGAAAAACCAGCTGTGTAAGAAACAAACAGTCTCAAGGAAAAAAAAATAACATGGGTTACAGTGGATGCCAAGCTCAGTGAGAGGCAAGGGGCACATCCTCACTGTTTCCCACATGGCAAATCCCACATGGGACTGTGTCCATTAGAAGGAAAGCAGCAGCACATCAGTGAGGCTTCACATGGAATCTTCCATCACATTCTGGGCTGCCATGTTCAGAAGAGATTACAACACACAAGAGAAGGCCCAGCAAGCAGCTGCTCAGATGGTCCTGGCCTACAGCACACGTCCTGTAAGAAGAAGCTGAAGGAGCCAGGTTTGCTCTGCCTGACAAAAAGGAGGTCCAGGATAGATCTATCTAACAGCAGCCTACAACCACTTGAAGGAATCAAACCCTAGAGAGCTTCCTGCAGTAGCTGCAGAGAGGACAGAAAGGACCAATGGCCACAAATCATAGCTTGGAAGTTTTAAATTGGGGAAGGAATAAAGGACTGTTAGTCAGAATAGTTATGAAATGTCTTTCAAACTTTGGAGGTTTTAACTCACCCAAATGACCTGATAAAGTGTTGCTAGCAGCCATACTCTCGATGGCAAACAAGGGAAGAGGACAAAGAAATCCCTTTACAGTTTGAATAGCTCCACTTACCTACTTCCCACTCTACCACCATGGTTTTAACACTGCCTTCTTAAAAGATCAGTGTTTTTCTTGTCTTCCTACATTTGCTGGCCATCAAAAGCCACAAGTACAGTAAACAATAAATCCTGCTGAGAACCAAATTCTGGAGATTTAGCAGTTTTCTATTAAGTTAGCAACTTAGTCTTTAATTCAGCACAAGCTATTATTTTTGCCAATTTGTACGATAGCATTTAAAATACTAGCTTGATGAAGAAATAAAAATAATCACTAAAGATTTTGTTTCAGAAGCAATACATATTTATGAAAGCTCATGGTTATCCGTCCCTCTGGATGACCACCAGAGAATCATCACTATTCTTACTAAGAAACAGAGACGATAGCAGCAGGGAAGTTTCTTTAGAAATAGAGATTAAATACAAATTTTAATTTGCCTCAGATAATTTTGTTTTAAAGAATATATCTAAGAGTTAAATTCCTGAAATCACATACTGTCTCAGGATTCATGACAAACTGTTTTCAATAAAACATTCCACATGCAAAAGAGAATTTTAGTGCTGCCTCAGAAGGGGAAATGGCTGTGTAATTTTGTGGGAGGCCACAATGAAGTCTGGAAAAAAACAACTGTTAAAAAACTGGTGCAAGGCATTGGCTAATAAACCCAAGAGCAAGGATACAGAAGATTATTGCATACTTGTTTTTCTAGACCTAACAGGATTCAGGACATCTCTTCTGTGACAAAAAGGCACAACTTTTCTGTAAACTCATCAAATCAGTTACAAAAAACAAAAAACAATTCAAATTTTATTTTTACCCAGCATGAAATGGAAAACACCATGAAGGGGAAAGAAGCATTATCACAAAGATGTGGGGTTTAGACCTTTAATAAAGATGTGGTGACTGTGTACCTTCAATAAATCTAACATTTGATTTGCTAGTAGTTAGAAAACACTTAAATCCCAGAACAGTAAGCAAAATAGTTTAAGTTCACTGACTTGAAAAAACATTCTTTTATGCTACACAGACCTAAAATAAATACTTAAAAGGAACTAAGAATATGCCACTATATCTTGGTTTTCATTTTCCTTCAGATAGAAGTGCTAGAATAAACATTTGTACTAGTTTACATTGCTGTGTTTTTATGAGGTTAATAACTGTACTGTCAATCAAACCTGTATAAATACAGTAATTAAATACCTTCTGCTTTAGAGGCACTTTTATTTACAAGAAAGCTAGCCAAGACTTCCAAAGGACTGCATGGTCTGGTTTGCTTTGATCTCTTAAGCACAAGTTTCTTTCTACCTCTTGTTTTGCTATTTATTACACTCTTTGTGTGATCAGGTATGGAAAGAGCACCTGCAAAGAACAAATACATCAGGAAAAGTGTGACTTAAGAGGAATAATTATGCAACACACAGTTCACTACAGTAACTTGTGAAGAGCACTTATGTGAGAACACCTTTGCTGCTATGCTAGATAGAGAAACATGCATACAAGGGGCTCAGAATAAAAACAGGGGACCAGCCCTTAAACCCAACATCACAGATACAATTTGGCACCTATATCAACACATTAACCACCACTCAGCTTTGATACACGTAGACAAATCTACCTTTATATATATGCCTGTACATAAAACTATATCTAAAACTGAGTTTAAAATAATTATTTTACATATAATTACTTTGAACAAACTTTTCTTAGGACACTGAACTGTGCATATGTATGTATATGTACATACAAATGCAGGTCTCAAACAAATAGAACTAAAATTAAGAGACATGCATATATATATATTCAGAAAGTCTCCAAGAATTCTGTTTAACCACTGCCTGTACCACTATTATCTTCAGTCTCTTACCACAAATTTAGCATTGTAAATTTCAGTTCCAATAATCCACACGTTCTCTCTGAGAGTATTCTGTGAGGAGTAGCTGCTTTCTACTTAGCATAGTGAAGCTAATGAATAAGGGATATGTATAATATGCACTGATCAAAATAGAATAATTACCTCCACTCATACTAATGAAAACTTTTATCTCTACAGCAGAAACTAAATTACCTACTCGTGCAGCTAGTTTACATTCAATTTATTGCATTTTATTCAATTGGTAGAAACAAACATTATGTCCCCGATTTATTTTTAAAATAAACAATTGAACTTGAGTTACCTTAGGCCAGTACATACAATTTTACAATGTTCCACTTTGGGTAAACTTTCATTCAGGTCATTTTACCATGTTCATCCTTGTATTTTCTGGTGCTGATTTAAGTTAGGATGTTATCAAGATACTCCCCGTTCAGGACAGCAGAAATAGACATTTGCACACCAATGATTTAAGTGTGTTTTAGGCCCCAGAAACGTGACTGGAATTTATGTGGGTTATTATTTTCTGACTCTGTATAAGCAAGATAAGACCTTGAAGTAGAAATGGTTCTAAACATTTTAGGTATTTTATCAGAAAGAGAAAGACACACTCTGTGTTCCTTAAACCACCAGAAGTCATACAGATGGAGAGCATTCCTCAGCCTCAAGAAAAGTCCCTATTTTCTTCTACAAGGGATTTTAGAGTTTTAGGTTAGACCTGCAAAACAAACAGAGTAATTAAAGCAATAACACAGAGGGAAACAGATTTGTTTAGGAGCTTGTTTTCAATTTGTTTCTGTTTCTGCACAAAACTTTCATAAATTTTACCCTCAACTTACAAGTTAATAGCACCTTATCATCATTATTCTTGTTACAAAGGCACTTAGGAAGCCTGTTCAAAATAATGTTTAAAGAAGCATATTGTTACAGAACTATTAATCAGCAAAAGCCGTAACGGTTATCGAAGTCAGCCTGAACTTTTGCATGTTTTCTTGAGACAGTTCTAAGATTAAGTCTTCTAAATCTGTCAAAATGAATAAAAAAATGAGAGCTAGAGTATTAAAAACAAAAAGTTGAACAAAATAAATGTGGCCTATTCTTGGCACGCAGAAGGGCGAGGGATTTTTTTTTTCTTAACAAAAACAACCCACTCACAAGACAATGTACTGCAACAAATCCTTAATAACTACTTTGAAAGCATTCACCAGAGCAACTGAGGTGCCATGGAGGGAACAGGCTGTAAAAGGTGACACAGAAGGAGCCAGAGGAAAAGCACCAGAGGCATTTAAACTCAGTGATGTGCTCAGTCACCTCATGAAACCTCACTGACACAGTATTTCAACTGAAGAGCTGCAACAGGCCAACAGTGCCAGAGAAAACCCACTAGGGAATCAGGGACAAGGTCCAAGATAAAGCAATCCCAACCCTCACACAGCACGCAGTGCAGGAGGTACAGAGCTCAGTGAGGCCGGGTTTGTGAGTGTGCGCGTATCCCTGCTGAAGCCAGCACAAGAGGCTCAGCGCTCCTGGAGCCACGGCCGTGGCCACCATCCGTCACCATCCCCTCACACGGAGCTGGACCTCAGCTGGCACATGGGAATTCTGCCACTGGTGCGTCTGCAAGTCAGCACTGAGCATGTAAGGGCTGGTGTCTCTGTGAGTATCCCCTTCAGGGAGCTCAGAGCTATCCCATTTAATCACACTGCTGCTCCACTACAGCCTGACCGCATTAGTACCACCGATGTTATCTTGGCTTACCCCAAAACAGGACTGCCCGCTCCTCTGTGGGCAACACTGACCCATCCCAGAAGTCCTACAGAGCTTAGTATGATCCACTGAAAATGTCAGATAAGGTTGCTGTTAAGAATAACGAAACATCCTTGATGTCAGACAGACTTTTCAGGTGCTAAGTTAGAAATACCCCAAGTTTTAGCCTGCCAGGAGTGGAATATGTAACAGCAATCACGTACTTACAATGTAGTCTATGTACTTAAAGCTACAACTCAAAAGTAGCTTAGAGGAAAGGAAAATAATATCAGAATCATTTAATTTAGAGAAAATGTTATGAAGAGAGGTTTGCATAAGAACATTCACTTTCTAGTGTTTTTCTCTAACTTTTCACAGCGTTAAATAAGATTCTTTATGGTCTTAAAAACCTTAAAGAAAAAGCATATAATTTAGAAGAAAAAACAGACCAACTTGAAGATTTTTTTAGAAGTTAATGCAATTTTAGTCAGTGACCTTTAAGTGTGCAAAGAACCACTTACTGAGAAGTGCTGAACACTCAACTTGCAATAAAAACAAGGAAAGCAGAGGGCAGTCATGCATGCTGACTGCCTCACAGCCAGCAGGGCATCTTCACAACATGTTAGCATCTACATAGTTTTCATCTTATTGCAATTAAAAAGGTAAGTTTCCCCTTGCCAGACTTTGAAGTCATTAACATCTATTGACAGCTATAAATGAAAATAAAGACACGGTATTGTGTAGATGGCAAGAAAAGTTTTCTTTCTTTTCAAACAGATCTAAACCAACACTAAAAACATGGCAGCACTCATCCTCAAATTCCAGGAAGCATGACTATTAACTCCACAGAAAATCTGTGTTTACAACTAAGTATTTTACTGCATATGCATCATCCCTTCATTCCACTATAAATACAGAGGAGCTTCCCTCCTCCCGAAGTGCAAATATATACATATATACACCACTTAGGAAATGCAAAAATAATCAGGTTGCACAGCACCATTTCAGCCTTGCTTAAAACCCTGGTTTTTTTAATTAAAGAGTTGAAGCTTTTCCTTCTTGAAACCTCCTCCGCCAAGGTGAGAAGCAGAGGGAATTGTCCCCACTTCTCACTCTTTCTTTTAATCCCAGCCTATACCTGAGACTATTGTTCCCTCTTCCTAAGGACTCTGCAACACTTGTATTCCAAACTTTAATAATTCCTTTTCAGATAAACTAGGACGATCCTTTTTTACTACACTAAAGTCAAATTGCAAATTGCCTCAAAGGCAATTCCTAATCATGCTTATCTTTTGGATAGGAAAGGAGGAATTTTTATAAAAAAATTAAAGAAAAAAAGCCTGAAATATCACAAATTTTATAAGAAGAGTTATCAAATGTCTGATGACAACTGTCTTGTCCACTAACAAGCAGTAACAGCTTAAATTAGCATTGTACTACAGACCAAAAAGTTATCTGACATAGACATATATATATATGAAAGTACCACTATTATTACTGTAACTCCTTTGGGCGGAAGATAATTCCCCTATTATGAGAAATTCAAGTACATTTAAAAATTAGTTTCAGTTAACTGTACATGTAAGTTACTCTGATTTTCATTTTGATTTTCAGGTCTGCATTAACTACCATAACATATATATAGCTTCATAACAAGACATCCTAATTTATACGTGACACTGGAACCTACAATCAACTACAGCAAGAATCTACTTTAGATGATTTACAATCTGTGGTAATACTAAGACAAAAAATAAACAGCCATGAAAGAAACAGAACCATGAAGCACACACTACACTCCAGTTTCTTTACAAGTTCATGAAATGAACAAATCTATATTGCAAATTGACTGTACAAGAAAAAAAGAAGTGGCTATTAAATTTTTAAAAATCATTGGCCTACAGAACTCATTGCTGTCCAAAGTCCTATTAAATAAATTCATAATAAACCAAGTATAGTTCTTGGGTCTTCAATGGGCCTCTCAGGGTGGTGCCTCCAAGAGAGCTGCAGAGGAACTTTTTATAAGGGAAGGTAGGGATAGGAAAAGAGAGCATGGCTTTAAATTGACAGAGGACAGGACTAGATCAGATATTAGGAAGAAGTTCTTCACTGCGAAACACTAGAACAGGTTTGCCCAGAGAATTTATGGATGCCCTGTCCCCCAAAGTATTCAAGGCCAGGTTGGACAGGGCTTTGAGCAATCTGCTCTAGTGGAAGGTATCCCTTTCCATGGCAGGGGCACTGGAACAAGCTGTTCTTCCAGCTCTCCTCCAACTGGTGTCATTCTGTGATGCCACAGCAGGCAGAGGGAGGATGTGCTCGGAAGCTGAGACCCTCTCCTGAGTCACAGACTGGGGGAGGGCAGATCCCGGGGCACAGCTCAAGTGCTGAACAGCAGTGGGGCTGGGGAACAGCTCACAGCTCATCCCCAGCCTTAGCCAGGCAAGCTAGGATGCAGACACAGCAAGTATGAAGTGACTGACTGCACCAACGTGAACACCTGTGCTGTGAAGAGCTCTGAGAAGGGGGGCATTTTCTCCAAAGCACACCATGATGTATCTGTGCAGACACTTCCTGTAACCAAGTATCAACTGGCACAATGCAAAGACTTCTTTCCAACCTTCCTTACTACTCTGAATGTATGTGGCTAGAACTTCATTCCAAGCCTTGTAGATTTTAAATAATCAAAGCATTTATGAAAATTGTGCTGCCAAATCAACTATGTAAAAACCTAAACAACCCTCTACAAGTAAGTTGTAACTGGATCATTTTACAAATGTAAATTCTCTGAAATTCAGAACATCATTTAGCCAAATGCACACACACACGTGTGTGTATATACAGACACTATCACACACACTTGCAACAGCATTAGAAGTTTTGATACAGTCTTTCTCAGAAAGAAAAAAGCCAGGAAAGAGTTCTAACTTTATTTTCACTAGAAGAGAAAGCTCAACATGTATAGTTGAACATGGATCACTGTAAATAGTATTCACACAGCTCCTCTCTTCTACTTGCAAGACTGCACACAGTTGTTATTTTTCACCTATGCATCTTCTAACCCTTTTTTTTTTTGTCCATGCTAAAATTAAAAAGATGCACCAATACTTCATGCTCCAGCAAAGCTTCTTTCTGAAAATCTACACAAACCACCCCAACTCTATCAGTAGCATAGGAACCCCTTCTTGAGAAACAAGCTAGAAAGTCCATCCCTTTAAAAGATGCCCAGAACAGCCCAGTAATAACCCAACTCCCTGCTGACACAAAAGTGACAGATTTAACCTCCTAACCTAAAATCAGGTAAACTGTAAACCTAGGCAGGGTCCTAATGGGAGAGTTGGTCTCTGGACAGATTTTCCCTTAATGTAAACAGAACATCCTCAAGGCAATAGAACAAGCAGTTTAAACCCATGTGACTTTCACAAAAGCTCCTATAGAACCAAGTTGCTAAAATTATGCTTCTTTGGAAGTCGGGAAAAAGTTACTTGTTTTTAATATATGAATTCTATTCCAGCAAAACACCCCTTGAGTTTAAAGCTGCCAAAGAGAAGCGCCCAAGCGCAGCTGCACCCAGGGAGCTGTGCAGCAACGGTGACACCTGGTGGTGCCAAGCCACAGAGACACAGACCTCTCTCTTCCCAAATACAACCCACCTTACACCCACCTGTGGGGTTCTCCTGCAGAGACCGGAGCTACAGATCAATTCTCTGCCTGTTTTCATACCTCCTGTATACACCTGACCTGTCTCAAGAAGTGTTTTCCTAATCCCTGCGTCAGGCTTTTGACAAGCACACATGGACAACAGCAGAAGTGATCACATGCAACGTTTAATGCACAATGTTAAATGAACAGAGGAAAAAAAGAAAGCCAGCCCAGCTTTAACATCTTTTGGTTAAACTGATTATAGAGAAATTACTGTATACAAAAGTTTTAGAGAAGCAAGTCAACATGGCCAGTTACATTAAAATTAACACTGTCATTAATAAATTTAATTCAGCTACATGAAAGATTCCTTTCCTTCTTTCTGCTATCTCCTATACCCAACAGACACTCAAACACATTACTTTCTGCAGCTTCACAGAGATCTCAGATTCCACAAATCATCACACTGCATACATTTGAGAATTTTGCATACAGTTTGCCTTCCCACTGCAGAAGTTAGTGCCAAGTTTCTCCCAAAGATAAAAGTTGAAAAAAGCAGGGTATCTATCTCTTTCAGTAAGTGCTCAATATAAAAATTAAGGAAAAAAAGCAACTTTAAATGCTGTTATAAAACCAAAGTAGGAAGGCAAGAAATGAAAAGCACATTTTATTGCTCTGCTTAGGCTTCAGGGGGATTATAGGAGTGAGTTTAGAAGTGACTTGGGTATGTGACAAAACAAGAATCACTTCATGCAGTAGAGCAGCTAACATTTCAAATTGTTTTGGGGAAAGAGTTATTTTCTAAGGGAAATGTCCCACCAGTTTCCCACCTGTACTCCTTCCTCATGTTCATACATGCACAATAACTAAGTTTTTCAAGTGGCACCTGATACCAATTATTTTACACAGCTACAACGGCACTTATGTAGCATCTAAAAGATTACAGACCAGTACCATCTCAAGACATTTACTTTTTCAAAATATGTATGAAAATTGTATTAGTTACACAGATCAACAGTAAGGAACCACTATAAAAAGGATGGAATTTCTGAAGGTAAATTGTAACAATTGCCTTCTTTCAGAAACTGCATGCCTTGCCTATGATGTGAAAATCCATTAGGAATTTCTGAAATGGTTACCATAATATCCATACCGTGACCACTCTATGGCCCCACAGGCTTACCCAGGAATATTTTTTAATTAGTTTATTCTACATCCAGGGTTATTTTCACATCCCTCCTAGAGCAGAAACCTCAGTTACAGAGCACAGGGCATGGATATGCTTCGTTTGCTGAAAAAGCTAAAGGAAGAGGCCAAAGAAAACATGGGGGTCCTTGTGCAGTAACTGGAGGGTGCAAAGAAACTGGAATGCTCAGGACTGGGGATTTCTAAGAGTCTGAGGACAACTGGTTTTACATAAAGTGAAATAATAAGCGATTTGAAGCAGGACTACAGAATCCAAGGCCAAGATTCCTTGAAGAGAAATGGCTCTGCAAGATGCAATTTTTAGAGCTTAGAGGAAAGATACATGACAGTGCTCTAGAGCAGGAAGACTAAAGGGGAAAATCTCAAATTAGTAGGGGTGAAATTAACTCAAGACAAGGAAGTGAACACATGTGTAACCACTGTTCCTCTTCTTTTACCCCCTTTCTCTTTGCTCTCAAGAGCAATAGGTCTGTTTTTTGACCATAACAGCCCCTGATTTTTGGATAAGCCCCTGGTAGCAAAGCCTCTGAGCAACACTCCACTCCTGTGAAACTGCACAGGAGTATAAATTAACTCTCTGTTTAAACAGCAGATATTTTTTGCCTTACCACTTACTTCTTGGCACACCTAGATGTTCTTGTAACACAGTGATTATGTCCATAAAGCAAGCAAAATTTTCAAATTGCTGTTGGCTAAGGTCATGTTTTGTAAACTTATAACTGATACGAAGTGAAGCTTACCTATTTTTTTTTGAATTTTCATCTTTCCCTCTTTTAACTCCAAAAATTCTTGTTATCAGAGAACTAAAAAGAAGTGTAGAGGAATTTCGCACCTAAAGGAAAAAATAATAACTACACTTTAAAAATCCCTTTAAAATTTTCCTTTTTTTTTTAAATACAGCCATTCAAGTACAGTCAAAAAGAATAACAGCTGAGAGAAAAGCATGCTAATGCTACAGGTCAGCAAATGGAAACGATTCATTCAGAGAATCCTGCCAATGAAGATGGTACTACTGGAAAGTTCAGGTTCTTTGGAAATGTCTATCTTTATTATAAGGAATACATCCAGATTTTTAGTGGCTCAAAGCATTCACTCTTATACACACCAGATCATGAAGTATTCTACATGAATATGCCTTATGGGATCCTTACTTTGAGAACAAAGTAACAGTCAGAATGAATGCAAATGCACTTCTTACTAGCTAAGTGTACTGACTCAAAATTTAACAGCCCGAGAGACTTACACCTAGAAGGTAATCTTTGCCCCTACTTTTGTGGTATCAGCACTTCACATTAGAAAAATTAAACACAAAAAAACAAGACCAAAATTATGACTTCTTTGCAATATCTACTTCATTTTTTACTACACCTTAAAATACTGCATTTCAGTAATTGTGGTACTGCCATTTATAAACATGGCCAAAGCTTCACTGAACAGGACCACTCTACAGCCCGTTAAACTAGTGAAGCAAAATTAAGAATTAACTTACTGCCCAGACAGGTGACATAAACCCAAGAATTGATGCTTTTATTCCATCTGCAACATAAGGCATGATGTTTTCACCTAAACGTGTATCCCTATACAGCGCCCGGAGAATATTTAAAGCATGAACCTGTGGTGGGAAAAGAAATATATGAAAAATATAAATTCATTAGTAAATATCTTAAATTTAGTTTATGTAATTACAACAGTGAACATGCAAAGCAAAAACAATCTATATACACGTTTACAGCACTTTATTTTTATGTTAAATACAAGAAATATTGCTCCTTAAAAATGCATTTAAATAGTGCTGCAGTAAACACTGTTAATAACAGTTACAGTTTAAAAATATATTCCTCTAACAACTATAGTCCAGGCATTTTAAGTGAAGGCCAACATTCTTTTATCCTTAGCTTATCATGGCTGTAAAAATAACTTTTTAAGTTCAGAACCATCTTTTCCAACATTCTTGACCAGCTACAGATACTGTGAGAAAAAATAAACTACAACTCACAGGAGGGCAATATTAAACTAAAACTGACAACCAGGCTTGCTTTTACCACATGGAGCATTTTCTGATATTTCTCTATCCTCTGGTAAAGTGTTCTGGCAATACAAGTAGCTTCATAGACTTTTGACAAAGCTACATAAATTTATACCAGCAAAAAATCTGGCAGAGTCATTAGAACATCCTTCTGTGTATTGTGAACAAATCATGCCTTGCACTTACAAAACAACAGAAAATAAATGATAACATTTTGAAGATAAAGGTCTTGCCTTTAATTAATTTTTTTTAGTATTCCAAATGTATGTACTTATGTTTTAGAAGTTACTAAGTATAACTGAAATCAATTTTCATGTAGTGTTTTGATTCATGGAGAAATAACCCATTTATTTACTTTAGATGTAAGCAAAGCTTGCTTGTTCATTTACAAACTTGTAAAAAAAAGGAAGTTACTTATCTATCTGTTTAGAAACATACTCTAGGCACTAAATTGCTCATATATGACTTCATTTGCTGTATTAGAAAAAAACTATGGGATTATGCCCAATCCATTTTTTAGTATGCCTTACAGTAACTTCATAACCTCTGCACATGCAAACACATTTTAAAATCTAGCTACAGATTGTAAGAACAGAGTACCCTCATTAAAAACACATGCTTTTCTTAAGTGTTGGAAGTAGCGTAAACAGACTTTTGACATTTGCCTTTTGATGAGAGGCTGAATTTTACCTGTGGAATTACACTTAAAGATTCATTTAAAGGTGCAGCCAGAGATATCAATTCTTTCATTGTCATTTTCAGCAAATCTGTTTTGCTCTTCTTTGGTTCTGATGCCAACAAAGCCTACAGAAAGGAGAGGAAAAAAAATTAAAATCAGGTATTTCTGTTTCAGCCATTTTTATCAGCCTTTTTTTTTTGTACTACCAGTTCTCCCCTCATTCCTGTATTTACCATACCACAGCCTAGCTTCTGACCATACAGAATGACGACTATTAAAAATTTGCAAAAAACAAAGTTTCTGTTTCAACTCAGCTTTGCTCAAAGCTCTCTGTATAAAAATCATAGCATTTTGTACAGCAAAGGTATCTGCTGTACTATACATACTTACACTTCCTAATAGGGATTTTTTTTAATGTTAATAACACCTATTTGAGATGACAAGGGCTGGCCAAATAATAAATTCTGGTTTGCAACACAGGATAAAACAAGCAGCAAATTTTTGAAAAAAAGTGAAGAGATGTATCTATCTCCAAACAGTATTTCAGTGGATTGGACATCCAGCTGAGATGAAAATACTCTAAATTAGTTCTCTGAAATTCAGGGCTTAATTTAGAACAGTCTCTATCTAGTAGCTCTTGATGAATTTTTCCAAGTTAGTAAAAATGCATAATCATAAATCACTTATTACCAATAGAAGATTATTATCCATTTGTGTTTTGGGGCCTAGATTCTGTTAGGCATCAGTAAGAACCAAATGAATTACAGAGTTTAGGCAGAAATCTGGGAGTAGTTTCTGTCAGTTTATCAGCATTTTTAATTATAGGAGAAACAAAGAGGGCAGGTGGGGAAAAAAAAAAAGTGTTCATGAAGTATAAAAGAGAAGAGAATGATCTGGAGACTAAAATTTCATAATGCTAAAGCTGAATTTTTTTTTTCCCCACCCACTAACTGCACCTTTGCACTATTCAGTAATAACATTCCTATTTTAAAGAGGTCATGGAATGGTTATTAACTTAAAAATTACATATTCTCATTAAAATAGATGTGTTTTAGGTTAACAAGAATACATCACAGGATGTAAATAGCAAAGAGGCCATACTGCATTAATAAACCTTTTACTGTTGTTAGGACACACATTAAAACTTCTATTTTTATTATCTAAATGCCACATGGCACTGAAGGTTCAATTCATTTTACTGAGTCTACAGGCACATTCAAAACTACTGCCAAAGAACACTACCACCTCTCTTTACTATCAAATTACAAATTCAGTTTATTTGAAACTAATCCAAATATTAATTTCAAACTTTCCTGTTAATTGTCTAGACTTCATACTCTTCCAGAGCTGTCAAAAAAGAAGCTTCTGACTTGTTTATCCGTAGAGCTGTGGCAGAGTCCAAGCGTTGCACTGTCAGTAGGCCAACTGCAGTCTACACATTTTCTGCAGTGGGATATCACTGGGTCCACCTAGTCCTTACAGGAATTTAACTTTTACATAAAAACTGATAAACCGATTGAAGCATGCTTCTTTTCTTTCCACTTAGTCAAGATTAAAACTAGATCATCTCCATCACATTCAAACTGTGTGGTGTGAATGGGGAAACCAGAAAACATCAGAAATCACCAAATTCCTTCTGCAGATGACTTACTCTTAGAAGTGAGAAAGATATTTAACTGCTGTAACTGAACAGGAAAAATGTCGCTAAAACCAGTGGCCTACTTCTGATCTCTGCTCGCACACACATCTAGCAAAGCCAGGAGCAGGCTGTGACTGACCTAAGAGGTCAGACAGAAGCTGGCTGCCTCAACTTTCTCAGGGCAAATGCAGAGTGGAAAACAAGCAAGATGAATTATTCTGGCAAGGAGAGCTTGCTCCCAGCAGTGCCTCACGATCCTTGGAACGTGCCCGAGACTGTACTTCAGAGAGTGGAGAAAGTTACAAATAGTATGGCTACTCTTAGATTCCTGTCTTTGAAAACTGGTTGAAAATCAAGATCGTGGAGGTTAGCTTTGGGGAAAGCAAATATGGCTGCTTTAAGGAAAAAAGAAATGAAAATAAGCAAACTGTAATCTAAAAAACCAACTTGGCAGACTGACCCCATTGATGTAGATGAGCTGCTGCACACTAATGTGGGGCACTCAGCAAGAGGTGACAAAACGTTACCATCCCGCCATCCATTCTGAACTTGGCAGAAGTCAAAGAGGCTGGGATTAATGGAGCTGAAGGTACCACAGGGAGTGGGAACAATGTGGGAGCATGGCCGCACATTCACAGATAGAAGTCTTCAATAACCCACTCCTTCACTGCACTTGAGACTGCCAGTCAACACCAATTAGTGTGACTCTACTACTTGTGCTTTATTGTTGAGTGGCCTTCCCAAGCTCTCTGCAGTATTTAACAGGCCACCATTTTACAATTCTGTGAAGGTTTGCTCATATTTTACCACCCTCCTGCTTCACACTGAAGTAGCACATAGTTACATGGTTAACAAAGCTTTGCGTAATCTGTGAATTCATCTATGAATTTACCAGAATTATTACAATTGTAACACAAAGTCTAAACACAGTCTTTTAGAAACCCCACTGAAATCTACCACAAGCCAAAAAATCTCGAATAGTCAAGAGAACTGAGGTGCCGAACATGGTTCAACGACAAACAGCTACAAAGACAATCAAAGTCTGTGTAAAACAAACAACTGTTTGATCAAAAGGGATTGAAGTGGGAAAAATAAATATGTAATCTCCTTTTTTTTAATGCCCTTTCTGGAGAATACATTTAAACCAGAGGCAGCGACATTAGCTGGTACCTGTATGTAGAATGGAATTCCTGCACTCCGTCTGGTTGCACACAGTGAGGAAGAAGGATCACAAGATTTGATTTCTTCTAACACACAGCTTAGCCAGTGCTCCGGCATCTTGTGCAAACTCTCACTGTTACATCTACATCAAATAGATACATGAGAAACATGAAACAAGTGAATAAAACAAGGACAAATTCAAAGAAAGTATTTAGCAACTTTAAGAGGTATTTCTTACTGTATGTTAACATCGCTAAGCACATACAAAGATTTTTATTGCTAAATAAGACTAATTTAACAAAATACATTTATTCAGTGTTAGAACTAATTATATTAACCCTACTTAAGAGTCACAAGCAAAACATATTCAACTGAACAGAAAAAAAGATTCTGTGCTTTGCTTCAACAATTCTCTTCTGCAAAAGATTATTACCTTGTTCTGAAGAAAAAAGACAAAGCCATACACACATCAGCCACTGCGTAGGAAGTGACACTTCACACAGTAGCTGATGCGTGCCCCTTATACTAACATTAGTTTTTATAACCATACAAACTGAAACTGAAGTCCCCCAACACATTACATAAAATGCAAAACATACTGCAAACCTCAGAGAAACGGAAGGAATGAAAAATAAGACATACTGCTCTTTTCAATACTAAGTCAGTCAAACTTTTCGTAAAGCACCTAAACTGCTTTCCCATCATCAAATACTCCTCCTCTGCAGTTAAAAAACTCAGCATTGCCTGAAAGCAAAGGACTTCCAAGGACAAGGAAAAGCTCAAGAATGCTTCAATTACTGGTGCTATTCAGTTCAATTAAATGTACCACATTCAGTGTGCAACACCAGCCCATTAATCTTATGTCAATGTTCCAAAAGGATCATTCATCGCTACAAAAAATTTCTATTAACAGGACATCGTTATTAAAACCTGTCACACTGGTTTCACACGTGATTCAGAGCAGAAGTAATTCATCACTTTGGGCAATACAACTGCAATTATCTCAACCATGCAGGACTTGCCCTACCTAAAAATACAAACTATAATTAAGTTCATGATTAAGGAGTGAGACTTTATGGTAAGACTACAATCAAGTTTTCTACCTGGGTGACTGAAATAAAGAATTTAAAAGAAAAGGTAAAAGGCATTAAGCGCTGATAGGAAAACCAAAATCTAATGGAACATCTGCATCTATTCTCTTCCTCATCCTCCTCTTATTAAAGCAAGAATTCAGCTAAAAACCCAATCATGAACAATAAATGAGGCTTTAATTTGTAGTGAAACCCCCCTTTGCTTCTTTTAGAAAATAAACAGAAAATTAGTAATGCAGAAACCTGAGGTCACAGGAAGTGGCGGATGGGTCAACATAAGACACAGGGCACTTCTTACTCTTCAGTAATTCCTGCAGGAATTTCACCACATTTCCTACTCACTGCTGCCAAGTATTCTCCCCATTTTTTAAGGGCAGCACCTCTTCAAAAGGGCAGTCAGAATGAAAACCACCAGTCCACAGCTCAAGAGGAACAAGAGATATGTCGACTTGTACTGTGGCACAGGGTTAGGGTTAGCCTATGACAGAAGCAATCAGGTTAACCTGGAAACTCACTGTGAGTTCTCTTTAAGTACTCTTTCTTTTGCTGATAAGTCGCTTGCCCTTGCTTACTTGCAGGATGCATTCCTTTGTTGACTTTTGAGGCTACGACTCCAGGATTGTGACCACACAAAACTTCTCACAGATTGTTTTCCATGAGTCTTAGCAGCTAAGACACTACTTCACAGTTATCTTCCATCCGCATCAACACATTCTGCAAAATCTGCTCCTTCTGATCACCTGGTCCTACCTCTCTAGCTAGGCAAAACTTAAATGTCTCCATTCACTCATGCAGAGAACAATGCTCATCTCTCTTCAGTACGTTATCTTAGTATTAACACGAACACCCCATGAGAAATACCAACATCTGCTGGAGTGCAGAGGAGCAGAAAGTAAAGCATTAAGGAAATATTTAGAAGTTGCTATGTAGCACACTGAATATCTTATTCTTAAGTAAACTGAGGGGTTTTTCTCCTCTCAATAATAGTAGTAAGAGGAGAAGCATACTGAAGTCAAATAAACTTCAGACTCCCTTAAAGCCATATTGCTTTGATCTTGCCACAAGTAATTCTACCTTGTTCAGTCACTCAGCAATGCACTTTTATTTATTAGAAGGTGAAAGAGTTACTGCTCCAGAATAAGAAACATTAGAGATTATTGACTTTGCAATGGAGATGACTACTCCCTTCCATTTGGCAGCTCTGTCTCATTGTGGTCTGGCAAGAAGAATATTGTCATAAGAAGCAGGTGGCCTTAAATTTTAAGAAAACTAAGCTTTACGATAAAAAAATTAAAGCCTCAAGATCAAATATCATTTTTCCAGAATGCAATAGTAATTATTTCTACCAGATCAAACAAATACTGTTGATAATGAAAATATAATACAGTAAGTTGATACACAAATTACTTAAGATGTAGTACATTAAGGGCAATCCACAATTTTCTGCCTGTTCATCTGTCAGTTAAAACTATTACATAATTTCATACATGCCCCAAACCTTTTCTGTGGTCAGTATCAATGAGTCCAAAAGCCTGGCAATCCTAAGTTAAAGCTGAACTCCTGTCCCTAAGCCATAGTTTTTTCTCCTATCTGAAATAAAGGGTGTCCTAACAAGGAGTTCATCTTGAATTTGGCCTTCCTAGATGCAAGTGGCATAAATATCACATGACCAGAAGCATTTTTCTACACATGTATATCCAGAATTTAGTGTTTCCAATCATTGTAAGCAGCTTTTATCTAGGGAAAAAGTGGGTTTATTTCACCATTTTTTTTCTCTCTCAACAGGCCTGCAGTATTATTCTTTTTCACATAAGTAATGTGATTCCCATTTTTTATAAACACAATTCTGCCCCTCATACTTTTAAGACCAGAATCTAACCTCAAAAACACATTACTATTCAAGTTCCAAGTCTGCTTTTAAGAACAACTCCTCTGAAACTAAGAAGTCCTTCCACTTGCATCTTCCTTTTCATAGCATGTGTTTTACATGAAACAGAATTTTCCAGATTGCATAGGCACATTGGGAAGAGTTTGAGGTTTCTCTATCAGTAAAGCAGAGCAGAGAGAACCTTGGGTACCTTTCAGTATCATTACCCCATCTTTTTCTCACACCAAGCAGGAAAATAAATAGGGGGGGAAATATGAACAGTGTTAAAAATTAACAAATCTTTGACCTGAGCAGCGCCTTAACATTGTAGCTCATACTACCTTATGTTATGTGCTTCCTAACACTATAAGCATCTCAATATATAAGCAGTCTTTTTTTCCCCCACTTTCTTTCTCTCCCTTCAACAGTCTTTCCTTCACACCTGTGATTATACTTTTTTGAAAAGATATTTATGATTTAGGTAAGTTTCACTAGGAAGTCCATTAGCAATATTTCCATTTTACAAGTCTTCCTGGCAGCCCACAGCAGGCTGGGAAAGCAGAGAGTTACAGTCACTTCAGATCAACAAAACAAGATAGAAACAGAGTTTACGGCAAAGGATTACCAGGGCTCTGTTCCCAGTTCCCCATAAGAAATATTACAAAAGATCAGACACTGACTAGATACAGATAAGTAATTTTCACTGATACCAACAGATTAAACTTTTTAAAAATAAAAGTATAATTTTTACCTTTATCTGTCTTTTCAAAAATTACAATTTTCCAGAAAACTATTATGGATCCCACTTACTGCATCCCCTAAAGCAGTACTCACTGTGTTTAAGTTGCATTCAAATATGTAGAAGCGTTCAAAATAAATTACTCCTAAGTAGCACATTGCACTGTATGACATTCCCAAGCCTTACCCTTGCATTCTGCAACTTTAGTAAAGCAAAGCACTGCCACCATAACTATACAATACCACTTCATATTTCCAGCAGTCTACCTGATCTCTTAGCAAAGAGACCACTGAATAAAAGAAATGCAAGGCAGGCAAAATGTCATTTGGGACAGAAAAATTGCTTGAGTAATAAGGATAAGAGGAGATTCAAATTTTCAAACAGATTTCTGACTTTTCTGAAGCACCATGCTATCAGACCAAATGAGCATTTTTTAAATTATTTTTAATTTCTCCAGGCCTTTGACAGGAAATACTCTTCTAAAAAACACATTGCTTATTTCGTTGATATGAATGCTGCTTGTTATGCAACTGTATGGTTTTCTGAAGGTGCAGCTGCAGACAACATTAAGCAGGCATGACAAAGGAAGCACTACACTCCCAGAAGGAGTATCAACGAGGAAACAGAAGAATGGTAACTTGCATGTTAGAGCAGACTCAGCAATTTACATCCAAATTTCAAGACCGATCCGTTTCATCAGGTTTGTAAGAAATCTCTGCAGAGGAAATAGTCTTCTTTCACCACTAACTCAAGCAGGCCTGAATACCACCATTCTGTCTAGAAAAAAGTCTACTCTTGGTTTTTATAAAAAGGTGTTTAAGGGCTGCACAGCGAAAAGCAAGTTCAGATAAAAGACACTGCAGCATAAAGCTTCAAAAAAGTACTTGGCTATAAATAAGTGAAGGACTATGTTCAAATGGAGTAATTTCCCATATATGCCTGGGAAAAGGATCTGGTACAGTCTTAGTGACAGATTTTTCACTGTGTTTTACAGAAAGAAGTGTCAGGGATGATTCTGAACACCTTAGATTTCAATCCTGTTCAACAAGGTACCATGCTCAGCTGTACATTCCTATATAAGCTGCCCCAGACAAAAGCTTTCTCATCTGGCATTTTGTGGACATGGCAGTAAATTAATAAAAGATTCTAACACACAAGTTTCAAGGCTGCCCATGAGCCTTCTCAGCTATGGAGAGAAATAGGCCAGTTGAGATTCACTTGCAGAATGGAGCCCCCCAGCTGCAGCAGGGGACATGGAAAAACTCCATGACAATCAACAGACTTGCAAGGCAGCGCATTCACTGAGACTTAATTCGTCCCTTTTGGAGGAGAGTCTCAAAATACTCCTCATATCCCAGGAGTACCAAATCAAAAAATCATTTCCTCTTCTGGTATCACTCTCCTTTCTCCTTTGTTTTAAATACAAATATAAGCCTTGAGACCTGCAGTTCCTGGAAAATATTGTCCTTCGTTGAAACGAATGTACTTTCACAGAGCTGCTCTCCAGTTCTTGTAAATCTTTTTTCCCAAAGGAACACTTGCTCCACTTGAAATATCTTAACTTCAAAAATGCTAAGCAGTATGGAAAGCCATAAAAATTGTAATGGACAACTGCTAATTCAGAAAAAGTAACTTCCTTAATTTTGGAGGGCTTTTATTTTGAATGATACATACATGTCACCTAATGTCTGAATAATTTTCAGGCAAGCGCAGTTCTCCTGAGCTTTTTCAGCTTAACATAAGGCTGCTGTTAAGTGGATTGTGCTCTGTTAAAAACAATGGCAGAAAGCAGGAGAGGCAACAAACACATCAGCAACTTTTCCAAAGTCTGGGTAGATTTCCTCTACTCTATTTGCCTCAGTTTAAAAAAAAAAAATTAAAAGCTGAAAATCAAAGAAAAACAGTGAGTCTGCTATAAACTGACTGCATGTTTTATATGTTTTCCATAATTTCCTGCTTTTTAATTTGCCTTTGCTACAAGACAGTCCTGCATATTGACTGAGATCAGAGCAGTGGGGCTGTACCTGTTTGGATTACCTCCTTCCTCCTCCCAAACAGATTTGTGGTAGTGAAAGGTCTGTTTGTTGGTTGTTTGTTTTTTAACTGTATTACTCTGATGGCCAGACTCTCCCTTTGCGTTGATGGGAGAAAACCTACATCACCTCAGAACTTCCTGAACCAAGTTTTCCTGGTATAGAAGAACACCCCAATATCTAAACAAGAGTATATAAAACATATGGACAAGCAAAAAGATAAGCAGTGAGTTTCTTTTTTTCCTGAGTAAACAACCAAGTGTACAGCAAGGTCATGCAAGTGCTTAACAAACTTTTCAGGCCAATTTGATATCCCTCAGATTGCTATCACCTGAAAGAAAATAATGTACCTTGGAGAGAGAGATCACAAAGAGAAACACGGCATGCAGTTTGACATCCCACTGGCACACAGAATGAGCACCACCACATGTCAAATACCACTACTGCAGCAGTGCTGGTACATACATGCAGCAGCCTCACCCAGCCCCCTGTAGCAGAGACCAAGCCTCAGTTCTGCTGTGAAAATTTTCTGAGGGGACACCCAGTGAAACTGATCAGCCAGCCAGTCTGCACTAAAAGCACCAAAACAGTTTCCAGTGTTAAATAAAGAATAAACAGAAGAAACCTCAAACTGGCTGATGTGGGGCAAAAGGAGAACACTGGCTACTTAAGCTAGCATTGGGGTAAAAATACAGGCTCTTCAAAATCTGACTAGTATTTCATACTAAAAAGAAAAAACAACAACAAAAAACCCCACCAAACTTTACCTAGTCAGCAGAAATTTTTAGTTGTCTTGTAAAAACATGGATGGGAAATAAACACTGTATACCAAAAGAAACATAACCAGCACTTGAAATCAGTAGCTAAGCATGTAATGGAAATTCCAATGATCTTGCCCAGACCTCAGGACAATTCTGTTCATTTAGTTTTTCCAGGAAATTATAAAGTTACAAGGGGAAAGAAGAAAGCCAGAGGGCATATCACACCCTGTGATGCACTGTCAGGTAGTCTTCCAAATGTCACAATAATTAATTCAGTGACAGGTAATAGAAGTTTCCAAGAAAATGTCCTGGCTAAAGCCAAAAGTCTGGCAGACATTTCATAAAGGATCAGAAAATGGGAGTGAGACAGAAGAATTCTACACTCCTACTTCTCCCAAGAGATTTTAAGAGCTGTTCAGAAAACTAACATGCCAGAAATGAAGAAAAATGCAGCAAGCATTATATGTCTGTATCATTTTTCAATGCCTAAGCACCATCTCTAACCATAAGGATTGTAGTCAAAGTCACAGACATCATGTAACTGTCATAATCATGCTTACACCACACTTAAATAAAATCCACATGAAAGCAAGGATCTGCCTGCCCAGCCAGTTTCAGGATCAATGCCAAAATTTGGTAAAACTTATACTAAAAGCACACAGTAAGTTGCCCATCTTCTACCTGGAAAGCATTTCTGTAAGTTGCACGAAGCCAGCATACGCCAATTCAAATGCACCCCTGTGCCTTGATTGCAGCAGATGATGTTTAAAGTAATCACCAATATTTTTAACCTAAAAGAGAAAGAAAATATTACTAAACCATTTGAAATTACATATACGTAATTTATTTATATATGCAAAATATTTTGCAGTTCAAAGTAGCACTCCTGCTCCCGCTGGAAGGGTCACTGGTACAGTCACTGGTAAAAAGCAAGCAGAAGTCCTATAATAAAAAAAAATTACTTTGTTTATTGTAATAATTTTTTTCAGTGGGTTAAGTGGGTAGTTCTAAAATCTCTTAAAAACTCCAAAAATCTACAGGACATGAAATTGGTTATTTGTCCATGATGGACATACTCGAATTTCAAGAGGAGAAAGGGACAACTCTGATTTTCAGGGGAAACAAGTTCAGAATCCTTTTTCTTTGCCTACACGCTTGCCTAAAACCCCAAAGACAACTGCAACTAAAGCACAAGAGCAGGGAAAAAAAAATCTAAAAAATATTTAAGATACAAAATTCAAACTCCAAGAATTCTACCAAAGGGAAACCAATCTACATTAGATGAGGTAATACACAGATACAAATTTCTAATGTTCCAGAATTCTGCATAATTTCTGTTGACCATTAGAAACAATTTTAAAATAAATATGATGTTGCAGTAATGTGAGCTATTTTTAAAAGCATTAAAATTGTACATGTGATAACTAACCTTTTACTTATAGCTATTTTCAAGAGCTCTATTAAAACACAAAGCTTTCAAATCTGTTTACAAGTTTACAGATCCACATAATCTCATTCCACCTAGCATAGTCTGTCTTGTTTGTTGGGTTTTTTCTTTTAATTCTCATCAACTTACAAGGTCTAAATGAAACTTCCCACTTAATTTTGTTTAAAATGCATAGCACATGTTTAATGCCCTTATGCAAAATTTCCTTCAGGAGTCCTTCCTAAAAGCTCTCTAGTAAAAGTTTCTTTCAACTTTTTATATAAAAATATGCATAAAATCATGTCAAGTTGCTTATAAAATTCTCTTTTTGTTCTAATTACTCTAGTACTTTAATAGGCTGATATGTAATTAAGTTGTCAGGGAAGTTAATGTCATATCTACCTTTATGGTTTTTGAACCTCCTGTTAGGTAATTTGTATCACATTAGCAATGAGACAGCAATATTTAAAAAAAACCACAACAACAACAAAAAAAACCCCAAAAATGAGACAGTCTATATATTATTTCCTGCAGCTAAGCTCACCTAATGTGAAACACACAGTAACTGAAGATAATTTTGAAAAGTTATTTCTGAGTGGATTTTAAGGTAGCTTATGCAGTCACAGGGTTTCATTTCAGCCTTCTAGTCTGAAAAGGAGAAATAAGTGCCCTTTATTCACTAGGAACTGACCCACGGCCAGGGCAATTCTCCAGGTGTGTAAACAAAACCAAATCAAGAAATCCATACACATGCAAATCAATTCCCCAGCCTGCCCCAGCACCACACTTACGCTTTTAGAATTCATATGAATTTACTTTTGTTTGGTCACATAAGTTCCAACTTTACTATTAATACTTCTGAGCTTCTTGCAACAGCCACGCTGACTAGAAGCTCGCATCTGAAACTCTGAACAAACGGAACTCACTGGCTAGAAGCAGCACTACCATAACTCAGTTCTTGGTCAGAAATTTAGAATATAACAGGTGACTCATACTAATACAACAATCAACAACATACAGGACCACAATTGCTGCTGAGGACAAGAATTTGGATATTCAAGATATAAGTTCTCTCCAAGATGTTCCAAAAGATTAATACAGGGCATGGGACAACTAAGTCTTTACTTCTGCTGCCTGTTTCTTTTCTCTTTGGCACACAACTCTGGCAATCTTATCTCCCAAAATTGTCTTGAAACTTCCCAAATGAGAAAAACAGGACTTTGAGGAAGAGCTAAATGTTCCTCCAGACTTGGAACATACTTGGAATTATTTGCATTTCACGTGACAAAAACAACACAGAATCTTCATTAGATGTCATTCTATTACCTGCCAGTTACGTGATACTATTTATATTGATTTTCTTGACAGGCAGAGCTCTGAGCCTACCATCTCTAGACTTTCAGGATCAGATAGAAAATGAAAAGTAGAATATCCATTTGAACAGAGATTCCACCAGCTATACTCTGTGCTTCTTATGTCTATTATTTCCAAAGGCAAGGCCACCATGTAAGATAGCTGATGTTTTGATGACGGCCATGCAAATCCAATCTCCTACTCAAAAGAGAAGGACAGTGCAAACCAGATGTTCTCCCAAATTCCTACAAACAACAAAGTATCATGCAGGAGCTGCCTCCCTGCCAATTTCTCCCCCACAGCTAAACAGCATAACAGGCAGCATTGCTGCTGCAAAGCATTACTGCCTCCCCCAGCACCACACTGCCTGCCAGGAAGCAGCTCTGTTGTGCCATTTCCTTGTGCACACCAGCACAGTAAGACACTGTCTTTCCATCTGCATGCTCCATTAAAAAAGCAGGTACAATCAATTAGAAGACTGTGAGCAAATGAAACACTCACTGTGATCTTTTGGGTCAATAAGTTAGGACAGCACTGATCCCCTAAGGCACAGTTTGGTAGAGTTACTGACCTAGGTGTGGAGCGTGGTACAACCGGAGGAAGGACAGGACAACACACACCAGCCAAGAGGTGTTACCAGATTTTACTCAACAATTACTTAGCCCTGGCTCAAGGCAAGTTGACCAAGGCTTCTCTCAAAGTTTTCCTTCTCGGTATTCTTAAAGTTCTTCCAATAGTTAGAAAATTAAGAAAAAGAGCAGGCAACTTGAAAAAGAAGTTCTACGTGCATAAGATAATAAAATCCAATTTGCTTATTCATCAACACTGAAAAGTGTTTAAGTCTGAAGCCCCAGCAGTTACGGTATTGATTTTTTTTTTTTGTCATTTCTAATGAAACCCCCCTTTTTTTGTAATGACCTAAAGTTCCAAAAAGTACAGAGAAGATGACCACATTTTTCATTGTGTATTTCCTTGCAAGCCTGAGGAAAATCAGGATTTCAAACTGGCTTCTTATCCATTAGCATTCTTCAAATCAGAATGCAGGCCTTCTGTTTTACAGGAAGGCATCTGAAGCATAAACAAGCTGAAGAGACATCTACAGGAAAAGAAGGTATCTTTATAGGATCACAGAAAATCCAAAGCTAGAAGGGCCTCACAAAGACCATGAAAGTCTAACTCCTTCCTTAATAATGTATTACTTCTGAAAGAACACCTATCAATGTCTGCTTTCCAAAACCAGAGATGCTACAGTTAGAACTGACTCATTCTAAGCCACCAATTCATCTTTGACTTGGTGCAAATGAAGGAACATAATTGTGATATCTGTTCTCTCATCTGCCCTCCAGACCCCAGTGACAACACAAGCACAGCTGTTAACCAGATGAAAACATGAGGGCTGGAGACAATGCAAGAATAAAGACACCAGCCCTATTTTCATGGCGCCACAATATTAGACAACAAACAAAATCTGGAGTACACAATACTATATTGTATTTTTAAATGTAAAGTTCTCACACCTAAGGAAGAACTAAGTAAGGTTTTCTGTTGCAAAGAAAAAGAGGTTAAAAAGTAGACTGTCCTTCATATTTCAGTCTTCTATGCAAACTGGTTTTGCTGAAACATATGGAAATGAGAAGATCATAAATTAGAAGAGAAATTTAATAAACACAAAATATTTCCCAAAAAAATGTATGTGGTAATCTAATTTCTTATAAACACTGAACTCAACGATCTGCAAGACACCCAGATGGCATACTAACATTTATGAGCTCTCATATCAAAAGAATCAGAGGAAAAAGATACAGTCACACTGCATACAAATTATTCCTAACAATGGATAGGAGGAAGACAAGACTAAGGGTAGTGAGCATGTTTGATTTTCAGAACTCTTGACTCTGAAGGCTAATTAAGGAAGACCTTTAAGCAGAATCCCAATCTGTAGACTTCAGAATTACACAAAATTGGCTCTGGATATGAAGTCAGTTTAGAAGATTTGTTAGCAATTCGATTAGTGACTAATAAACCCTGAGGGAGAGACAACAGGGAGGGCAGCAGGCAGGCACTGGTACCCCTAAACACAGCACACATCTCATAAATAATCCAACAGAATTAGAACGAATGAGATTGTTTGTTATGTATAACAGCTTCTTCACTTACCTGTTTCTACCATAGTAATGCTTTCTGAATGCCACTGGATGAAAACAGGACTGATAATCAAGTGTAACAAAGAAAATCCTTAGGCCATGGCAATTAAAAGGAATTTAAAGCCCACAACTTCTCCCAAACAAAACACAGATTTATGAAAAAAAAAATCTATAAACTGCATTTGCCTCACCACCACCACCCAAGAAGAAATGGCAGGTTTTATAATAAAAATTATTTCCCTACCTGTTCTACAGTAATCAACCCATCTGAAGGTTCAGATGTAGTCTGTGAAGGCAAAAGTCTACACAGTGTCCCTAAGAGCAGAGATACTTCCTTCATGCTTCTCCAGCAACATATAAGAACCATTTGAGCTGTGACGTCACATGCTTGCCTGTCTTTGCCTTAAAAACAAACAAACAAAAAAACCCCAACAAATACAATAGTGTAAAACAACGTTCTCAGATGCAGGTGTGTATTTTTAACTTAATTACAAAACACAATTAAATATGAAAAAATTTCTAAACTTGCCTGCCCAAAAGACAATTCCATCTTCTTGACCCTAACTGCTCAACAGCAGCTTTTACTTTCCTGCCCTCGGAAAAGACAGTAGGATAAACATTTCACCAGGGTAGTGCCGCGTCCCGGTTGCTATTTTACTTGCACTACTGAAACATGTACAGCCCCGCAGGCAGGCACTCCCCAATCCATCCATCCATCCATCCATCCGGGCTCCTTCTGCAGGCGCCTCCCGAGGGAAGCAGCGTTGGTGACGCACCGCCGCCACCTGGCGGCCACCGCGCCTGTTCACCCCTTCCTCTCCCCGTGAAGGAAAACACACGGCCCCACCAAACCATGCCAAACTCCGCGGGAAAAAGCAGCCGGGGAAAGGAAGTTCGAAAGCTTGCATAAACTATTACAGTTTTAAATGTACGGATATTCTATAAATTTATCCCGGTCTTCGCTAAAGATGCCAAAGTTTACAGTTCCTTTATTGTTGTGAGGCTCAGTTTCATGGCTGCTATCCATTAAAACAGACAAATACTGCCTAACATTTTACCACTGGAATCTTTCACACTGAAGTTTCTGCTTATGTAACTTCATGCAACAAGTTGTATGGCGTGAGCATAGTCCCCACTGTAGCCTCGTGTACACTGGAGAGGAAAGTCACAGAAACGCTTCTCAACAAGAAATACAACAGAAGCATTGCTCAGTAGAAAAGGCCTTCAAGATTACCTGTCCAGTGCAGTTAAGGAAACAGAGTATAACTAAAAAATACTAAATAACCAAAACAACTTATTTTCACTTGTGTCTTAAGAGACATTAACTATAATCTTCCAGAAGCTCAGTCTTTAAAAACACATCCATGGATAACTAGGCTTCTGAGAGGTAAGAATTGAAACATTACATAAGCAAGTAATTTCCAAATGATCATCCATATAAAATACTTCCTATATAAAAAATACCTTGATTTAATCACTAATATAGCCATGGATTTACCTCTTATTTCCATGCAAATATTTTCTGTTGGGCTCTGGTCAGCCAGCTTTTCAGATTCTTCTTTGCAGTGTTCTTTCAGAACTTTTGCTTGCAAAAAATAATCATTTGTGTCCTGTGGTTGTATCTCATGAAGAATCATCTGCAGACGACCTGCACTTTCTGCACATGAAAGAAGAGGCATATGTAAGACAGATTTTCTTTTACTTCCAGTTCTTTATACTGATGTAATTAATTTTGGGTGTACAAGTACAAAAGAAAGCTATTATCATTTTTAACAACCCCACACGGTTCTATGGCGATTAAAATGACCAAGGAAAAAAACCTGAATTTACAGTCCACTGTTTTGAAAGAGATGAAACAACATACTCTCCAAATGTTTGCGGGTTTTTTTTTAGTGAAGAACTCAAGAAAATGTTAAAAAAAAATTAAAGAGTGACTTAGGATTATGCCATAAAATGAGAAGCTGAAAGGGAGGGGTGCTGAATGACTGCAAGACAGAGACCCTTCAGGAGCTTCAGATTTGAAAAGAACTCTTTTGGGATTCTGTTTGGTTCTTTACCTGGATCACTGTCCATTGGAATAAGACCCTCTGGTGATGAGCTCTGCACTACTGGTGATACTACAGCAGAGAGGTTGTATGACATCAAGATGAGCCTGGTTACCATTTCCTTCCATTCGGACACCAGTGTCAAGTTACTGAAGAAAAAAAAGTCAAAATCACAACCGAAACACAACATGGATTAAAATAATTGCATATTTAAAAGACAGAACCAAAATTACAAACACTTCTGCAGCAATATTTATGAAAGGCAGAAATATGGTAGAGATTGAAAAGTCTTAAGGCTGAATTTAACACATACAAAACAGGTATCAAACACTGCAGTAGCCATCAAGAGCTCTAAAAGCCACAGGTACTGGATTTCCTTATAAATAATACTGCATGATTTTCTGTTCTCCTTAACAGCCCCTCACTTAAACATAGAGTTACAACTTCCCATTTAGTGTGTCTTGCTTTAAATATGGAGTTACAACGTTTTTAGTATGTTTTACTTACTTGAAAGGTAATTGCTGCAAAGCCCCAGTTATACAGTGCACTCTCCCATACATGGGGAACGATGCTGCTGCTTGAAGCAGAGACTTCTTGGCTTGGACTATTTCTTCTTCAACATTCACCAACAAAAGCTTGATAACTAAAATATTTTAAAGCACAGATTTGCATTGAAAATTCATATATTGTATTTTCTAAAAACAAATCTACTTTAAGAAATGGGAATAAAACCTGTGTACACAATTCAAGGGAATATGCACAGCAATTTCTTTTATTATACTTTTCCCTCTTTTGTCATTGAAATATATATTACCATTGATTTTCAGTTACCTAAACTCCAGCAATATTTGTTATAGTCAATTTAATCTGCCTCTCTGAACCAAATGGCAGTTGTGAAAAGCACAACTCACATCCTATGCTCAGGGACAATGACACAGCTCATGATGAAGTCACAAGGAGTTACCCACCCCATACTGCAAGTAAACTTCACCCTTACAGCCACATTAATAAAATGATGAGTACAGCACATTGAAAGTTCGCGATTATACATTTGAACCTTATATTTTCCACTAAACAACCTGACCAATTTTCAAGGATACATGTGCCTGTTATAATTCTATTTATAGCTTTTGACATCCCAGTGCCAGAATCAGAACAAATTACAGATCCTAACAAAGAACCATAGATCACCACCAGCAATGAGATTACCCACACATTTCCTTCACTTATCCAAGCACAACCATGTCTCAAAATTGTTATTTCACTGCATATGAAGAAAGTATTAACAGGCATCTGTAGAGAAGCCAAAAATGGCACATTAAAAGCCTAGAGTACTGAGTTTACTGCAAATTATATTAAATTTTTTATTACAAATAATGAACCTAAGTATTCTAGTTTGACTGACAATTACTTAAGGTAGAGAAAGCTTGACAAAAGTGCCAAACCTGAGAGATCTAGAGCCCTGTCATCTTTCATCCAGGGGCACCAAACCAAACAAAAATATTCCGTATGTGAACGAAGCCTCATTACTATGGATGTGTATTCACAGGACTGCAGATCACACAGAAAAATGGGTGCAAGTGAGCAGAGCTCCAAGGGGCAGCGTTGCAAACATGGAGAATTGAAACAAGCACAGACCAAATACAGCTGCCTGCCCTGTGGGTAAGTGAGCTCTTAGGAGAAGCAGAGGGTCCTTCCCCGCTCTTCATGCACTCAGCCTCAGCAGGCTCACTGCCTGGGCCCTCCACAGCACTTTCAAATGTCACTGGTCAAAACAGTAACAAAAGCCACCTTACAGAATATTCAACAGCCTCAACACAAACAGGACTAGATTAAGATCTTACTAAAGAACCTGGCACCTTAACAGCAAAACACAATACATTTAAAAATCCTGTTGAAAATAAGCATCTCTTACTAAGCCTCCTGCCAAAAGCCTTATGGAAAAGCAGCAAACTTCCAATAAATATAAAAAAGTGCTTCCCCCAAAATCTTACCTGCCAAAGTGTTCTTCTCCAATGTACTCACTGATGTGTTTTCATCCATCTGAGGGTTGTGCTCTAGCCATTTTCCTAAACAAATGTGCTGCAGTCCTTTGTGATACACTAAAAAGTTCAACAAATATGAAGCAGTGACACAATCATATGGCTTGGTACTTGTGCTAAGATCAATTGCTGCTTGGAATAGAAGATCTAGATTTTCAGAATCCTGAAAGAAAAAAAAAAAGCGGTAATATTGCTCATTTAATTGGGCTTCCAGATTGATTTACTTAAGCTTTTTACCACCCTGGAATCTGAGAACCTGCTTTTTGTTAAGTTTGCTGGTACGTATTTCTTAAGAAACACTTGTTTTGTGCACTGATCACCTTAGATGGAAAACATGCATGTATTTAGCAAGGATATAATTACATCGACATTAAGGATGGGGACAGCCATTTATAAAGCCATATTCAATCACATTTCACCTCACAGGAACTTTTTTTTTAATTACTGTGTTTTACCTGCTAAGGGACATTAAAGAGAAGCATAGTTTACTTGGTAGCAGTATTTTTTCATCTGTACTAATGAATTTTAAAATAACTTTTCATTAAGTTATTACAGACAAATCAGTATCAATTCAAAGGGTAAAATCTGTGAGAAATCAAAAAAATACCCATCCGATAATGAAACTGAGATCAATCAAAAAGGAAAGGAAACAGGGAGCTGAATTTCCTAAAAGTACAAGAGTAGCCAAGTCAAAATGCCTCAACCATTTACAAAAGAAAGTCACAGCTAAGCCAGGAGCTTGCATTAACTATTTCGCTGATAGTTCACAGTCATACCCAATGAATTTTCCCAACTCCTTCATCCATTAGTGAAACAAGCCTCCTTAGGAAAGGGCAGAAGCTGTACAAAAATATAGAGAAGGTGTTCATGATGAACACTACTGCAGACAACTGGGACGGGCTTCTAAGGTTCAGGATTCCAGCTCTGTACCCAACACAGGCACCCAGTAATCGACAGAACATTCATCTTCCTCAAAATTATCCCCTCTGAACTCTTCAAGTTCGTACCTGTAAATTCCATACAACATCACGTAGTTTCATCAAAAGTCGGAATGCCAGAATTTTTACTTCCTCAAAAGTACTGGCAAAACACTGGATCAAAGTTTGGACACGAGCAGAATCAATCTCCTGATCCAACTGAAAAACTTGTGCCTGGCCTGTTCAAAGAAATTAATGCCTTAGATAGTTGTGCTGTAACTCTTTCCAGAATAAGCAGCCTTCACATTCTGCTTTGCTGTACTAAAAGAAGCATTACAATTTTAGCTAGATTATTATTTTAATATTATTTTCCTTAATAGGTCTAAAAAGATCATATTTACCATTGTTAGGAATAAAAAAAGCTCACCTCATTAAAAAAATACTCTTAGTAATACAGAAAATAGCTTATTGAAAAAAAAATCCCATTTGCTCCCTTTAAATTTAGCATTATAGAAGAAAAACCTTTATGTAGTTTTGCTTAATAATTCTTTTCCTGTAAGTATGTAATATTACAAAATAATTCCTTTCAAAAAGAGGTTGAAAGCTTCAGTTTGTTTTGGCCCTTGGTGTTTTGACACACTTTGTCACAGGAGTGATCCCTTAAAACGTAAACCATTACAATTTCTTTTGGTTTTAATTTAGATATAAATGAGTTGTGAATTCTGGTGACTTGACTTACTGCTGTAAAGAAGACAGAAATTTTAGGATGTAAACACCTGCACCACAACAGAGCTCAGAACACAACAGCTGAATCGTCTTTATAGAAATAATGCCCAACTTATAAAATCCTCAGCTGCTAATACAAACAACTGAGGATAACTTTCTATTTATAAAAAAGCAGTAACAATATACTGCATACTCATCATAATAAAATTGATGTGTTCATTTATCAAGAAGTTTGATTTAGCAAGATGGCATTTTTTATTTCCTCTCACAATCAACTTTAATCTTAGACAACTCATTTCTTTAAAGAAAAGTGCTACAGGACAGAAACATACTTTTATGTTTGCCATATGATCCAGAGACTTAGCAAGATTTAGCAAGAATACCAATACTCCAAGGCTCTAACAAATACTTCATGAAGCAAATTTAAAACCCAGCCCATCATCATTAATCAGACTATAAAACTTTTTTATTTAGCGTAACACCGTGAGGATATGAAACATTTTTCAATCAAGAGTTTTTGTGAATTCAGCATTTCAAGCTATTCAAGATATAGGTGCAGAAAAAAGGAATGAAGTTGTCAAATACACTGAAACTTCTCCAGAAGTTTTGCCATAATTAAAAAATAAACCTTCCTAAAAAACAGGCTATGCAAGAAAATCCACACTTATATAAGAATACAACAGTCATTTATTATTTGCATTTACTTTAATATTCCTTTTTCCAATAAAACTTACTATCCTCCCTTGAGATAAAACAAAAGCAACCCAGGAAGTGCCAAAGAAACTGGGGATTAAGAATACGCTTTCATTTTGACAGAAACTGACTAGCTGGCATGAAAGACACTTCTTTAATACCTCCCACTCCTAATAGTCTATTGAAGTCTATAAATTAGATTTCTTGCCTTTTGGAACAGAAAATATTTCTGCTATTGATTCCAAAATACTTAGTGCAGAAAATCTGGTTGGGTGTGATGAACCAGGAAACAACACCTCAAAAAGTCTGGCACATACAGATGACATGAAATCCTGGGAATAAAGAAAAAGCAAGAAAAAAAATTAAGACTGTTTACTTGCTGCCCTACAAACAACAGCTTAAGTAACTGAATTCAGGACAATTCTTCTTTACCCCAAAAATTATGACCTCACAGGTAATTTTGGAAAAACAGGAGGCCAATATTCACGGTGCAGACAGAGTTTCTTGTTTTTTAGAGTACAGTGAAGGCTAGACAATCATTTGGGTTTTTAAATACAACAGTTTCCCTTCTCTGCCCCAACAAAAAGACAGACAGTGTATCGAATCTTGAAAATTGGCTGACCGGGAAAAGCAGAACTCAAGGAACAGACTGACACAAACTGATGATGTGAGCCTTTAAATTAGACAGAAAGGACAAATGCAAAAGAAGTCTTCATGCTTAAAGCTTTTGCCAAACAAACTCTCACTCACTGATTATTCTGGAGACCTGGAAAAAGACTGAAGCTCAACTGATCTCTATTTTAAGTCCAAGTAACGCACATCATATGTAGCTCACTACTAAATGGCCAACATATGACAGGACATTTATCCAATTTTTTTTTTTTTTGGTGCACATCACAGAGCAATCCCTCATAAAATAACCTATACTGGTTTTGAACAAGATTTACCTCAGACACCCTCCCAATACCCATTGGCATACAGTTCACCAACAACAGTATATTTAGTCAAAATAAACTTGCACAAATGCATCACAATGGACAAACTCCTCAGCACAGATTGACTTTACAGGTTCTTTTCCTTCTGCACTGCACTATTGCCTAACACACACACACACACACACACACACACACACACAGAGCCTAACTTACCCAGTGGTGTTCAGCAACAATGAACTCACAGAAATGCTATCCCACCTCTATTACCTCCATCTCTAGCAGACTACTTACTTTGTATTGCTGCAAAATCCTCAAAGGAGGCATTGTAGTTGAGTTCTCAACTAACTCTTGCTTGGTTTTATTTTGCTCCAATTTATAAAGAACTTGAGAACTTTCTTGTATCCTACAAAATAACTTTTAAAATAAAACAGAGGTAAGACAAGAATCATTGAAAACAAAATAAAGGAAAGGAAGATTTGGAACATTTCCAGCTTATTTTCCAAATCCCATTCCTTGTAACTTTTAGGAAGTTTGCATACAGCATAACACAGAACAGATCTTCCCACTCCACTACAAACCCAAGGTTTTGCTTTCCATCTCTCTTGTGACTAATTCTTCCTCTCCTCCCTCTACACTTCCAACACCTTCTTCCATCTTCCTACTTAAATTCATGCCCTCTTTTCCTACCTCATTTTCTGTGAAACTATGTAGCTCTATAAATAAAAACTCAATGTAGATAATTTCTAAAGCCCCAGTATCTCTTACAGTTTGACTCACTTCACAAGTCAAGCTTCTTCCACCTCTTTTACCACCCATAAGTAAGATTTCCTTTCTTATCACACTCCCATCTAGCACGACCTGTCCATCTCACGCTCCTCATTCTGCACCAGGTAAGAAAGGAATGAGACAGGATTTCTCTTTTGGTTTTGCCAAATTGACTCCCTCATTTTCCCCCCTTTTCAAATTAATTATTTTTTCCTTCCACACTGCCTTTTTTTGCCAACTTCCAAGATGTTCTTTATATATATATGCTTCCTCATTTTTATCCCCACCATACATGTGACCTTGGCAAGTTCCCCCAGATGAAGAGACTCATTCCCTGCAGACTGTAATGGCACAGCCACATCATACTTAATATTCCTCTACTTTTACAGGCAGGTTTCTGAGGGTGATGAAGTGACTGGATTTGCTTGAGGTGTGACAAATCTGTGTAAGCACATCCTTAGGCCCCAGCAAAGGCAACCCAAGGTTCAGTGCTGACTCTAGGGCACATTGCTTTGCTATTAACCAAGTGTGCAGGTGCTGGCAGGTTAAGCAACACCTGCTACCATCTATGGCCAAGTTACCATGCCTCTGCCACTTAATATTTTGTTTAAGCCATCCTTGCCTGTGATGACTTAACCCCCTTCAGTTGGGTAATACATAAAGCATAGCCCTGGTCTTAGAGCTTCTACTCTTTTCCAATGAGCTACTTCGTGACATACTCATTATTTTTTAAATGGTATTATAACTAATATAAGAGGCACATTAGACATTGCTCATAGTCTGAAATTACCTTTCTCAGCAGAGAAACGATCTGTTGCCTTACAGAAGGCGACTGGTTGTTCAAGTTGTACATCATAAAAAATTGAATTAGTTGCATTTCTTCTAGAGACACAATTTCTGTAGTACGATGGGTTTCACAAAGTAAACCTAAAGCATCAATGCAAACCTGAAAGATATTTAAAAGTTCACCACAAAAGAGTTACTGACACGTAGGATGACACCTTTGTTTTAATGCAACACTAACACAGTAATCAGGATCAAAGCAATTTTTTCTAACTTAAAGGACACAGACAGTCGTCCCTTTACCTGGCTGTGCTGATGAACCAGACCCTGTTTTATGCATTCAGTGGATACAAGACCACTGCTCATGATATTTGAAAGTTGCAGGTGTCCATGAGCCCTGGCCGTTCTCAAGCATGCCATTAATGCTCCAAGAGCTCCTCTAGTACTGCAAGAGCCTAAAGAAAATAAAAAACAGTAATAATTGCTGTTCGATTAACACAAGCAATGCAGTATTGGCAGTGCTTGTCAGAAACTCCCAATACTTTCAACACATGACCCACCCCCTCTTATTTCCTCCCCATAAATCCCCAAAAGACAGTGCTGCTAGGGATTAAACTAGTTCTAAATCACCTGGTTCCCAAAAAGCTCCATCTCAAATATGTAATATGAAAAATAGACCTCGTGAGGTCTCACAAGCCATTGTTTTAGAGTCACACTAAATTACTCCAAAAAAAGAGAATCATAAATCTTGTATCCACATATTTACAAGGAAAACCAATCTGTTACTGGATATACTTGTGTAAGAAATAGAAGAAAACTAGTAGTAGAGAACACAGAAATTTAACAAACCCCCGGTAAAGAGAACTGTAAGGCACCCACAGAAGGATTTTGCTCATGGCATGAAGACACACATGTGATTATTATGACTTTCACCTTGAAATACTAGTAGCAATAATAACCATCTGGAATTTTTCTCCCACATTAATTCTAACAATAATAATAGACCAGAAATCACATGGCTACGATTTTTTTTCAAAATCAAATCATAATTACAAAGTTTATTTTCTTACCCAGATTAGCATCTGCAGAGGCCTGAAGAATTCTTATCATGTAGCTCAGACTGTCAGGGTTACATTTGAGTAATTTTGGTAAATAGTAATCTATTATATAAGTAGTTTGGTCATGGTTCCCCTCACACAGTATTATCAGAAGAGGAGAAACCCAGATGTTGTGCCACTGGTCAATCCAGGTGCCTTCCCGAAAGCTCGAAGTAAAATGGGCCTTGTGATTTGTAAACATGGTTTCCAGAAGATCACTAGCGTAAGGTGCAAGAGACTGATCACTCATCACATCCAAGATTTGTACTGGAATTGTTCTGTCCAACTGCAGTATATTTTCAGTGCCCACACACTCCACCAGACAGCCAAGAGAAGCATACTTCCCTTTTACATGCCAATCCAAGCTCAGTAAATGCTTTATCAGCCTGGCAAAGAATGGGTCTGATTTTCCACTGGACCCAGCAATGGTGGTTCGGTGTATCTGAAGAAGATTTTTGAAAATCAATTTGGTTTGGTGTCTGATGGCATCCAGAGGGTGGTCCCAGTGTGTATAAATGTATTCCAGCAGCTTCCCAATTATATCAGAGTTCCCATTAAGTTTGATTTTTAGATCTGGAGAGCCTGAAACAAGGGCAGCCAGTGCTGAATTAGTCCAAATAGCAAGGACTCTAGACAAAGATGTTGCCACACTGGATTCTTTTAACCTTTTAAAAAGAACAAACACAAAAAAAAGTTCATTATCTTAATGTATCAGTGTTTTTAAAAAATTAATTCTATACTTCAGAATAACTACGCATCACATTCATTTATCTTATATGAAAACAGATAAGGGAGTCAAGCCTATCCTGACTAACCTAACCTAACTCATTCCTTTCCATGGAGGAAAAGGAATGAACGCAGAAGTGATCAACTGGATGCTGCCAAGTACCAGCTTTGTTACCTGATGTGCTATTAAGCGATTCCAGCTAAACCCCCAAATAATGGGGAAAAGAAACCCCACAACAACAAAACAAATAAAAAAAAATTACTATGCACCTCCTAACATTTGAGCAGCATTATGTTGTTGCATGCTTCTTGAAAATATAAGGAAAACTTCCCACTACCATATAAAATCATAACAACTGAGTATCGTATGGGCAAAAACAAAACCATGAAACTGATCTTCAAGGCACAATCAAAGGCTGAATTGAATGATACACATTTTAGTCTCCAGTCCAATAGTGCTGGTGGGTCCTCAGATGCAAGCAGTCAGTGCTTGCAGCCAGAAAAAAAACAAAAACAAAACAAAAAAAAACCAACCAAACAACAAAAAAACTCCTAAAACTCATCTTACTTCAAGTTTTCCACTCACTGGCACATTTTGCTTTCCTCTAAACTTCTAGAAGAAATGGACATGATGTCCTGAAACTGAAGTTTATCTGTCTACATAAGAACTAATACTGACACACCTTTCCATAAAGGAATTGATAAATTTATTCCATTCACACTAGAAAACAAAATTTTAGCATGCAAGAAAAAAACTGAAATTTAGAACCACATATGCAACATCATTATATTTTTTAATTTACGGAATTTTTATGAATATATTAAAAAGACTGCATCACCTGTGGCAAAACCTAGTATCATTACACTGAAAACATCAGAGATATTCCACCAGGATCACAGGGGTCATGCAAAATTAGAATTAAAAAGGTAAATCTCACCTCCCAAACGAAACAACACAGATCAAAATACAGACTTACTCTGAACTCAAAGACAACAAGACTGAAGCAATATCTAATAACAGTTTCTCTCCGTTTTCACCCATGCTGCCATTTTTCCAATCCAGCATAGCCAGTGCTCCATGGCAAAGGAAGAGCAGGACAGAGTCCGGGAGTTGTGCCGCGCACAGAACCCCACAGTTCCTCACGAACCATGCTGGCACACCTGAGTCTTCCAGGGTCCCAAGGAGCAAGCCACTGATCTGGAACACCAAAAGCACACCCACCATTACAGCATCTCGGCACAGCAGAAAACCTGCTTTGCACATAGCTTCGAAGATGTGCAGAGATTTCTTGTAAGCAGTGTTTGTCAAAGTCAGAACCCAGGTCTTACTATAGCAAGGAGAGAAGAAAGGATTATACTCCAGCTAAGGACTGACAGAGAGGCTGGCAAGCCCTGGTATCTGCATCAGCAAAGCCTCCAGACGACACTGACAGCACAGGGTAAAAACACCATGATACTGCACAGCCTTCAGCCAAGAAATACACTTACCAATGAAGGTAATTCCTCAGCTGGTTCATACATAGCTCTGGTAAAGAGAATAACAGCCAGTCCTGAGGTAGTCTGAACAGTCTGCAGGAGCGTTGCTACACAGCAGAGATATTTTACATTAGAATGCAGCAAATACCGTATGCTAAAACTATGGGGCAAAATTATAACAGATGGTATTGCACTTTGCTAGACTATTTGTAGTTGTAATAACATCACAAATCTGTAGCGTCCACCTCGGTAGCAAATATTATCTTCCAGTGTAATAAGAAACTGCAAATATCTTTAACAGAAGAAAACACAGGACTGCCCACTAAGGCAAGGAGGCCTGTGGCAGAGACTATGGACACATGTTAAAATCCACTACATAAAAACGTCAGTATGAGAAGAAAATACTATTAGTCATGGTGTGTCCATAAACAGTTCTGACAGCACACTTCATAAAGGTGTAGATATTTCTGGTAGGCACAGACATTTGGTGACTCTCAAAATTACTGCTGATAGCTTTTGAATTATTAATAACAGCACTGAGCTTGTTTTTTGTAGTGGGACAAGTGAAACAGTACACTCTAAAACTGCAATCTACAAATCACCAAAAAACCAACAACCGTTCCCACTCCCATTAATCTCAGTAGTTCAATTTCCATGCAAGCTAAACTAAGATTTTATACATACAGGTTGTTTACTACAAAGACATCAAGTTAATAAAAATATTAGGGTTTGAATGTACTATACTTACCATCCATTAGGAAGTTAGCGGAACTTTTCAATAAACTACACATACTTCTCCAAACAAAAGATTCATTGTGCTTCCAAAGACTTCCCTGGGTATTTTCTTGCAATTTCTGTATGAGCATCATTGAAACTTTAATGGCTATCAGTAAATCATGCATCAGCTGAGTCTGAACAATACGATTTCCATTATTCTTTCTGTGGGGAAAAAAAAAAAAAGACAAGCAAGCACACAAAAAGCAAATTAAAACCATTCTTCACCATCATTCCCAGAAAACCATATTCTGCCAACTTCAGATAAAATTAATGGTAAAAATTAATTTACTGCTTGAATTGATCAGATATGTAACTACAAGGAAAACAAGGAACAGACTCAAGGGTAGTTTATTAAAATGATGTTAACAAACAAAAATTACAAATTCTGCTATATTTTCTGCAGGTTCCTGTGACAAACTTTCATTCATGTGATTCTGCCAGAGCAGAGCTTAACTTTTCCAGAAACTTTCCAAAAAGGCCAACAGAATGCACTGCTACTCTTTTCTAATTTTTCAAGTAGTTCCTCCTTGTACAGAGGACATTTCTATGATTTGACCTTCTTTTAAGAAAAATATCTAAATTTTCAGTGCACAAAACACTTCATTAAATACCCTTCTCCTCTCGGTACAGGATGAGAGACCACAGTGAATAAACCCCACTTTATGAAAAGCTGGAAAATGCCAAGTATATCAATACTGAATTAAATACACATGAAACATGAAAGAGTTTTACTCCACCTGATTTCTACACCTATTAATTACACTGTTAGTCACAATTCAGATAGCAAAACCTCAACTCAAAGGCCTCCCTTAGTAGTAGCTCTAACAGTATCAGTGCCTTACCATTCTTATATTACCATATTGCCCCAAAATAAAAGAAATAAATCAATTTTTATTTAAAATCTTCATCACTGCAAAATGACATTGCCATCTTTCATCAATGTATGCCTACCTAAAGTGGTATTTCAAACCAAACCAAATTACCCTGCAAGAGTGAAATAAAACCAGATAAAATAGAGCTTCTGTTGAATTCACTTGCCTGTTTTCTTCCTGTATGTCAACCAGCAACTTCTGCAGAAACTGAAGAACTAGTGAAAATAATTATGGTATAAATTTACTTACAAGAGAAACAGAACACAAAATTACCATCAAAGCAATCACACATACATCTCAATACATCACACAATGAATAGTTAGCCACAGTAGCATGGGTGGAACTTCCATTCCACCAACAAATTAAACTGTATAGACACCCACCAACAAATTAAACTGATGTTTCAGTACAGAAAAACACAAGCAATGCTACAACAAAATCTCAAAGTGTTTTCACTTTGAGAACAACTTGGTAAACAACCTGGTAAAAAACAAGTTTCCAACCCACTTGGCTCAATCCTGTGAGATACTGACTCCCCCTACCAGAATTGCTCACTGGTACTCAGATTTGTAGCAGGGTTGTCCAGTAAAGCAAAACTGACCCCTGGAAATTAAGGTATAAATTGAAGCCTTCCACAAAAAAATTCCCATGTAAGGATACTAACTAGTTTATTGAAAATTAACCAGGAGGAAATCAGATCTGATAGATCTTCATGCCTACTTCACATCACTTCTCCACACACACCCCTCCCCCAATAACCTGCAGTGAAGTACATTTTATTAAAAATGTGACTTTACCTTCTTCAAACAGGTTCTTAATACAGGCTCTACCTAGAGGAAAGAAAACACATTTGAAGTGCTGAGTACTAGCCAGCACTACCTATTTCACATAACTGCAAACATTACTTTCAGGCGTGGAATCAGTGCTGAGCCAGCTTAACCAGAAGACATTCGATGCCACTGTACCTAAGCTGAAGTCCTCCATACAGCAAGCAAGGTTGTCCAGTACTTTCCTGTACAAATACACATCTGTGGTTTTCAGTTCTTCCCGAAGGCAGCACACAAAGCTTTGCACAGCTGACGTCGTCAAATGTCCAGGAAGACCATTCAGTGAGCTGCAACATGAAGACACACATTTAGGTTGGCTTTCCTGAGGTGGTGTAACACCCACTGCATCAAAATCCATGTCAGCTGAAACTCCAATACACAAACAGATGTTTCTTCCTGCATGAGAACATCATCTGTTTTAAAATTAAGATGCACATTCCCAGTTTGCAGCCAGAAAAACTATCAGAGGGGTGCATAGCTTTGGGGTGGCTGCAACCAAATCCAGGATGGAAGCCCTGCTTCTCAGCGGGACACTGAATGCTTTCAGACAAAGAAAGGAAGGCAGCTCAGCACCAGCTGAGCTAAATGCTTAAAGTTAATAGCTCAAAAAATGCTAAGGCTATAATAAATTGACTAAAGAAATACAGAAATAATTGTACAACTAAAAAAAACCAACTAATTGCAATAAAAAGAGGCACAAGAAACCACAATTTAGTTAGGATTCCTCTGAACCGTCTTCTCTTGACAAAATTGAAATTTTGCATTTTAAATTTCTATTCTAACATTAGACTTCAAAGTTTAAACTGCTAATTACACACTATGTTGTCTTTCCAATAATGAAATAGGCCAAAACAATGCTTCACTCTGAAGTTATTTACTCAATGATATGTTACTTATAATTAAGATTTTTAACTTAGAAAGAAAAACAGTACATATGCACATCTTAAGTACCACAAATTTTCAGTAATTCAGTTATGGCAACTTATAGTGAAAGACAAATTACTGACTTATATATAAGGAATTTTTTTTTAAATAATAAAAAAAAGGGGCTAACTACTCAATACTTTACCTTGCCAATACTTTCTTCAAAGGATTCTTTGCACCCAGTGAAAAATATGTCTCTCCCAAAACATCAAAACAAGCTTTAACCATGGGATCATCTGCAGAGTTCTGATCCATCTGCTTCACTAATGGCATAATCTATAATCAAAAGAACACCTGATCAACAAAAAACCCAGATATATAGTTTTTAACCATGGTAGATTTCCCCCTTATCCAAGCATATGATGCTAAACTGTCCCCTCTTTACCATTTCCCTTTGAGTTTCAAGTTCAAATAATCTTCCAAGAATACCTCTGAAGACCAAAAAAAACCATAAAAATACGAAACTTGGTGTCACTTGCCTTCCATCATTTTCAGTAACTGTGGCCCTTGCTAATTAAGTACCAGAACTACATTTCTACATGATGCATGTGCAACTGCTTCTTCTATGTTTCCAGGAATGTACAAAACATTAGAAGTTTATTTTAGAGCTGTATTACCATTAACAGTGCACAGGACACACTCTCAGTTACCAAAAGCCACGCCAACAACAGTGAAACCATACCTGCTTAATACACTGGATCTGCTGGATGCCATTTCTCAGCTGGGCACAGTGCAGAAGCAGAGATGCCAGATTTTGCTCTTCAGCCTTTGAAAACCCTACATTTGGAAAAAGAGGACCCTTTTTATAAAGTAATTACAATAAGCAGTATGAATAACACACAACTTATAAGAAGAAATTATGACTACTTGATTATTAGGGTTTTTTCCAGTTCCAGTAAACCTACTGGTGCCACAAACCCTCAAGTCACCTAAAAATACCTTAACATTTTTTTTCCCCCAACAGATGTAAAAAAAGAAAGTGCTTCCCCTCACATTAAAAAAAGATGTTTAGAGGAAATCTTTAGTGTTTCAGTTTGTGTCTATGCCTTCCTATCTTATCACTATTCAGCAGAGAAAAAAAACTGGCTTTGCCTTCCTTAGGTCCTCCCCTCAGGTATTTTTAACACACTGCAAAGATCCCCCTGAGCGTTCTCTTCACCAGGCCAAAGAGTCCCAGCTCTCTCAGCCTTGCCTCACGGGAGGGATGCTCTGGGCTCTTCATCATCTTAGCCCCTAGCTGGAGTCTCTCCAACATGTCCCTATTACTCTTGCACTGGGGAGCCAAGAACTGGATGCAGCAATCCAGGTGGGACCTCACCAGTGCTCCCTCATAGCAACTTCAGTGTGCAAATCTTACATTACTTCATTATGGGCTTTTAACAGTAAATATCACTGGAAGTTTCTCTCATCAAACAAACAAAAAAGTCCCCACAAAAGAAAATGCCATTTGAAGAGCAGCTTTAAAGCAAATTAACTACAGAAAACACAAAGACTGGGAAAACAGCCTCCAGAGAATGCTTCCAATCTCAATCATCTTGTGACTCTTGGAAATTCAGTGTTATCCTACATATTAAGGCTAACACATCAGATATCCGTGACTCACAGGCCTGCAAGCAGGATTACAAGTAGATACCTTCACACCACAGGTAAAACAAAGAGCTTTCAAACCAAAGCTACAATGCTCTAAAGGATTTTTTTTTACTCTGTGCCAAGGTAATAAGTCATTGTCATTACAAAATAAAAACAAATCACAGCAGAGCAAACACACCTAAAACTCACAAAGCAAAACTGCTAGAAATCAAACATAACAAGCAGAAGAACAGATCAATTTCAGTAACTACTCAAAGAGAAACCACACATTAGTTCTGAAAAAAAATACCATACTTACTCTGAAGTTTTTCAAGCTGATGATGATCAAGAAAGAATGCATCCACCTGAACTTCCTTCTTCTTCTTTGAAACCATTTTAGCTGATTAAGGAATGCCTGCTTAAAAAACAAGTAACAAGCAAAACAAAAAAATGAAGAGACCATGTGGTTTTAAAAACATAATTACAAACATTTCCTACAATAATAGTATTTTCACTGTCCTACTGTCTTTGAAATAATGTTTGTTGCATTATGTGAGTTTTCTCAAGGAAATAGCTCTCTTTAACAATTTCAACTATTTCCATCATTTCATCCAAAATTCACCCAGATCTCATGATGCAAAATGGAAGCAATAGAAAAGCAGAACTGCTGTAGGCATGACATACTGTTTCACTGGAGTTTTCATTGCACTTGTTACAAGGCCTGTGGCATGACCCTGGATCACTGTTCGGAAACATCATAGAGAAGCTAGGAATTAATGCCACAAAACTTCCCTTGCTCATTTTTAGTGTTCAAAACTGAATTTGCATTAACGTCAAGTAAGAACTGTGTAGCAAACCAAACGGCTCTGCTATTAAGGATGCTACAAACAGCAAGCTCTTTTTCGAATGGCAATGGTGATTTAACATGCACTACAGTTTCACTGACTTGAAAGCAATGATCATGGAACGGCTGATGTTAGAAGGGGCCTTTGGATCTCATCTGGACCAACCTCCTGCTAAAGCTGGGCCACCTGCAGCCAGCTACCCAGGCCCGCGTCCAGGTATCTTTGGAATGTTTCCAAGGACGGAGACTCCACAGCCGATCGGGACCGCCTGTGCCAGCGCTCGGCCACCCTCACCGCACACCGAGGGCTTCTGATGGCCTCAGCGACACCCCGTGTTTCACCCTGTGCCCCCGCTCCTGCCACCGAGCACCACAGAATAGAGCCTGGCCACATCCTGTCTGCGCCTCCTCTCCACATCACTCACACCTAAACTGAGGCAAGCCCTCCTGAGCCCTTGTCCCTGTGGCCCCCAACGCGCCCCCGGGCGCTCACCAGCAGCTCGGAGCTGGCCCAGAGGCGGCCGCCGCCGCCGGGCCCCGCTGCCCGCGAGTGCTCCGCGCCCTCCCTGCCCCAACAACCCCGCGCCCACGGCGGCACCGAGCGCACGGATGGAGCCGGGC
>VWZN01000936.1:163658-176953 GCA_013396955.1 Regulus satrapa
GGCAGGACCCCGGGCTGTCCCTAAGCGGTGTCCCCGCGGCTGGGGACTGGCGTGCCTGAGGTCGCGTAAGGTCCAGGCTCCTGTCGTCCCGTTGGCAGTGCCGCTGCCGCATCCCTGCTGTCCTCCCATATATAGAAGAGCGAGGAGAACACAACTCCTCAACAAAAGTGCAAAATTACGATACTTATGATATACCCACACGGCTAGCGTTCATAATTTCAAGAAATTTAATTGGTACGTAGTGTGGTGTCACAGTGCGACTTAAAAATTGCTGTCATCAGGAAAAGGATCTAAAATGACCTTGTGCACTTTAATTTTGTTTGCTGCACGCATTTGACACTGGGAAGCCGAGCAGGCAGCAGTGAGCTGTGAGGGGACAGCCTGGCCCTTGAAATCGGGGGGTTGCAGGGGTCTGCGCCCGGGGCTGGAGTGGGCAAGCACCGACTGACTGTGTCACTTCATGGGAACAACCTCATCAACACTTAGGGAGCAGCAGAAAAAATATTTGTCAATCAGAATTTGAAGGAAGTTTTAAATAGCACAGGCAACAGTTTGTCTGAGCATAGAATTATGCAAAATGAGTCAAATGGAAAATAAAGTTACCAGTGTTTAGAGGTGAGTAAGGTCCTTGGCCAGCGACAAACCTGAGTGTTACTTACTTGATTCCCACACGGGTCCACTTTGTGTCTCATCATTTCCCTTCACTAGTCCAATCTTTATGGCAACAAAAATATTTATAAGTGCTGAGTTTGGGTGAAAAGATGGAAGAAAGGGACTTGAAATTCAAGAGGTATGGTCCAATTGCATTTAAGCCAGTAAACACTTTAGGGTGGTGAAGGGAATCCACTATATACTGCACGAACCCACGCCTGTTGAAACAGAAGAACTTTCCAAACTTACTCCAGCAGAGAAAGGACATCCAGAACATATGGACAGAATTTGAAGCATTTAGTTAAACACTGCATTTTGTTAAAAACAGAGGAAAACACTGACAGTGCGATAAGGAATATGTAAATTTTTTAAACACACTTCGAAACGGTAGAACATTGTTCCCTCCCCCCTGAAATGTATTTTGATAATTTCCAAGCAGACAGCAAAGAAAAGGAAATTATATCAATCCCTTTGGGGAGAATGTGACATTCTGACTTCTTGAAGCCTAGAAAGAGGTTTATAAACTTAAAAAATGAAAAAGACAAATTTAATCTTTCCAGACTTGTCAAACTTGTCTCAATTAATTTTTGATGACATAATTAGAACTTAAGGCTTTAATGTGCACTTTTTCAGTTTACTTTTCAAAAGATTTAACTTTCTGAGACTCAGGGGAAATGGAGGGCTTTGCGGTGGGAACTGCAGCAGGAAGAAGGGGCGGACTCGGTGTAGGTTTGAGTGCTGATTCAGAGTACTCTATTAAGCCAAGAGAAGATGAACTCATTTTTATCCTCCCTTGGGGAATCAGACAAGAAACAGGAAGTCATTGATTCTAAGTAAGATCATTCACTCTGCAATTGTAAACAGTGTATTATGTGCCTGTAAATATTTCCAGAACCCATTGGCTTGCTGGAAAATACAAAGTAAATTATTTCAATCTCTACCCAACAACCTACAGTAAAAGGAGTTATTTTCAATCTTTTATTCATAATGCTTATGCAGTGGAATATTAATGAGTTCGGACATTGAGAAACTACTTGGCTGGACACACTGTTCACTGCCAGAAATCCATCTACTCCAATGTTTTGTCTGTTGAAAGACAAACATTTTTAACTCCACCCTGTAATATTGTGCCCTACCAAAAAGCAAAAATTCTTTCATTATGTGACCCGTTTGTGTTTTTACTGCCACAAACTCTGAAATATCCCACTGTTAACCAGATGTTGGTCTCGTCCATTTCTGTTTTATGTAGCTGCAATTAGTTAAAAAGGAAAACCCTAAAATAGCCTGAATAGTCTAATAATATGTTGCCACTCCTCATTACTTAGGAGAGCAGAATCCAGATTAATCTGCAGCTGAAACTGCTTCTTCTGTCCAAAATAAGAGAAGCTGCTGCTTGGCAGTGTCACCTTCCCCCCCTGAACAGGGGCATTCTGGACAAGCAGAGATGAACATGGATTAGGCACAGGACAACAGCAGCTTGTTTCCCTGACAGTCCAGGGAATTTCTGCTAAGCTTAAAAGGAGAATGGTAAAAGACACCAGAGGTGTCTCGGTCACCTAGGAGGACTGCAGTTAAAATGCTGGTGTTTAGAATGTGGGTGTTGTAGGATCGGCTTAGGAAACTATTTTAATAATGTATACTTAAACCCTAGTGATTCCATGGGGATTCCCGGGTGGGAGATTCCTGAAAGAGGAGAGTCGTAACCTCTGGTTTAGCAGCTTGAATCCCAGCCTGCAGGACCAAGGAAGAAAGAGCAAAAAATGGAGCAGTTATGTTCAGACAAGTGGTTGTGGTGAAATGTTACAAACCTCAGGTTTGTTTTTTTTCATAGTTTTCCTTCCAGGCTAAAGTATGGAATGAAAGAAACAAGGAATTTAATGCATGAGAAAGAAAAGAAGGTTTTGAGCCAGAGTTTTTCACCTGTTTAATTAAAATTGAGTCACATGAGACATGGGAATTTAGAAGAGAAATAGAAAATATTACTCTAGCAAAGCAAAGTGAAGGACTTTTTGGAATCTGGCTCATGACTTAGATCTGTCTTGTGGTGCTTTTCCTTTTTTCTTCCTGTTGTCAAAAACAACAGAGAAAATCAATTCATTGGTCTTTCGTCTCCAACTGAGGTATTTCAAGTGGGGCTGCTTCTTCCAATGCAGGGAGGAAGGGAAGTGCTTGAAGCTGGGCTTCTGGAGGCCTGGGATAGTCATGGGAGGGGGGGCTCCCAGGGGTGTCACTGACTTGTCTATGCTAAGTCCTGGGTCAGGACGTGCAATATGGAGATCTGTATTAGCCATAATCTTCCTGCATCAGCCTCCTTCATCACACTGAAGGAGGCCTTGCCTTTCTTCATCAGTGTCCCATGTTCGGGTGACAAACATGCAATATAACCTCACGGTTTGGAGTTTTTTCTTTGTTGGCATCTTCCAGCAGCCTTCCATTGAATGGTGTTTTTTACATGTTTATTATTTTTGAGATAAACGGGACTCATAGCAACTATTCAGGCTTTATTTTCAAAGCCAAACCGAAGTGTCCAGAACTCTGCAAAGGCCAGGCCTTAGCAAGGGAACTTGGACTGAATGGTTACATTCAACCATCCACTTACTTTATTAAACTGTCTACAAATACTTGGAATACAACAGAGCCCAGTCCTTCTGCTTACACACAGATGATTTTCTTGGCTTCTCAGACTCAAATCACGACGAGCCAGTTCTCATCCTGAATAATTTTTCCAGAATTGCTTGTCCACAAGGGCACTGAGGCTAATTTCCAGAAGGCACAAGCAGTTAAATGTGGATAAAAGCACAGATTTGAGACTGAAACATGCCTGAACCAGGATGTCCTGAGATCTGCAACAGCTAATGCAAAAGGATTGTTTTTCACATGGGGGGTCCATTAGAGACCATTTGCTCAACCACCTTTACATTAGGAACCAGAAACTCCCCCTTCCATCTTGTTAAGTATATTGAATTTTAAAGGCAATTTCATTAAGCAGAATTTTAAAAGGCTTTTAAAAGAGCGGTCTGCCAAACATTAAACTTGAATAAAACCAAATGTGCTACTAATTCAAAGGCAGTTGCACCTATGTCAGGTATTTGCTAAGCAAAAGCTCAGTTCCCTGCAAAACTGTCCCGACTAAGAAATTATATGTACAATAACTGAAGATTAAGATGTGAGATGTGTCTTTCCTTATCAAGGAAAAATAATTGCAGCCACAGGATAATCAAAGAAGGTAAAATACAATAAACCTAAATATTATCAAGGAGGATTTCAGAATTTGGTAGTTTTGATATGGGCCTCAGAAAACTAACACACTTCTGCCATGTTTTTATGAAACTTGTATAAAATTTGGGGGCATTCTTGAGATTTATATGAAATAGTTTAGTATGCATATTAAAATAAAGTCAGACATTAAATACAGACTGAATTTGATGGGGATTTTTTCCCTTTCTTTTTCCAGCATAAATATGGCTGAACTTTCAGAGCCAGAAGGTACTGTAAACTGGAAGGAAAGATGTTTAACTTTGGAGTCACAGTTAATGAAATTTCGTCTCCAGGCAAGCAAGATCAGAGAACTGTTAGCAGAAAAGGTAAGTCTCATGGGATGAATTTAATGATGTATAAATCACTTTATTTTATTTTGGGGGTAGATCACAAGTCATGGTTTGAGATTACAAGTACTGAGATGTTTGCAGAAGGAGAAAAATAGCTTTTTACAACAAAATATATGGAAACCATGTATATTTTAATGCTGTGAAAGAATTTTACACATCAGAATTGCCAGCAAGAAATGTTCATTTTCAAGTAAAAGCACACTGGCAACTCTCTGCAGAAAAATATTGTATCAGTAATCACTTGTACAACACAGAAGTAAGTATTTAACACATTTATTAAGTATTTGAGATGTGATTTAAGACACTGAAATCATCACGGAGAAAATCCAGAAGTGTTATTTTCCCCAGTATTCTTTAATGAATCATATAATTTACCAGACTTCATTTTCTTGTAAGAAGACATCTCCAACTACAGCTCATCTTCTGAGTCTCTGGATCCAGAAAGTTGAAAAATAATGCATCATTCAATTTGCAAAATATTATTTAAATGTTTACTTTATTTTTCAATAGAGAAACTTTTCACTTGGTATATTCAAGTATGTGTATCCCAACAGTCAGTTTTAATTGAGCCCATATCTGAAATATAAAACCTCTACCATTTTATTTACCTGGTAATATTGTGACAGAACAAGGCAATTAAAAGAGTAAAAGAGACAAAAAAGACCTTAGAGATTTGCTGGAACTATGTCATCATTAAGACTCACTTCAGTGAATCTCTCATTAAAATGTTTTATTTTAGTAACTCATCTATGAGCTAAATTTTACTTCAATTAGCTCCTCCTAAAGAAAAATAAAATTCAGATAACCTGATAGTATGTAAGCAAAAGTACTTTTATTTTTTACATGTAAGTCAGTGGCTCTCTTTTGTGGATTTATCCATTCTCACTTTGAAGCCATAAACACATTGGATCTCCACATTTAGTCCTCTGTGAATCATTCGCACTTTACTGTGTTTTGGTGGGGGCAAGAACTAAATAGCATTCAAGCAGGAAGAAACAGATAATTTTGTATTTACAAAGAACTCTGGATGATGTGCAAAGTTCCAGATGTGTTCCAGTCCTTTCCTAATAATGCTTATCATTGTTTTCTTTGACAGCTAAATCAAAATTAACAATTGATTATGTTTCCCTGGAGATACCTGTATTAATTCCAGGATCTTACTCAAAGTCCTTTAGATCCCTATGTTATGTGTCACGTATTATTTTATTGCCTGTCCACTAAATCTTTTAAGGACCTGCGTGTACATCTTGCTTGTCAGAAAGCTTCTCTTCTCCTGAATAACAAGATACCACCAAAAACTTTGAAACTTCATCACTTCACTGCTCAGTGTTTGTTACAGAATGTTTCCATTGAACAGCAGCGAGCCCTCAGGAGACCTCTGCAGATCTCCCCGATAGCTGCTGGTCACTGTAGGAAGTAACCAATACTGTACTATTTTTTAAAAAAAAATTGTAATTAATGGAGGGGCAGTTCTTCTTACCCTATGGCTTTCCTTGAAACACTTCGCAAAATTTAAATAATTATAATAACCAGACCCTCCCCATCTTCAACCTTGGTGATCCCCTCAAAATTTCATTAGCTTTGTAAGAATCACCTCTCTTTTTAAGGGCCAGTTTAACTCTTTCTTTACCTAAGATACTTATCCCTAATACATATACCCTAATTTTGCTGTTACATTTTCAACTAATTTCCTTACTTACAGACATTAGACTTACAGATCAATGGTTGGTTCAACTATGTCATCCAGTTCTTGAATGAATAAAATTTGGTAATTTATTACTATTCATTTTATCTATTCATGACCTTATCTTTTTCTGTGGAGGCGACCAATCTCATTTTGAGATGGAAAAAAGAATGAAATAAAGAAAAATAATATTTTTGGTATTAGACTTCTTTTCATTAAGAAGGCATGAAAATGTACAGCAGTATGAAGCAACTTCTAATAAAAAGTTTTTTTTCATAATACCAAATTCCACTGAAATTATATTCTCACAATTAGTACTCCAAATAGTTCTGCTTTGACATATTTGAAAATACTGCTGCTAGAAAGCAGCATAGTTGAAAACTCTTAATTTTCTCCTAATCATGCAATTTTTGTGTATGGCAAAGTGTAATTGAAGAGGTATTGCAAAATATTGCGTTTGGGAAGAATAACACACTTGTGCAAAAGCCATCCTCTGAATTTCATTTAAGAATTTAAAAAAAAAAACAAAACAAAACCACAGAAAAGGAAATCTACCTGTGTTTTTCGCTGTAGTTAGCAAGGCTCAGAGATGAGCAAGTCATTACCATCAGTCTTGGGGGAGAAATCCATCCAAGAGTACAATCTTCTCTGCTGTAACACTCAGCAGATCACTGGGTGCTTACACAGTCAGAGCTGTTAGGTCAGAGATTTCTGTTCTGTCTCTTTATCCCATCTGGATCACTGCATTTTGGGATGGAAAGTGGCTAAACACTGGACATGGGTTTTCTGGCAACCTTCTAGCAGCCATTACTACCGAGTTTTATGTGGCTGCTGCTGATCGTAGTTTTGGCAGCCAAAAAGTTAAGATTCATGGGCATCACTTCACAAAACTATGTAAGCTGTAAAATGATTTTAGAAATTTGAATGATTGCTATTTGACTTTTTACTTTGTTCATTTACAGTTTGCATTTACAGGCTCTTAACTGCTAGAAATACCCTCTTAAATTAATAGCAATGTCTGCATAATCATATAATTTCAAATATCAACATAAAACCCAAACAAACAGAATAAAATGGATAAAGCCACAAATCTTCTGCACTGTGCTCAAAATAAAGTATTCAAAGGCAAATTACTCTCTCATTGGTAAGAAATATGACTCAGAAATAGATAAAAAAACTTCAGAACTTGTTGTGTTACTGCCCTCTTGTTTTAGTTTGCCTTTCCTGTTTAGTTTGCCTTGCCCTGCCTTGCCTTTGCCTTGCCTTATCTTACCTAGAATTTTCAGAAATTTTAGAAAAAGCAAAGGGATTACAGGAGTTACATGGGAGAGACATTTTCTCGTTAAGACCACAGGTCCAACAAGTTGGGACAATTCAACATAATAATCTCCAGAGCAGAGCATTAACAGACTTCATTAAAAATGATCCTTCTCCTTACTGTGCCACTTTGACTTTTTAATTTGAATCTTTCACTCATGAACTGGAAATCAGTTGGGACATGTATCAAACTCTAGTCACGGCTTAATAAAATTTCATCATATTCATCTGAAAATTTAGCAATTTGGCACAATTCAAAAGCAGCTATTTTCAAAATGTGCAATAAAGTCTTTGGATGTATTTCTGAGTTGCTTTCATTTGCCAGTAACCCAGTTGTTATTTTTTCACATGTTTTAATTTTTGAAATTATACAGACAGTTCTCAGTATTGCTTAAAGGAAAGATACACTCACACTAGTTTGAAATTGAACTGTGTGGAATTGTTACTCAAAAATAATTTTGGGAAATAGTGAAGTGAGCAATGAAGACCCAATTGGCCAGCAGTTGATGGTCATCCTGATACTAGTAACAGTGCAGCTGAAATCAGGCTTTATAGGTACTTTCTGGAATTGTTACTTGTTATAGAATAAAACACATTGGCAAAGCTCAGAATTAATTCTCACTCTTTCTTTGATTAGCACAGGCCTTTATTTGTGGTTTTGTTTACAATCATCTCTACGCTATGAAATGTGTACTGAAACTTTGAACAATAGCAGCAGACAGTGTTCCACTTCAAAGCAGCAACAAAATCACAGCACTGCAGTGTGACAGAGGTAAAACCCTGCGGGTAATATACTATGTAATTGTTGTAGAAAACAGAGTAGGAATGATACTGTGACAAAAACGGGCAGTCTGTACAGGAAGGTAAGAGAAAAGCATTGGTGGCAATTCTCTACACTTCCTACTCTGCCTGTGTTTGAGAGGCATCTCTTCAAGACAATGTCAGGGAAAGGAGTTCACATCCTATTACCCCTGTGTGGACGACTTGCCAGAAACTGCCATTGGGTTGTTCCCCTTATGCTTGTTGTATAACTTAGTCTAGATTCAGATTTAAATAAGGGATGTCTTGAATCTAGCCATTTCCAATATTTGTGTAGGATCCATAAATGTATTCAGGCTGGATTAATTTAAGTACTTTTCTTATATACTAGAAATCAAATACCTTTGAAAAGTTGTTTTGTTTAATCGCACCCACCCCTGCAAATAAATGAAGAATTGACATGAAAAGTCTTGAGCGTTGTGATTCTGGAAAACAAACTATTTACTGTGTTCTGTAAGTTTAGGAAGTAGTCATCCTTGAAACTCAGTTGAGGAGTTTGAGAAATTTGCATTGTAAATGCGTTGCAGCAGTACAACTACCAGAGCTTACATTTTTTTACTGAACTTGAGAAGAGAGAGAAGCATGGGAAGGTACAGTATTTTCAGAAAACTTAATCCACTCCCTGTGGTTTATTTGTTTTTATTTTTTTTTCATTTTGCTAAGTAAAGAGTCTATATTTATAAATCTAACATGCAAATAAAGAGACCTTGTTGGAGTTTTAAGCAGAAGCTGCTGCTGTAAGTGGGAGAGGTCTTTACAGGAATTTAAGGAATGATGTTAGAAAGTATCCTACTACGCCAAATTTAGGATGGCTGTAAAACTAAGCTTTAAGCAGTAGCCTGCATTTTAATGCAGCCTGAGTCTTACGTATGTGAAAAGTTTACAAAAAAACCTTTATTGAGTAAAAGATTACATGTTTCTACTGCAAGTTTAGCTTCCAGCTGGCATTTCAAGTCACAGAAAAAGTTGGTGACTTTCATACTTTTCACAGTAAGTGCATTTTTCACCTAGAACATGCATGCAACATAAGGTATAAAGTTGGTGTTCTTCCTACCACTAAAAAATCATTTTAGTAGGAGAGCTACATAGCTATGTTAAATTCCCACTTGGGAAGCCTCCACTGAATTTCATTAGACCCCCCCCATAAGGACGGAATATGGCACTAACCCAAACGCTGTGTTATGGGCTGTCCCATAACATACTCAGCCAATCCTATGAATGTTTCCAAGTTTGTTTCCTACAGTGCTGAGAGTCATTATGTTATGCTTTAAGTGGTTTTCAACAAATACAAATGATTATGAGAGAGAATTCTTTTCATATGTGTGTTGTTTTAAATCTCCACTTGGATATTATTCTTTGCATACATGCTCAGAAGGCAACGAGTGTGTACATCACAAAGGTAATATTTATACTTTCTGAACTGAGTGTGACAGCTGAATGCTAATCAATTTTTAGGCTAAATACAATTTTCAGTATGTTCCAAAGCATAACACATTTTGGATTTTGTCTTACAAACCAACAGCTAAATCTGTGCCCCACTGTATTTTTACTCCTTTCACAGTCCCATTTATGGTATGTCATTTGACATTTGAAAATGAAGCAGATGCAGTTCATTTTGTTATGTCTGGCATGGCAATTTCATGTTTAATGTTTTTGGAGGAAAAGTCAGTAACACATTGCTCTTATGCAGTGCTTGCCAATATAAAAATTGTAAAAAAGCACAATGAGTATTTCCATTTGCAATTAAAGGATTGTGATCGGTAAAGGGAAGCAGAACACAACTGAACATAAATTATTCAAATGAAGATAATTTTTGAACAAAAATTATTCAGATGAAGATTATTTTTCATTATTTAGTTGTCCTTAAAAATCTTCTCATCATGGGGAATAAATCAGTTGCAATTAGGAAGGTACAAATAGGAGAAAGCAAGGAGAGTTAAGAAGAATAAAAGTTTATATGAATAGAGTAGTAGGTTGTTTACGTCTTTTTAATACCTACACATGTTATAGTTTCATTTTTATCCCTTGTCTATTATTAAGTTTATGCTATGCCTTTTTTAAATGGTGGAACTTTTTTTTTTCGTTGTTTTTGTACATCTCAAAACTACATTCTTTCTAAGGAGGTTGAAAATGAAAAAAAAAATAAAAAGAGAACTCAGGAAGCAATAAATTAGTTGTAGAGGCGTGACTGGATAATGGCATGAAGAGCACAGCCTTTGCTGTGAGACCAGAGGATTAATATCTCCTCTCTGATGGTATTCCCTTCTGTTCCAGCCCACCTGAGATGGGGAAGTTGAGCAAGTTGTGGAAACTGTGATAGTAGGTCCTTAGCCAGTCTAATACTTGTTTAGCAGTTCACTTATAGGGGCTACTAATTTTTTTTTTAATCCATTTTTGATGGTGAGAACTCTTTTTGCTCATTTAATTTTCATTCCCTGGGAGTCTACTTTCCTGCTTAAAATACCTGTTGTGTTGTCCTTAAAGTGCAACATGCTGCCTTATATATATTTCTGGAATCTCTTGCTTCTTTACCATGGTTTCTAATGTGTCCTATACATTTCAATTTCATGAATAAATTAAGCTCCAGTTAAGTTTTCTTTTTTAAAAATGTTGGCTGTGAGTAGCACCTTTGTTTCTCAAGCCATCACCTCTCATGTGGGGCATGTCCTGTTTCCGGTGGACTCTCATGTTGAGGCTCTAATCAGAAGCCACAGTCAAGTGAGGCACAGGTGGCAGAATTTCCACAACTGCAGTACAAAAGTGATCAGTACAAAACAAAGCAGATGAACAAGCAGTTCTTGGTTTATGTTTGTCTTTTTCATGTTAAACACTGTAGGAAACTTCTTTTTCCTTGCCTGCCAAAGTGCTTTGGTGCCTTTGTACCTCTCACAGAACAGTATCTTCACACCTTTCAAGATCGTGAATGCTATGAAAATGTCTGTGCTAAGAATGGCCATCTGCCTATTTCAGGTTTGATTGTGTCGCTGCAATTTAACCGTCAAGACAAGATCTGAGTTGGGAAAGGCAGAAAGATTCCCTGCCAGAAACAGGGAATTTCCTAGTGTTTTACCAGGCTTAGGGAAGTTCTGTGGCTGTAAGCACAGTTACTGAGCCAGCATTACATGCTACTCAATTGTCCTTCAGTACACTGCCTCCTCAAATCCCAGTGCTGAATTTAACATTTTTAAATCTGTGTGTTTGCTAGTAGCTGTCCTAGACTACGAGTTCTGGAAGAGTTCCCTCTTGGGGCTTTTCTGCTTTATATGTTTAAGTTATATAGTTTCCTAAAGAAATAATTATTTTTACAACCATGAACTCAACTGAGATGTGAAAGATTGTTTTTTTATATGTACTTTTCACTCATTTAATGACTACTAGAAAACGTTCTGAGTTAAATAAGTCTTAAAATCATGTTTAAGTATTGAAAAGAACTTGAAAGAAGTAAAATAATTCAGTAGTAAAACTGGTCTCATCAATGAGAGCAATAGAAATTTTGAGCCTTTTTTTTAATTTTGGAAACTGAGCAAATAGAGACTGGTAATTTTTGGAGGTTTCATTTTGTTCTAAGGAAAGACTTTTGGGTTAAGGACAGCTCATAGGAATGAGGTGAATTGCTAAAAAGGAGAAGTAAGAGAGGCTTGCAATTAAGAAGTGACTTTTGCCTACCTAGGAGAGCAGTGCCAGAAGTTGCTGTAGTTAGAAGTGACCAGGACTGTGGTTCTGCCCATGCAGATTGTAGAACTGCTGGTCACCTGCAGAAGTGGGTATGTGTCTGTTTGTGACGTGTGCACATGTGTGCACTTTGACATCAAAGAATCCAATTGTTGTTAGACTTCCTACATTTGTGTGGCAAATTAAAAAGGAATTGGTTAGATGGCAGATTTGCAGAGGAATGGTTGACAGTGCTTTGTTTATGAGAAGAACTGTAGCCTTTTACCTGTTAATGGGTATTTAAAATGAAGACTAAAAAATTAAGTAATATTTTTACAGGTTTCATATTGTTCTAGGGAAAAGCTATTGTGCCAAAATTTCAAATTTTCACTGAAGGCATATTTAGTTTTATAAATGCAGGTGGGTCTGAAGTATCACCTCTTAGATTATATAATAAAATGGATTTCTACTAATAAGTTCCATGCAAAGATGTTCAATTAAAGAAAAATCTCTAATTGCTGTATTTCCTTTGGGATAAAAATATCTGTCAATAAAGAACAAAGTTTTTCTTTCCCAAGTCATGTGCTCATTCCTTCTTTACAAATTACATTCTTGTTTATTTTTTACCATGAAATGTTAGTATATTTCTTTTATATCTCTTTTCTTTAGGTGTTTTGTCTATATGGCTCAATTAGTCAGGTTGTATTTTAAAGTTTGTTGTAGCTTAAAAAGATCTACCACTGCCCTTATAGAGAATACAAAATACATAGTAGAGAAATGTCAACAGAGAAGGAATAATGATAGAAAATGTGGATGGAACATACCTAGTCAGCTTTTTTATAAATGAGTTGCAGAAGTAGGACAAATATTACTGTATTTTCCTAAGCTCACTAGAATAGAGAGCTTTTTGTGAAAAGAGTAAGTCATGCTTCTAGAACAGTTTTACCATTGCTTTTAAATAAAAAATATGTGCAAGTCTTTATATGATTGGGCACAGCATATTGTAAAACATGAAAACTGGTTGTCATCAAAGCCACTGAAAAGCTCATTACTTGCTTTTACGAAGTAACTAACTTTTCTTCTGGAAATGCAGAGATTTGTTGAAATATTTGGGTCTAAACATAGGAATATAGAATCAAAAGGGGAAATCTTGGTCAGATTTAGAGCTGTGGAGTAGCTGGCAGGCATATTCTTCAAACCATTTATAAAATTACCAAGTATCACACACAAAATAGCCCCCAGATCTTTTGACTTTGTAGCTTCTATTAGAGGGCAGTTCTAAAAGGGTTTTTTACTCTAAAATATTTTTTTTACTGTGAAAAATGAGTGTCTTCTAGTTGCCCGCCTGTGTGTATTCATCACCTGTTTATATCTCCTGGCACCTTTGAAAGACTGTTGTAGCTGTGTTTATACCTCAATTGCTTCTCCTATTTCTTTATTTATAGAAGCAACTATATACCCATGTTTCTAGTTTTGGTAAGTCCTTTGTGGTGGTAGGACTGGTAGTTCACTGTATATAAAAATGGACAGATTTACTGCCTTTTTTTTTTTTTTTTTTTCCATGG
>VWZN01000936.1:177021-219765 GCA_013396955.1 Regulus satrapa
ATGGGGAACATTATTTTGCAGCCACAGATGGCTTGAGCTTTTTTTTGTTGGTTTTTTTTGGGGGGTTTTTTGTTGGTTTTTTTTAAGATGATGAAGATATAAAAAATTGAAGTGTAAGGAAAATAACAGACTTTAAACACATCATTCTCAAATCATTGGAACTTCTGCATTTCATCAACAGACAAACTGTTCAGAAACATTTGGTTTTAACTGTCTTTTCCTTTTTAAAAACTTTGATCTATTATCAACATGTTATGAAAGGTATACAGAGAAGTGGTGTTTTTCTTTTTGTTCACAATTGTTTGTATTTTTTGCTGTGTATTTCAAAAATATTTTCAAACAGGCTATATGATACAACCGTGTTGTTTGTAGTATTAAAAACTAGGAAACACTGTATTATGCACTGACTATAATGTAAATTTCAAACATGAATGGGATAAATTATGTTTAATATTGACTTCAGTGAAAAATAGGAGTTTGTTCGTGTACATAACAAACATTTTTCAGATTTCAAAAATAAACCAATTGCAATGATTTTAATTTTTAAAATACTCTCTTTAAAATTATTAGATAGCTATTCCAAGTAACAGGAAAGTTATCATTTTAATGCTGTATTTTCTCTCTCATACTGGCTACAGGAATAATGATCTCTCTATATATGTATAGAAATGAAAGTCTATATACACATACATACATACAAAAGGCATATTTTTGAAATTTGTGAGTGATGATTTTGAGTTTATACCCTTTGCTGATTTCATGTAATATGTGGTTTACTCAAATGAATATTTATTTACTTGCATAAAAATATATATGTTCAACATTTCTGAATACAATCTTCCAGGTGACCCTTGAAAAGGAATCACTGTATGATCTCCCCGTGTATTGTACAAGATTCCCAGTGATTGTGTGTTGGACTTCAATGTCCAGACCTCCAAGGCAGTACACCTCCGTTTTTATTGCTGCCATGTTTCTTCAAAGCATTCACTATTTACTCACATGTGGCATTTCTCTGTTCATTGTTTGAACAAAAATAGCTCAATTTGATGAGTGTCAGATGTAGAGTTACTAAGAGTTACTATTTTCTTACTAAGTTTAAAACCAAATCTGTTTCTAACAATAGAAACTGTTTTCTGTAATTCAGTAATTGATGCAGCATGCACTAATCTCTTTTGTGGAAATTGTAAGAGGATTTTTCACTTAAAGAGAGAAGGAGAAAGTGCAGGTTAAAATAGCATCTGTTCATCTGTACCTTTGTTCTTCAGTCAAAATGCAACAATTTTTTGTATATTTAAGACTGTAAAATAAAAATCAGTATAGATTATGGCAGGGTATTCTGAATTCTTACTGAATTTGCACCAATCCAATGTGGGTGACAGGAACAATTCCTTACAAGAGGTTTGTTGAACTGGGGCAATATTTCAAGTTACCTTATGTAGAATATGATAGAAAATTAAGCTTAAATATTTTTCACATGCCAGATGTTACCAATAACATACTGGCCCTCCATGTTTCTCTTGGGAAGCCATCTTTATGTCACTTGATCCTTTATGGACTGTGGTTCATTCGTTCAGTGTCTCACCTGACAGCTGATAAGAAGCATTTTGATCCAGCGCTGCTGGCAATTTGCTGAGGTTGGTGGGACAGAGGTCTGGTTCAACAGATCTTCCTTTTTTTCAAATGACATTCTTTATAAAGTCAGAGTTGGTTGTCAGTATTCAGGATGCTGCCGCAGGTGAGAGTTCCTTTGTGTCTGACATCTGCCTCTAAACATGGATATGGCTGCCACATCCATCCTCAGGTTAAGGATTTTTTAAAAAATCATTTATTTGGGGATCTTAAGGTATCAATGCATGGTCTGAAAGGGCCTTCATAGTCTTTGGGTAAAGAGAATTTAGCACTGCATTTTATTCTTGATGAGTTCAAAGCGTGACTTGATTTAAACCATTACTCGACCAGTATCATATTTCCACCTTCTCTCAGAAATGTTGTGATGACTGTTAGGAAATTTGTCACTAATTTAAGAAGAAGGTTTAAGGTTAGATTTTGTTTGTGAAAAAAAATTCATGCCTTAGAAATTGTTCCAATTTTGTGCCTAACAAGTTTGATAGTCTTCCAAGTATTCTAAGATAGCAGTTTCTTCTGTTTAACTTCAGCGGCTTATAAACAAGCAAAGCAGTCAGCATATAGATGTAAATCTGATTTTTCAGGCAATACCATTTGGTTATTATTTATGCAAATGGAAAAAATATATTTTTAAAGTTTCATTATTGTCACTGTTGACTCTGCAAAACAAACCTATATGATCTCCAAATAATGAGAAAATCAGGACTCACTTAGAAATTATTATGTAGGACCAAAATTACTGAAATGCTGACAAATTGAATTTTAACAGAAGTGCTAAAGTTTGGTACCCTGATATTTGATCTTTGCTGAATAATATACTCTTTTTTTACAGGAGTCTCCTAGAAGAAATTGAAGACCCTTTAGAAGTTTTGCAAATAAAATCTTAAATCATATATTGTTGCCAGGAAGCTGATTCACATATCTATATTGTTAGACCACACAAAGCTTCTTAGCACACCTTCTTGAAATAGTTAACTACTGAAGAGCCAAAAATAAACTTGTTCTTCCCTTTATGATCTCTGAATGATCTTTCACTTGGTAGTAGTCTCTCAGCTTCTTTGGCTCCTGGCTTTACATTCATCTTAGCAAGAGCTTTATTCAAATCATATTCTTTATCCCAGTAGCCTACACGAACATATTATTCTGTTCCTGGTCATGTGCAACTGTGAGCAGTCCCAGCAAGCGGGGTGCACTGTGCAGTGTCAGCGCACAGCTGAGGAAGTAACGTGGGCCTTCAGCGCCCTGGATGCTCCAGGACTCCATTTGGTTGTGTGGGAGAGCAGCAGTACACTCAGAGATCGGGCGATGCTGCTGGAGAGACCAGCGCTTTTCAGGTTTAAGCCAAGCTGGAGCTGGTTGCGCTGCAGTGGCAGCTGGGTGAACTTGGCAGGCAACATTTTAAGGTTTTAGTGCCGTTAACTAAGTCTGTCATGTTTCTGATACTGCCTTACAGATGAAATGACCTTAATAAACAAATGACAAAAATAAATTGCCAGTTGCTGCCATGCATTTACAAATTGCCTGTGAAAGTTGATTAAAAACTTGCTACTCATCAGTGAATTTCACACTATAAATATCTGAAGTTTTCTGTCATAATACTATAATTTCTGTCAAAATATTAATACGTTTTCTGACATAATATTATTAGAGTCAGGACATTATAGAGTATTACTTAACTATTAGTACCTGCACTTTCACTAGGTTTAGCACAGTGCCTTTGCTACAGTGGAATGTTAACTGACCATATATTCAGAAATAATCTCAATTTCTGAATCCCAACTCACTAAAAAATAAATGTCAGAAAAATTATATTAAAGCGAGTATTGCAAACCAAACTTCTGTTTGAATGTAAAACCAAAAGGACAGATGGAAAGTAACCTAAGAAGTCAAAATTCTAAAAACGAAACTCAGAGTTAAAATCTTAACATGAGGTCATTTAAATATAAAAAATTCATGTAACCAGAAAGGAACAAAGAATGTTTATCTCCCTGTCCATCTGGCAAATGAATGACTGGGAAGATCATATCCTTAGAAGTGTTCTTGCAAAACAACTCACTGGGGATCTGACCATAACCATGTGGATTGTGAAATGTTTGTTGCTCTTGTATCAGTGGTGTGTTGTGGTATTATTATGATGTAGACTTTTTGGTTTTGTATTATATGAGAAAGTACTGGAAGGCGAGTCACAGATACTTTTTTTTCTGTCAGTGAAAACTCATTTTCTCCATTTTCAGTTACTGATTGATAGAAAATGATGGCTCTGTCCTTCTATGGATATGGTGCCAAAGTTTCATGTGATTAGCAGCATAACTGGGAAGAGAAAAAAAGAGGTGGAGAGTGAAAAGAAAACTGAAAGATGCCAGAAGTTTTATACAAACAGGATGGGATGAAACCAACTGTTTTAAAATCATGCAGTAAACTGAAGAAGGAATAAATGTGTTTCATCTGCATTATTTGCATCATAGGCTTTTCTTAAGTTGAATACTGAGTATGGCAATATTAATTATTTGATGTTTCATTCTCTTTCTATGAACTGGGGTCTTATCTAGATATTTCCTGCGACCCACTAAGTCCTTAAGTCATGGAATACCTTATGAATTCTTTTTAAGTGTTATTTCAAACCAGGACTACATAAAAAAAAGCAAAATCAGACTAGAGGGCTCTTAAGAAAAAGCAACAAATGGAACCAAAGTTTGTTTTTTTTCCTCTGTGGTTCTGTATTGTTGGGAAAGCCTTCAAAATAAATTCTGTAAAATGCAGGGGTTTTCTAAGGCCCTGGGCAGAGATTGAGCCCATGATTCATTAGGTATCACTAAAAGTAAGAGATCAGGGTCTCCCCATCTCAGAGGTGACTGCATTTCTCCATGGAAAACGGTCTCTGTCTTCATCCACTGCTGCTCTGGAGCACCTGAGGCCACCTTGTCCGTTCTGCCACAATCCTGCCTTCTTTCGTGCAACAGTGGAGAAGTCTGGGATGCTCCTTGTAGCACATTTGTCCAAAACAGTAAATTTGTCAACAGCAGAAAGATTAGCAGCCAAGTTCCCTCTACTCTTACATTTTTTGGAAGGACATGAGGAAAGTTTCAGGACTATTGTCAAAGGAATTTCTGCTCTTGGTAGCAGGGGAGAGAAAGCGTTGTGTTATTAATTAATTATGAAGAAAAGGTATATATATTTTTTTCTCTTGAAGAGTATTTACAATGTTTTAATACAGTCATGATGAAGAATTCTTTTCCCAGTCTGAAAAACAGTTTATCATTTTATTTTTATGCTCCTGCCTACCACGTGTCCTTTTCTTTTTCAAAACAGACAGTAAAATATATTTTTCTGATGAGAGGCAGAAGGTATGGCTATTTAACTGTATGTTTTTATACATCCACAGATGCAGCAGCTTGAGAAGCAAGTTATAGATGCTGATCGTCAAGCAGAGAGGGCGTTTCAGCAGGTACAAAGGAAGAAATATCTCCATTAGCAGTGTGCATGTGGTACTTTAATGAGGTGAAATTCAAAAAAATTGCTTTATTTTTAAGTACTTCTAAAGATGGAGAAGAAGGCAGTTTCTTTAAAGTCTGTTGATTTATCTGCACGGAGTTCCAACACCTTTCTTTGCTCGCTATTCAGTTCAGTTCAATAAAGTCAAAGCTAACATCACAAGTCAAATGTAGATACATGGAATGAGCTTCTTCAGGGATGTATCATGAGTCTTTGATATATGATGCATGTGGAAACAAAAGGGAGAGGAAACAATGACCTGTTTTAGAAGATCTGTAAGAAAGTAAAATGAGGCCACCCAATACAGTCTCTAAATAGAACTGCTCTGTGTTATTTGTTCCTCATGTAGAAGTTACATCATTTAAAGAATGAGATTGTGACTAAATATTTCACCAATGTTGCTTTTTGGTTCCAAATGGCAGATATAGCTACTGTAGATATTTTATGAACATACCTCTGGTATTCCTGAAACAGTTCTCATATCTTACTGTGAGACAGATAGAAACTGAAAATTATAAGACTAAAAATGTTGATGTACTAATTTGGAGCTAGAAAACATTCCTGACTACAAGCCAAGTATTTTTAAGCAATTTTTTAGAATGCTACTGATAATTTGCTGGGGTTTTTTACAGTATGCAATAGTTTATTTATTAAAACATTGTTTACAGCTCCCTGTAGATAAATTGCATTCTTCCCATACTGGTGTTTCTAAAAGCTTGTGTGTTACAAAATTAGAAGCCTCTCACAGATACTAACAAAATCTGTGAAAGATCTTGCAGTGTTTTGCCAATCCTGCTGGTATTAAATGCATAGGGAGACATAATGAACTATGGGGTTTCTTCTCAAATGGACTTCAAAATTTTGCTGGGTTGTCTTCAGTCTTAAGTGTGGAGACAATTTTAAGTTAATTTTGTGATTGAAATATGAGTTTTGACTTGGAGTGTTATGTTCCTTAAACTTTTATATTTGACTTTTCAAATAGGTGCAGATCATGGAAGAAAAATTAAAAGCAGCAAATGTTCAAACAAGTGAATCAGAAACCAGGTTGTATAAGAGATGTCAAGATCTGGAGATCCTGATACAAGATAAAAATGATGTAATACAAAAATTGGAGCAACAACTAGAAGAACAGGTTAGGAATAATTATGTTAAAAAAGAGAAACATCAATTCCTTTTTTAATTATAAAAAGAAAAAAAATTCAATCAATAGAGGACAGAACAGTTTAGCATTATTTCTGTTTGATTAAAGAGGTTCCCATTAGAAGTATATAATTTGGATAATGTTTATTTCTTTTCAAATTACGCTCTGGCTCCATTGAAAAAACATCTGACTTTTAAGAGGGGAAAGATGATATTCCTCTTCACTGTCCCCCCTGAAGAGCTTTCATTTTTACTAGGGGAAAGAGGAATAGCAGCCTCTGTGAAGACCCTATTCCTCATTTTTTGAAAATCACCATGTATTGCCCAGGAACCTAAATTATTTCAAGAAATCTTAGGATTTGTGTCTGAAGATACTACTCAGGCAGATTATATTACTCAGTGAAAAATATGCTTATGTCAATTTTTTCCAGAAGCAAATAAGACTGCAAGAAGCAAAAATCATAGAAGAAAAAGCAGCCAAAATAAAAGAATGGGTGACAGTCAAGCTTCATGAGGTATAACTCTTGCTACAATACTTACACGGAAAATATAATGGTGTGACTGGATGTCCCTTAGACCTTCTGGCTGTTAAAGGCCTGTGTGCTATTAAAAAAAAACGCTTCCCAGTTTCATTAATTTTATAGTTATCTGCTGGAGAGAGAAGAATTTAAAACAACAGCACAGAGAGTGGCAGAGTGTCCATGTCACCTAAATTCTGATGTCTGATTTGGTCAGCCAGTATGATCTGGGTCCTCTTTCTGGATGGAGAAAAGACCCAGGACTGCTCTCTAGAAGGTCCTAGTTCTCCACTAGTTGAGAGAGCTTAGTTGGCAAGGAGCTTATTTAAGCAGATGCCTTAAGTGTGAATAATCCCCAGAAAGCAAACCAAGCCTGCTGGGACCTGGCAGAAAAAAAGGCCTCGATCCTTTTTTATTTCACAATGCCCACACTACTCCTTGTCATGAATAGTTTCAGGGACACCAGCTTTAGTTTCAAGAGACCAGTCATCTCCCTTTTTTCTCTTCTGTGGTAAGATAACCATGTCTTTGCCCTGCCTAAGGCTGCTAGCTTTGGGGGGTGCAGCTGTGCTTTCTCCTCCCGGGGTGTAGAATTTAAAGTTGCCTGTAAAAGTTAAAATCTTACTCTTGCAATTAACTGGAAGTTATAGTTGAGTTGAAAAACAATTAAGTTATTATTTTTGAAGTAAGAAACGAGAAGGTTCTTAAATAAAATATTTACTTTTCATCTGTGAGGTCTAAAGTAAATTATTTTGAAATAATTTAATAAAAACGCCATTAAATTTAGTTAAAATTACCATGAAAAAGTTTGGACAAAATCAAGTATGACTCAAAGTATTTACTTGCTCTTTATGGAAAATCTCAAGCTAGTTTCACAGATGTGACTAAATGTCAGTCAGTGGGAAATGGAATTGCTGGCTCCCTTCTGTGTGACAAGGGATCATACTCAGATTCTTATCTGTTTGCCTAATCTGGAGCAGGCGTTTGAGCCAGCATCTTTTACCTCCCAGTGGTGGGCTACAGCAATGGGTTGTTGGGTTCTTATTTCCTGTAAAAAGACTTTTTCTTAGTATAAAGTTTGTTGGCACCTATTTAATTTTTTTTTTTTTAATTTTTGCTGTGGGATGGTAAGGAGGCATTAGGACCATCATTCCCCTCTAATTCGTCTGATCACTTTTGGTTTTTCAAAGTGGCACAGGAGTTTGTAATTCTAGCCTTCTGCTTTTATTAAAAATGCCAATGCAGGAGTTTTTTCCTCTTATATATTAAGGATTTTTTAAGTAGTCATGGCTTTGCTTTGGTTGGGGGAATTATTTTGGCAGAATCGAGCGAATAATCATTGCAGGGAATTTAGTTATTCAGAATAAAGAGATGCCGTGTCTGGTATTTAGAGAAATAGCAGAGAGGAGAATATTATTTGAACTAGCTCTGTCCTTAGATAAGCAGAAATTCAGAGAAAACATACGTGATGTAATGACTTTAAGATTTGTTTCACCAATGGATGAGATTACATTTATATGCTTTTAGTTAGAGGTGGAAAATCAGAACCTTCGGTTGATCAACCAAAAGCAAACAAAAGAGATGAAAACCGTACAATCTAAACTGCAAGGTAAATGGACAAATCTTCTGAAAACCTATCTCTATGTGATATATTTCTTTCTGTTCCCTTTTAATGTGTGCATCTTCATGATTGAAAATATTCTGTGAAATCACAAAGATTCCAGAGTGTATGAACTGATATCAGAGTGACTGTACATGAAGGTGTTACGAAGGAATAATTTGGTTTATGCTGAAAAGACACGCAGACAAGGCACAATTGCTTTTTGTGGCATGAACGGGTGCCACTGCTACTTAAGAGGTTCTGCAAGTAATAAGAGTCTACAGGATTTAGGACAGATCTTTACTTTCCCTTCTTTATAGCATACGTAGTCATAAAACCATTAAAAGAATCCATAAATGTCATTTGCTTTTTCTAGCAAATAGTCAGCTGAGAATCAGAACTCCAAACAGATGTTTTTAGTTACTGTCTTTGACTGCAGGGATCCAAAATTTCAGATCCAGTATCACCAGCTTCCTCTCCAAATGGGTATAGTAAATTTAAAAACCATAAAGTGTAAATAGAAAAAGGAGGAATATCCCCTCCAAGGAGCATTATGTCACATTGATCAAAGTTGGATCTTATTCACCACCATGTTGCCTGTTCACCAGCTTTCTTAAGTGTGTCTGAAGGTTCCCATTGTTCTCTCCATACTTGGTTGATCTGACAGTTTACTATTGAATGAAAATTCTGTTAACTTTCTACCTAGCCCTCATTCTTGATAATGTATCTTACATATACATGTAAATATACAGATATTTAGAAATGTGTGTAGAGAAGTTTGTGTGTATACAGACATAATATGTATCATATATGAAAATACAAAAATTTACAAATTCATATGCAATATAAAGTTTTTAAACTAAGACACACTTTTCTGTTAATGAAGAAACTGGACAGTTTTGCTTCTTTGTTGTCTTTTGATAAGTAGCAATTCCGTACACTTCTAGTCATTCTCTTCTGAGAGATGTATTTAAAGGCTTTTTGAGAGTAGTAGTTTCCTATAGTTTCCAACACACATTTATTGATATGCCCAAAAATATAAAGAAATGTATTACTATTTGCAGTGTCCATGCTGGTGACAGTCTATAAATTATGAACATGTGGTACTGTTTTAAGCAGTTTTACAGGTAGGGTAAGGGCCTTTTCTTCCTGGATCTGCCATAAGGATTTTTATGAACAGGGATGGACAGATTTAATGTTTGAGGCAGTTCATCAATTTCTGTTTCCATTTGCTCCTGAAGTCCTCCATATAGGCCTTCTAAACCTGGTAACTTACTCTTCTGTATTTCCTGTTAAATTGTTAAAAGATTTTTTTTCTTTCTATTGTTATATCAATTTTTAAGAACTAGAAACATTGCTCTGGATTTCTCCTGATATGGAGAGATGTCAGGTAGCTTTTTCCCTATAATACATTATTTATTATATTTTTTTCCATAAATTTTAGTTACCTTTAAAAAAAACCTTTGCACTGCAGAGTAAAGAGAAGAGTTGCATAGATTGTTCTCACTGAGACAAGATTTCTGAATTACTTTTCTTCAGAAGCTCCTGGTAAGAAATCTGTTACTTCAACACAAAAACCTGGAGAGTGCCAGCGACTAAGCAGTTTGACTTTTGGGTGCTTTTCAAATAGAGCAAGAAGTCCTCAACCATCTCCTAAGCTTGAAGAAATAAGCAAGGCTGCATCCAAAGAGTCAGACTACCCTGAAGGCAAAACCAGGCCAGGTACCTCATCACCAACACTGCCATTTTCTTCTGACACAAGTGGTAAACTAAAATCGACAACTCTGTCTGTCAGTGCATCCAAACCAGCTATTTTCAAAGTGCATACCCATACTGTCTCCCTTTTCTATTACTAGGAAGAAATCATCCTGTTGAGCACTATTACAGTTTCTGTAATACCACTAATACATTATTTGGCAGCGTGCAGAGGCTCCTGGGTGCTTTGGCTGCAAAGTAAAGATGTGGCTGTGAGCTCTGTTGTTGCTCTGGTCTTTCTCTCAAATCCCTTGTAATGTTTATAACCTCACCATTTTCTCCACAGTTAATCATGGTATCCAAAATGACAAGTTGAGGTCTTTTGAAAATCAGAAACTGAAAGAGCTCCTATGGATATTTTGTGTATTTATATTACAGCAAGTCCATTTTGAAGGTGGTTGTGTATTATTGTGTTTTTACAGAGGAGGGAATTGAAGCAAGAGTGATTTTTTCAAGGGAAAAGATAAAACATAGAACCTTAGGCTTCCCTAGGTGGAAACTGATAATTGTGGGGACTTCATTACTTCAATGTGGGTGAAATTAAAATCTTCGTCTTATTCAGTCCACTTTAGTTTCACACAGGTATTAACATAGACTTTTCCAAGTGTCTGTGTTGAAAAACCCTAGTTCTTGCATCTGAATTAATTAGGGAACATGCAGGCCTCACTAACATGTTGCAAGCCTCTCTTGCAAACCAGGTAAAAGTGAAGAGCAGAAACAAAGCTATTTTTAATACAGCGTCTTTCCTGAAGTACTTTACATGAGACTCTCTTGTATATCTTAAGCATTCCCCATTGGGAATACAATAATAGCCTCTAGAATAAATTTCTGTGTACAAACAGAACTGTAGAAATGCTCAGAATACTTGATTTGTTAAAGTCCTTTCTGACAAGCTTTTATTAAACTTCAGTTTTCCTTAGATTTAATAAAGCAGCTAAATTTGTATGCCCTCTTAAGTATTTGGCTTTATGTTAGTTTTGTTTGTTTGTTTTGTTTTCACACACAAATGGCTTACTCTAAAAAAGGCTCCAGTCTGCTTATCTTTATATTTATTGCCATTTTTAGTTCAGCTTGAACTTTGAGTAATGCTTGTTACAGTTTTTTGGCAAACGTAATTTGCATTCAATCACCTTAAAAAAATGTATAATCTTTTTCTTAATGTTTATTATTTACCATCTTTAAAAATATAAATGTTCTCACTCATTTGAAATTATTACCTACTTACTACTTGCAGGCCTGATGATAAAACCATTTATCAGTCAAGTTTGCTAAAGTAATTTTCTCATGTTCATTATATTTCTCCTCTAGAGAAGGATATCCTGGAAACTACCTTTGCTGGTCCTGTACAGGAGACAAATAAAGGTCAGAAGTCATTGCAACAAAGTTCCTCTGGTTCAGAGCAGAACAAAAATGTCAGAACAAGCTTCTCATCCAAAGACATAGACAGTGACATGTCAAAGAACTCATGCACTACTGGGAGTGACTGGAGCTCAGATGAGGATGGAGGAGACAATAAAGGACTGAAATCCAGGTGTGCATCGACACTTTCAAGCCACACATCTGAAGAGAATGCAAGGTACAGTAGAGTGGGAAGTGAAATGTATTTGACAGCGTCTGATGACAGTAGTTCTCTCTTTGAAGAAGAGAGTTTTGATGTTAAGAGAACTCAGCAAAAGAAGCTATACTCATGGCAGCAAGGGTCCCAAAGAAAAGGCCTGAGCAATCCGGGTGGAAAGTGCAATTCTGACTTCACAAGGAAAAAGAAAGACCAAGATAGTTCTTCAGATGAACTGAGTAAGAAATTCCAGTCACAGAGGCTTGATTATTCATCCTCATCCAGTGAGGCAAATACCCCAAGTCCAATTTTAACCCCTGCTCTGACACCCAAACACCCAATTCTAGCAACTTCTGCAGGTTCTCAGTGCACAACTTCATCAGATTTTCCTTCAAATTTACCACACCCAAAGTTACGGACTCCTAACGTCTTCAGTCTAAATTCAGTGCTAGCAAAGAAACACCTAAGCCAGCCCCAGCTGAGTTCTGACAGAATGTTTGGTAGAAACAGAAATGCCATAAGCATGATCCGTCCATGGAGACCTCAGGAAACAGACATAGATCTGGTGGATGGAGAAGATACTGATATTTTAGAGAAAATGGAGATTGGCCGTGATGAAGGAGTGTTTACCTATGACTGCACTGAAGCACAAAATGCTGAAACCCAGGAACTTTTTGATACGACAAAAAAGGGTGCTAGCAGCAAACCTCCAACACCTCCATTACATCGATTTCCTTCTTGGGTAAGTGTGCTTATAGATATTTTTCCTACTGGCAAAACTAATTCTCTTCTATTATTTTTGTTGCCTCTATTTTAATTACCTTCTGTTTAATGACAAGCCAGGGCATTACCTTAATCAGAACTACAACCTCAGAACTTAGTTTTATTTTCACCACAGTATTCCTGCCATTGAAAAACGTGGTCTTTATTTTATAGATAAACCCATGTTTTTTTCATGTCACTTCTAAGTTATGTATGTCTTTTTGAGTGTACCCAAGGATGTAATACTTGTGACTGTATTTATTTATTTATCTGTGCCCTAACACGGCCCAAGAATGCTGGTGTCAGTGCCCTTGCTGCAACCACTCTACCACTGCCAATCTAGACAATTATGTCAACAGCAGACAACTACAAATTACACATTTGATCACATTTTGAAGTAAAATTTTAAAGCCATCAGTCAGGATATTAAAATAGATGTTAATATGTCTTACACAAAATCCAAAATTAACTGTGTCAAGACTCACTGATTCTGAGGTTTCAGTGTCAGAGATTTATTAATAATTTATTAAATATATTTATTAATTAATTATTATTCAGAGAGGAACAGTACATTATGTAACAACTTCCCTCTGTATACATGTATTTTAGTTAACTTCTTGCATTACACCTTTTCTTACTGTAGCCTTTTAACACAAAATGGTTGAAAAGTGGTCGTCTAATGGCATTTCTCTGCTCCTAACACACAAATTTCCATTAAAAAATATCCTTGCTATAGCTTCTTTGGTACCTGCTAATAGTATTTTTAAAAGAAAGTGACTTACGTTATAAGAAAAATGTTGAAAAGGGCTATGGCTGTGATATGTACAGCAGAGAAAAGAAGGATGCATTTTTCAGCTGCTATTGACGTCATTTTATGAATCATTCTATCACATAGTTGCATGAACGCAAAGACTAGGACACTAAACAGAACAAAAGCAATTGTTGTGTTTTAATTACCTACTATCCAATCCATTCTGCTTGTATAGGAAAGTAGAATTTATGCTGTAGCCAAATCTGGTTTAAGGATGTCTGAAGCTTTCATCACGGAATCTCTTAATAATAAAAGTAAGTGATTTTGTTTTATATTGCCCCATCAACAAAAGTTCTCTTCTTCTGGTGAGTTGTGAGCAAGGACCTTTAAAATAATTTTAGAAAGATTTAGCTGTCGGTTATTTAAAACCTAGAAGATCATTGGTTATTTTTCCATTGTCTTCTTGTACCTTATCTCTTAACTTTGTGCTGAATTTGTACTTTGTTCACTCCAGTTTACTTTGCATTTCACTACTTTGAAGATTCCGTAACAGGTTAAAAAGGGGTAGTGTTTGTGACTGCAATTTTATTTATGTCTTTAAATGCATTGTAAATTTCAGAAAGTTATAAATCTCACATCCAAAACAATTCAGGAGTTAGTTTGCTTTTTATAGCAATTATACAACACAAAAAAATATTACATTTTAATTTTTAAAATTGGAGGTTGAATTAGGAAGGCAGTTTATAAAATATGTTGCTTTTTTAGGTGCTGTTTCACTAACTTCATGCTCCATATCTGGATTATATACTTCTCTGATATATAAGAACATGACCACTCCTGTCTACACCACTTTGAAAGGGGTAACTGTATTACTGTTAAAAGAAAATTTTAAAATACCATTAGGCTTCACATCCAGGAACTTGCTGTTTCACATTTGATACTACCATGCCCCTAATATGTTGTAAGTTGATGTATAGAGATCAAAGATCCCCAAAGGTAACAGAAATGTCAGACAGCTGGGGAAAAAAAAAATACTGCCTATAAAATGTTACTGGCCTAGGTCAATTCTTCTTAGGTTCTTTGCTGATTTTTTCCAAAGGCTTGTTAATTATTAAGCAGAACCACATGGTGTTCAATGTCATAATTAAAAGTATGTGTATGTGTACAAATGTCTTTGTGTCAGTGCCAAAGCTGTTTCTAGACACACAGCCAGCAGTCAGTAATCACAGCATTGTTTGTTTGCTGGCAGCCTTTTGTGATTTGGAAAGACCCATGCCTTGAGCTACCTCAGGTTTCTGTTTTAAAGTATGGGTGTGGTTGAGTATACAGAGGGCAGAGGGAATTAAGTTTCATGTTAGTATTTGTGTGCCAAAACTCACAGCCCAGGCAAGAGCAGCTTTGAGTATAATGAAGCCAGCAGAGTCCTGCCACAGTACAAAGGAAATGACTGATACCCTTTATGCAAGGTATCAAAGGATATTGTGTTCATTTTTGCAGAAAGCTACTCAAATAAGCAACAGCCCATTTCTAGATGAGTCGTCAGGATCTGAGGAAGAAGACAGTTCTCGGTCCAGCTCAAGGACTTCTGAGTCTGATTCTCGAAGCAGAAGTGGGCCAGGGAGTCCTCGGGCTATGAAACGAGGTAGGCAAAACCATAGGAACAAGTAACTTCTGGGAACTTGGGAAATCTAGGCAGTTGACACAATTTTCTTTGGACCTGATTTCTTCCTTAAACAGTATGGACATCTAAAATCTAGGCTCTCAAAAATCTATTCCTCGCGCAGGAGAAAGGACTGTTCTAGATGGCTTTCCTCTTATTTCTGTTATTATAGATACTTTTAAAGACATTAATCTGGGCTGTTGCCATGGAGGAAAAGTGACTTGTACATTTTAAGAAAGAAGCATCATTCTATCTATGCTTTGTCATGCCAAGGACTTCCAGTGACTTTTAACTGTAGAAAAATTAAAATTATATAGGAAAAAAATCTCAGTCAGAAAAAACCCACACATATATTCAAGTTCATAAAACAATTTCATGTGATCAGAAAGTAGGTGGAAGATTTCCCTCGATAAATTATTTGGTTCTGTCACCTCATACAATAAAAGACTTCTTTCATTTTTACAGTGACTGTCTTAAGGTCCCGTGCAAAGATTGAGTTAGAGCACTTGAATCTGGTAACATCCTGTGTTTTGTGGCAGACAAATCTCACAGTTCTAGATGACTGTGTTTACCATGTGCAAAATGGAAATAATATGCTTCTTAATATTGAGAGATACAGTCCTTCCTCATCTGGTGACATTATCAGTGTTACATGTCTGTGAGTATTTCTTCACTTTGTAGACCAACAGGCACCAAGATCCCAGTGAGGCCAAGTGTTAAGATCCCTCATTATATATTGCTTTAGAAATGCTAAAGAACATTATTTGGTCGTCTCAATTATAGATGTAAAAATCCCAGTTAGCAGGAGCTCCATTTAGTGACCCTGAAGCAGGTTGACAGAGCCACTGGTCCCACTTGGTGTTTTCCAGTGGCAGCCACAGCTGGAGCCCAGCCTGTTTCCAGTGACATAGATTTGCCAAGTAAGTGTGAAAAGGACCCATAGATCCTGCTTCCCAGCAGCTCCATCCTGCTGAGCAAAAACCAGTGCCATGGCTGCAGGCATATCTCATGTTGTATGCTTACACAACAGGAAAGCTAAATTGGGTAATTTAAAAGCTGGTTGCACCTGCACTTTATATCTGTGTCTGTAAAATGGATCCATTCCTTTTATTCATGCTTTCTTCCCATAAAATCGTCCTTGCCTTGCTTCGTGTGTGGAAGCCTTTCTTAACCACAAAACACATATGTACATGTCTTTGTTGAGGTCACAGTCTTTAAAAATCTAGGGAGCCACACATTTTACCAAAAGTATGATTAGCTTGCTGCAATTTGTTAGGAAAGATCCACCATGAGACTAGAAGAACCCACTCCAAAAGTCTTGGTGGCTTACCAAATGAGAAAAGCCTTTTTTAAGAATAAAACTGTCAAATTATTTGGGAAATAATAGAAACAAAGGAATAAAAGGTCTTTTCATTTCAGTTTTGGAGAGTATAATCTTGCAGAGTAGAACACCAGTCCTTACAAAAGAACATGTTTACATGCATGAAAGTATTTCTGTAACAAATGCGAGAGGAGTTTGAATTTTTATTGCTGATTGACTAGAACTGAGAGCAGGGTGCATTTTTTTCAGGATTAAAGCTAATAAACTCTAAAACTCCCCTGTAATATGAAAATCAAACTTCCAGAAAACCTTGGTACACAAATTTGTACTAATTGCAAAATCCAGTCACCTACTGCTTCAACACAAAGCAGATGTGAGTATGACTTCTTAGTACGCAAGCAGTTGCCTGAGAAATCTGGATGCTATAGTGAGTGAAAGTGCAGAGGGAAGGTTGCTTAGTTTAATTAAAGATCCTGGGGTGTTTTTTAAGACAGTGAGTATGATTCATGGCACTAACTCCCTCCTTAAAGAAGCTGTGCTAATGTAATAGAAGGCAATAATATACAGAAGACTTACTTTTTAAAAATCCATTTACAAGGGACTTTAACTGTTTAATTATTACTAAAATGAGAGTTAGCACTATGCTAATAGTCCAGTGTGCTGATATATTTTAAAAATCCTTGGTTCCTGATGGATTTATGCTGATACTTATGTTTACCTGCAGATTCTATTTAAATGTTCTTTCTTGCACGGTTATTCTGATCTTTTTATTACATTAGAAATAACTGATCTCAGTTATTTCTAATGCAATAAAAATATATAAAGAACTCTCTCTCTTATTTTACCACAGGTGCATCTCTGTCTTCTGTGACCTCGGAAAGTGACTATGCTATTCCTCCAGATGCTTATTCAGTAGATACAGACTATTCAGAGCCAGAGCAGAAACTTCCTAAGACCTCATCCTCATCTAGTGATAATGGAAAAAATGTGAGTACCGAAGTTCTGTGAAGAAGTGCACCTGAGGTACTGTATGTATATTTATGTTCAAAGACTGCTACCAAACCTTTTCATTCAGTCTTGCTGACTCACAGACTGCCTTATGAGTACAAACAGCAAAATATACCAACAATGTTAGCCAAGTAAGACTGCAATTAGTGAAGGAAAGTGGAAGATCATTCTAAGTTTTCCTATATAATGAAGGAAAAATAGGTCAACAGCTCCAACAATTCAAAGTACTTTAGATTTCCTTTTTTGGAACCAGGTCTGCTGTCAGATTGCATATGAAATACATGAAACAGTTTAAAATTATTATTTGATTAGTCAGGTAAATAGAAGGGCATTCCAAGAAGTAGCTGAAGTCATCAGTGAAATATATATGCAGTAATAAGTTTCTATCCTTTCCTCATACAGGGAGAATATCAGAGAAATCCTAGGTAGAGTAAAATGTGAAGACAAGCCAAAGAAGGTGTTGGCAGCCTCCAGGAGCTGTTTATTTGTGTTAGTAGTTAGTGTCTTAACATACAAGGGGATTGACTACATGCTGATGAAGATTATTTTAATCTTTCTTCACACAGCAAAACTGAACTTTATTTTGCAGATATACACACTAGAGGTTTGTCTGTTAGGAGCTCAGAATTACAGTGCTTTATATCTGATTTTCAGGTTAGGACCTGGAGTTGGGAAAAAAAAAGTATATTTTATTCATCTTGTTCCTTAATAATATAAACAACTAGAAAGTAAAATCAGAAATCATCATATTCTTGGTTCTTTTGTATAGTTCAGGGTACTTACTCTCTCCTTCATGTACTATAACAGTAAATAGGGATATTCATTAGTTATCCCATGTGCATGACATTTGTCTTAATTGATACTTATAAAAACATTGTCCTTGGATTAAAAGACTCATGAAATACTGCAATTATTATTTAGCATGCTTTTAAGTCATTAATATATCTCTCTGTATTTATATATATTTCTGAGGGGCAGAGGTATATATGTGTATCTAACCACTTTTTATCTAACTTCTACACAACCAGGAACCTCTGGAAAAATCTGGATATCTGTTAAAAATGGGTGGTAAAGTGAAGACCTGGAAACGACGGTGGTTCGTGCTTAAAGGCGGTGAATTGCTGTATTACAAATCTCCAGTAAGTACGCGTAACTTATTTATGTAGATGCTTTACTGATAATCTGAGGCTGCTAGAAGGAAAACAAAATGCACTTCTGATTTTTGAGCTGTTAGAGAGTGATTCAGTACTCACTTCCTCAAGAGGTGTACAAGGTACACAATGTCTAACTAGAAAGTATTTATCAAGATTAATGTTTAAATTAGTCCTATATTAATTTAGTGCTGTTTTTTGGTAGATTTAAAGTATTCTTTTTGCATTCTTTCCATTCCAGAGTGATGTTATTCGAAAGCCTCAAGGTCAAATTGAACTAAATGCATCCAGCCACATTGAAAGGGGTGATGGAAAACAAACAATTCAGGTGCCTGCTTTTCTCCTCTATTGCTGTTTCAGCATTCCTTCCATCCCCAAAGCCAGCCCCTTGTTCAAGGACCTGTTGCACTGGAAGTCCAAATGTGGGCTTGGAATTAAGTAATCACTGCCTTTCATTTGAAACCAAAGAACTATTTCAGTGACAGAAAATATAAAAAGGCCTACCTGGAGTCTTGTTTGTATTGCCACAAAGGTTAGATCATCACATATGGGATAGAAATAAAGAGAGCAGTAATGGGGTCAGCCACTGGGGTAGGGAGAACTCATTTATCTGAAAGAAGAATTGAGTTTTCTTAACCTGCCATCCTGGAGCTTTCCAGATAAAGATTTAGAAAGAGTCTCTCTGCTCTCTCTGGTCACGGAATGTTTTATTACTGAAATGTACACTGGGGAAGATAAACTTATGAAGCTACATTGGGTGGTGTATGTTACAAATCCCACACTGTGGGGTCAAATATGTCAAGTTCTTGAAGCTCAAGACTCTTTGTAACTGACACAGCTGACCACAGAGAAACGAAAATACTACCTGACTGCAGATTCCCCCAATATCTTAGAGGAATGGATCAAAGTACTGCAGAATGTTCTTAAAATACAGGCTGCCAGCCCACTCTTCGTACAGTCCGAAATCAAGCCAACCATGAAAGGATTACTTACAAAGGTAGGAAAACACTTCTTCCCTTAGTCTGCTTTAATCCAAAAGTGTTTGGGCCAACACTGTGCTTTAGATGAACGTCTCATCTAATGCTCTGATCCTTATGCCCTTAATAGAGTTACTCAGTTTTAATTTAATGTCTAGTAATGTGGACAGGGATTAAGACATGCATTCCCAATATTGCCACACTTCAGAGGGGGTGAAAATACTCGGTATTTGTCTATGATTATTACTGATGTTCTGTAATTACAGGTGAAACATGGATACTCCAAAAGGGTTTGGTGTACCCTAGTTGGAAAAATTCTGTATTATTTCCGTAATCAAGAAGACAAGGTAGGTCCCTTTCTTGTTTCTTCAGAAAATGTAGACTTTACAGCTTTATTAAGGTACGGTTGGCCTTGGTATTATACACAGATTGTCAGCTTGGAAGAGTCTATCTAATAGCCAGCAATCCAGACCACACCCACTGTTCCCTTTCTACAGGATGTCATACATATTATGCACACTACCCCTAGATGAAGGGCGATTGCCTGGAGTTCAGGTGTCCCTTTCTGACAGGCATCAGAAAAGACACAGCTGTTGTGTACTTCTGGATACAGTCCCTTTCTTATGTCTCTTGCAGTGGGCAGTGAGTGCAAGTTTGAAGAATTTAAATGTTATTTCTGTCCCTCAGCTGACTTCCAAGTCCTGTTCTTTGGTATGTCACTATATGGTATGTCCACAATGCTGCAAGAGCTAGGACACTTCCTAGACATGATTTTCAATGTCCCTTTGCTCTCAAGGCACTGTATTTTGTCATCGAGAAACATCTTTTTAATGGAGGCAGGTCAGAAACAGGATTTTGAGCAGTCCACTGAGCCATTATAAAAAAATTAATATAAATTCTTCTATTTGTACTTCTGTTTTAAGAAGATAATCACACTGGAGCCAGTAATTCATAGCTTTTGTATACAGCCAGTTACTTCCTTTGTCATCCTTTTCTTTTATAGCAATTTTAAACCTCAATGAAACCCCTTTTCTAGAACTACATGAATAAGATAGCAGTAACCATCCATCAAGACATTTTATATTAATTACTCTTTAAAACAATGTAAATCAGGGTTTGGAAGTCAACTGGCTATGGTATGAATCTCTAGCTCATTCTACAGAGACATTAAAATTAACTTTACCTTTCTTGTAGGGAAAAATCTCTATGTTTAACCTAGCTGATTTTATACATTTTTACTACAGAAAATTTTGGCATTTTAGCATGCTCTTTTAGTTAAGAATTTTTCTGGATTCTTTGGAACATTTCACTTACATCTGGAAGAAATTTAGCTGCCCTTTTAAAGTAAAATTGAAACTAATTTGCTAACTTGAAACAGAATGAGAATTCAGCTTTTGTAATCAAAATGTGCATAAAAAGTTTTCCAAAGCTACTTTATTTCTAATGTTCAACAATATGCTAATTAAAATCATATTTTCTGTAGCTGACTGTGTCTGTGCAGAAATAAATTACACAATCTGCAGTGGTTAATACAATAATGGAGTCAATTTAATTGACTTGCTTTCAAAATGGAATTCAAACTAAAAAGCCAGCCAACTGTGTTTTAGTTAAACTTGGTGAATAAATCAATCTTGACTAACATGTGAAATAACATCTTTTTATTCTCAGAATCTTATCATATCCAACAGGCTGAATGCTTCAGAAGCACTACAGAAAATACGAATCACCACATCATTTTTTAATCCTTACCAGTGGTGCTGTGGGAAGGAGGGAGTTTTGTGTAGAGTAGGCAGTCAGCCTCTCAGTCCTGTCACCCAGTTGTGAAGAGATTTCATGCTGTATTTATGTTTTTTGAGGCTTCCTGTTGATAAGGGCTATGAAATAATTACTTCTGTGAAAATTTCCTCTTGAATGGCTTTTTTAGATAAAATATTTCCTGATAAATGATGCTAACTACATTACATAAACATCTTAACACTGAAGTTCTGTGGTCTCTCAGACCGGAGAAAGAAACCAACTAGAAGATCTATCACACACAAAAATTACCTTTTGAATTTATGAACACATCAGTATGAACAAATCGGATACCTCAACAATTCATTCCTGTCATCTAAAATAACAGGATCATAATTAAAGTTCTATGCTTGACACAGGAAATTTTTGCTTGGAACCAGGTTTGGGAACTCTGAAGAATGACTTTTGTCACCCTAAAATACATTTACTGCATTATATAGAGGCAGACCTGGAAGAGAATTTTTTAAAACTTAATTTTCAGACTTTGGCACATATCATTCTCATTTTGCTCTCTGCAATGTCTGGCTTATCTGACATTCCTTATCAGGACTGAAAACGAGTAAATACAAATGGTTATGCATAGTAGGTAATGTTTTAATTTCTATTTGCAGAATAAGAAAAAATGGTGTATAATAATAAATAGAATACTATCTAATATAAAATCAGTGTGCACTGAAACAAATATTACCCCTCTCACCAATTTTGATATTTACTTTTAGTTTCCTCTTGGTCAAATCAAGCTTTTTGAGGCAAAGGTTGAAGAAGTTGATAGATCCTGTGATTCTGATGAAGATTATGAAGCCAGTGGTCGCAGTTTATTATCAACCCATTACACTGTTGTTATCCACCCCAAAGACCAAGGGCCCACTTATCTTCTCATAGGATCCAAACATGAGAAGGTAATAAATGGATATTTTTATTCAGTTGCAGTAGCACATCTATGAGTATGGTGCTGTGATATGAATATTTCTTGAGGAGGACAAGGACTACAAGTCACCTGGCTTGTATTGTGACGTAATGAGGAGAAGGTCTGAGTTGAAACATCGATCAGAGTTTGTCTGCAAATCAATGCTAGTATAGGTAATCCTTGTTAAAATATACAAAAAATATGCAGGCTTGCCTACATAAGTAGATGGTACAGAATATTTTACATGCTGTAATGAGAATTTTGCTCACGTACAGTAACTTATAGACAGAGCTGTAGCTGAGGGGTTATAGAGTATCCATTTTCACTGACAAGAGTAATACAGCACAGACTTGCCCTACTGTAGTAAAGGAGCCATGAGAGGTGGGGTTAAAACCATTTTTATTATTGTTGCTTCATTGTTCTCAAGTAAACTTGTAGACCTCATTTTGCTTTCTGGCCTTATCCCCAGGTTAGCAGGATCTGTGATAAAAAATTACTTATGTGAGCTTTTGGAAGAGGAAAGGAAGAATGCCCTGAAAATTAGAAATTATTTTTAAGGGTAAAAACTTTTGAAGAGTGCTCTGTCCAACCTCCCTTGCTTAATATTTGTAACATAGAGACCATGAATATGTGTTTATTCAACCAAACTCCTCCTTTGGACTTCAAAAGGATTGCATGGTAGGGTTTCAAGTTGAGAGCAAAATCCTGATAAAGTAGCTTCTTCCAGCACAGAATGAATGAGCTGCTATGTTTTTCTGCTTTAGGACACGTGGCTTTATCATCTGACAGTTGCAGCTGGAAGTAACAGTGTCAATGTTGGATCTGAATTTGAACAACTTCTTTGCAAATTATTAAATGTGGAAGGTGATGCCAGTAAGTTTATTTTCATTTCAACATACTGATCTTCCAGTGCTTATTTAGTAAATGTGCCTGTGAAATGTATTAATTGCCAAATGTATGTATTTTATCTGCTTAGCTTCTCAAATTTGGAGACATCCTACTCTTTGCCATAGCAAAGAAGGAATTACTTCCCCTCTTACAACATTGCCATCAGAAGCCTTGCAAACCGAAGCAATTAAATTATTTAAGGTAAAACCAAAGCAGATGCATTTTTATTAACTGACTATTTTAACTGTTAGCTACAAAATGGCTGTTACTTGGCGTACTAGAGATAGTCAGCAGATAAGAAAAAAGAAAAGTTTGTTTTTCTCTTTAGTGGAGGTAACTAATTGACAACAGCAAAATATACCCATATTACTTCACCAAAGACTATCACTTCCAATGTAAAGATGACCTTTAGTTGTGAGGGAACAGTTGAGGCTTCAGCTTTTGGTGTTCCTGCTTACAAGTTATTGATAAAGTACAAGTGAGTAGAAACATCCATGGCTATCATGAGTGACAGTAATTCTACCTTGAACTTCATAGCTCCAAAGAATCTAACAGCATGGACAGATCTCTGCTTTCAGAAAACTGTATCTGAAACACTATTTTTTAGTTAGATTCAGGAAAAAAAATCATAGGCAAAAGTTTTGTTGTAGATACATTTAAACAACCTGGGAGATATTTTTTAAATCAGAAGAAAAAGAAAGTAAATTTTAAGTTTAGACAAGTCATGGATTATTTAAAACTGAGACAGAAAGCAGGGATTGTACTGCTGGTTTTAATAAAAAGAAAATATTTTCATATGAATTAGCTATTCTTGAAAGACCAATTATTCAGTAATATAAACAGAGAAAATATTCCAAAGCAAAATTATTAAAAGTATTTCACAAGAGTTCTTTGAGTTCACTTTTAAAGATTCTCGTAGATCTTTAAAAATACACATACATACATATATACATACATATATATATATGTTGCAGTGTAGTAGAAACACTTTATGAGCCACAGCTAGGTTCTTGAGAAATTCTGTCTGCCTTACAGCTTTCCCAGTTGAAGGCCAGATAGGTAGTTGATGCCTGTGAAAGGGAGTATGCTGCAATGCCATTAACCTGCTTCCAGGCTATGAAATCTGTTTCAGAGACAAAATAAATTTTTTCTGTTCCTCTGGTTGTATGTGAAATAAATTACAAGTTGGAAGGCATGGAGATTGGATAAATGAACTTTCTCCAGCAAAGTTACACAAGTCCAAAGAACAAATTTCCTGAAGCATCAACTATCTGGAGAACTTTGATGTTATGGTTCAGATCTAGAGAAGAGTTCAAGCCAAGCACTGTATGTTTAGTCATGGCCACTTGTAGACACACTTTCCTCCTTGTTTCTCTGGAATGTTTGAAGCACTTCAAAGAAGTACATCCATCTTATTTTCTGCAATTTACATGAAAAATTTACAGGATGAAAATTTACAAGGAAATGTACTTCTCTGAAAAAAAAAATTATATCTACTTGAAAATCATTTCTCAGACAATTCAAAACAGACACTTGACTAAAGTAAATAAATAAGAGATGACTTGTATGACCTTTATTGAAACCTTATACAAATCAGCTTAGAAGTCAGGTAGGGAATTTATTTAGAAACAGATCAAGCCATATTTCAGTTATCCCATTTATTATAAAAGTACACTAGAAATAGATTTGCCTTCTATGCAGTTCTTGTATTTTTCCTTCTGTCCCTTAAAAATCCAACTATTGTATACAGTAAATGCAATGAGTGATACATGTGCTTTCTTCTAACAAAGCACAACAAATGCTTTACATCTGGCTTTCCTGAGACAGTACTGGGTACAGGAAAGGTCATACTTATCCTACAGTAAAAATACTGTGGAAAGCCAAGATGTAAATCAATGGCTCTGAGTTATGGATTTTTTATCTGTTTATATGCTGCCCTGTTGTGCTCACTACTAACAGAAGCATTGTACATTGTCTGGCGCTGAGAGCTGTAGACATTGAATTTCCAAGGTCTGTAGAGGGGTGAGCTGTGTTCAGCATGTCCTTAAACTTGCCTACCACCACAACTATTCCAACTCCTGTTACAGTTCACTCCATTAGATACAGAGTAAAAAGCATGGGTTGTAGGAGGTGCTTTATCTCAAGTCTCTCTGTATAGATTTTCACCCACCCTGGCCCCTTTTTACTCCATTTTGCAGAACCAGCTGGGTTTTCTGCATCTACTGGTAAACTTACTAATTGTGATTTCAATTAAAGTACACTTTTGATATACAGAACATTTTAAAAGATTTGTTGAAGCTCCCTTGTATGTAAACTCACTTGCTTATTATTTTATATCTAGACCTGCCAGTTGTTTATAAATGCTGCAGTTGACTCTCCTGCCATTGATTACCATGTATCTTTGGCCCAAAGTGCTTTGCAGATCTGCCTCACACATCCTGAACTTCAAAATGAGATCTGTTGCCAACTTATTAAACAGACCAGACGTCGACATCCACAAAACCAGACAGGACCAATACAGGTAACCCAGTGTTTATTTTATGGCGTTGATTTTGGCAGCAGTGAAGGAACTATGCAGGGTGTTTAGGATGGTGAAGAGGCTCTGCTCTTCTGCAGCACCTGCTGAGTTAAAATCCAATTTACTGCTGCTGTGTTTTCCTCAAAACACAGAAAAATCTGATGCTATCCTCCAATGAAGTATGTGTATCTGATGGCAGAGTATATGCTCTGCCCGTGCTGTTTGTAAAGGGTGGACATAAAAAGGGCTGTCTTCAAGTCAAGCATTAAGTAAGAATACATGATACCTAATCCTTTTTTACTGCTCCTTTCCTAAGAGAGGTGCTGCCTCAGGAAGCTTGGTGGACTAAAGCACACAGCAAATGACTCAAGAGCATGAGTGTGAAGTATAGCTGTGGTACTCTGCAGTGGAATCTCAGATAAGGCTCAGGGCTTCTGACAGATGTCCCCTCTTGTGTGCCATGCTGTTCAGCATTCACCCTGCAGGCTACATTATTAATACATACTTGAAATTCTTCCCTTTGTCCACTGCCAGCTATTCACTGCTATCCAGATGCAAAGTGAACTGGATTTGAAAGGAAAGCCAATACTTAGAACTTGCATAGAAGGGACAGAACTGGAACATTACACTTATGATGGAGCAATGCCTACAGAACGAGTAGATCAGAAAATGAGAAAGGAAGTTACCATATCAAGGCTTCTGTAATAGACATGTTTTTCTCTTGTCACAGAAAGTAGAACGTGACCAGCAGCCATACCTATTAGCTAGAACAGCCTGTACCTGGGAGATGGCTGGTGTGTGGAGAAGCACTGGAACAGACTGCCCAGAGAAACCATGGGTGCCCCATCCCTGGAAGTGCTCAAGGCCAGGTTGAATTGAGCTTGGAGGAACCTGGTCTAGCGGAAGGTGTCCCTCCCCATGCAGGGGGATGGAACTACATGACCTTTACGGGTCCTTCCATTCTATGATACAACGTGTGCGTTGCTAGAACATTCACAAAGCTTTTGTAACAGATGTGGTACATTCATGTCAATCGGCACACACTCAAGCTAGGGTTTGGTTGATGGAATTTAAAATTACTATAATCCTTCTTGGTACTCTCACCATTGGCAAGGCCTTCCCTCTGATGCAGATAAATGAATTCTTGTTATCCTTACCCCTGGAATGATTTTTAAGAGTTAATACTTACAGTAAAATGTTTTCAGCCTTACACTAACTTACTTTAAGTCCTAAATTTCTTCTGTAGTCTCCTACCCTTGCTTCTACTGCAGTGTATACCTTCAACAGAGCCAATGCTATCCCTCTATCAAAGTATAGATATTTGATGAAAGGGAATATCTGTGCCCATGCTGCCAAATTTCTATTTAATACCAGGCTATTCAGATAAATCAAGACAGAGAAACACTGTTTTTAAAATCTCAGTGTGAAGCATTGATATACTGATTGTGAGAAAAGTTAGTAAGTGGATAGCAGGGTACATGACAGCACTCTGTATTAAGTGAAACTAGTGGATACATACTGAGCAACAACAATATACCAAAATATTGAATAATTGCTTTTTTTACTGTCAATTTGGCAGGAGAAAAAATGTCTTATGTATTGCTTCATAATATGCGTAACAGGAGAGCTGGATTAAAATTGCACAGGCTTCTCCTCGTTTCATAGTGCTTTGCCTTGCAGCCTTAGTATTTCTTTTCCTTTGTGTTAACTGTTTTTTATACAAACTCAGCTGCTTTCCCATTTCCAGCCCCAAAAGAAACGTGATGTACATATGTAAATAGATATGTAAATAGAGAGTATTGGGCCTTTCAATGAGGTGATATGCTTATTTACCCAGCTTTTTCTCTGTGTTCTGTTCTTTTTATTCCTATTTCAACAGTCTCAGCTTCGCACAGTAACCTGCACTTCTGGCCAGCAGCCATAGCAGGAAGTTTTATGTTGTAGGATGTTTAAAACAGTGAATATATTCCTTTTGTTCAGGGCTTGCAGCTCTTGGCCCTCTGCGTTGGACTCTTTCTGCCCCAGCACCCATTCCTTTGGCTTCTTAAACTTCACTTAAAGAAGAATGCAGATTCCAGGTGTGCCTGAATATTATTACCCAGCTAGTCAACTGATCTTTCTGAAGTACATTGTCTTTCCTATAACATAGCAGATCTTTTGATGTATATTTTAAAAATATTTCGAGTATAATTGCTACTAAAATATAGTACATGTTAATTTTGTGCATCACTTGGGAAAGTTTTAAGTTTTTAAAAAAAATATATTTTGCAGTACATACTCCGACTGTATGTTGCAAAACAGTGAAAACCAAAATATGGCAGTTACACAACACACCCTGAGCCATGTTCATCTTTGGCACAATTCTGCTGGTGTCAGTAGACTAATTCTCTTTCTAATGCCACATGCAAAAAAAATGTATTGGAACTCTCAGCGAGTGAAATCTGAGTGTTCTTCCCATTTGGCCTCTCCAGGAATATTCACTCCCAGTTTTCTATCCCTTCAATCAGTCTCCAGGAATGGCATTATTTCTCTTTTTGCCACAGGACTGAATTTGGGAAATACGCTATATATTGCCAGCGCTGCGTGGAACGTACCCAGCAGAATGGAGACCGAGAAGCCAGACCTTCCAGAATGGAAATCCTTTCCACTCTCCTGAGAAATCCCTACCACCATTCCCTGCCCTTCAGTATTCCAGTTCATTTCATGAACAGCATATATCAGGTAATGTCATGCAGGCTGTGAAATCTGAGCTCTCCCAACCCCCTGCTGTCAGCATGTACATGAAGCAGTACATGAAAAGAGAACTGTAAGGTAAACATGGCTCAAGTTTTGTCCTCTGCCGCTGCCAGCAATGGCAGGCACAAAGTACTTGTGATCAGATTTGATCAACTAAGAGTAAAAGTTTGGGAGAAAATCTTGAAGAGAAAGAAAATATCAAAAGCCTGTAAGAGTGAGAACTGCCAAAACTCTGTTTCTTATTTAACCTGACCACGCGATGAATGAATTAGACTGAAGGAAAAGGAAAGGCATTAAATTCCACTTCCTTTCATCAGACATCTTGGAAGTTAAATATCTCAGTGAAGGCCTGGAAGCACAGCTGTAACTCCCATTATCAGTCCTGAAGGATAACCATATTTATTACAGAACATGGCTCCATTCTTAACTCTTTGGGGACGTCATTAGTCAAAGCCTGTAGGAAACATTCCATGGGCTTCCAAGCATTCTGCTTCACATCCTGGTTTGTGTTTCTAGCTGTGAGAGATGGCTGAGAAGAGTTTTAACAATTCATAGTATTCTTAGATAAAAAGCAACTCTTTATATGAAATCAAAGCTACATCAAATTAATTTTTCATTTCAGGTCACAGGAGAACTCCACATTTTTTCACCTCTAAGTTTCTTAATTGCTTACTGGTTGCCCAGTAAAACAGGAAAAAAAAATTCTTTTAAATCTTTATAAAGGGTTTCAAAATTGAAGTTTGGAGAAGAAAAGGAGTAACAGCTCATAAGTTATTTACTGCCCAAAATTGTATCGTTCCAAGGGCTAGGAAAATTGTAATTAAATACATAAATTAATTCAGTGGGATCAGCAAGTAACAATTATAGTTGTATTAAAAACTCTTGTATTAATCTCTGAAGATTCATCAGATTTTTATTTTAATGCTTGAACTGAGAGGTTCAAACAAAAATTCATGATCCATTTTCAAGATATTTTTTAACCAAAGTATTTTTAACATGTCCGTACAGGAAAACACCCTCAAATACAGATTTAAGTGAACATCAGCCACTGGTATTTGTAAAGAAGCCATTTTCTATCTCTTGCTAAAGTGCTTCAATACCAGTCACAGCAGACAGAAGTTCATATTTGGGGAAGTAAAATTTAGAAGATTCTGTATATTAGTGACCTGTATAATAGTTACAAAGCAACATTCATAAACTATTTTGGATCTGCCTGTGTAGATCTCCCACCTGATATTCCTCTGAAGTTGCACATGATAAAAAATGATTCACTGATCTCATTTGCTCATCCACTATATTGGAAGATGCAGGAAATTGTAATCTTCATTTTTCAAGTGGTATTTGTCACAAAAACTCAGATATGAGACTGTTGTCTGACATATAAATTCTGTAATAGAATTCCAAGTGTACCAAGAGCAAGGAAACCAATTCCACTAAACTGACTTCCCATGTGGAAATCTTTTCCAGGCCCTTTATGGCAAATTTTAATTTCCAATGACAGGGATGGATGGAATGGGTCTTATAGTCCTATCATTATTCTAGAGGTATTATATTTCAAAATCTTAGATTTAAGGGGGCAATGGGTATGAGTTTGATAGCAAAATACATCTTGGCTGCTTTTTTAGGTTGTTGGGTTTGATGCTTCTACCACAGTAGAGGAATTTCTGAACACACTGAACCAAGATACAGGGATGAGGAAACCAGCTCAGTCAGGATTTGCACTGTTCTCTGATGATCCCTCTGGCAAGGATATAGAGCACTGTCTTCAAGGAAACATCAAGGTAAACAAAAGCATTTAATGAGCTGCTCATATAAAAAATATAAAGTATCTTCATTTGACAGAGCTCTCTTCAGACAATTTAAAGGAAAAAAAAAAATCAGGCTGAAAACTGTCTTATTTTCTTAATGTGAAAGGAAAGATTCTTTTTTTTTTTAATAAAACTTAATTTTTCAGTTGCTGAAATGCATTCAGCAAACTATAGTTAAAAACTTTCTCCAAGAGACACATATTATTCAGAGAAGTAAAAGCTATGATAAAAACCAAAAAGTAAGCTGTTACAGTTCTTTAAAAAGCAGTTAAAATCAAATGTGGTCTTAGTGATTTCAATCAACATTTCTGATATAGCTCCAGAAGATGACCACATATGGTCTAAGAAGTCATTGATACTATGGTAAAGATCCTGGGAAATTAAAAAAAGAAATGGTCTCTTCTCTAATACAGAATAGTTTTAGGGCTCAGTTTAAGAAATTTCCAATTTTTGGCTTTCTATTGTCCTGAATTCTACATTTTAGCACTTTCTATTGCTAGAATTAAATTCTTAGCAGTCAAGAGTGACAAAATGCAATATGATCTGTGCTTTAGTAAAATACTAGATATTTCCCAAATCTTTTAGCAACTAATGAATCATTAATTTTTTGTATTTCTACCAAGCAGCTTTTTGCATCCTTTCACAGCTGCAGTTTTGAGTTACAAGGTGTGGTACAGCCTGGCCCTTGTGATAAACAAGTGGTGTCACCACGATCAGAAAAATAACAATATGGAAAGCAAAATTTATAAAAGATGGACTTATTTTCTAGGTAACTGTAACTTTAGAAATTATTCATATTACTGCTTTTAGGAAAGCTCTTTCATAAGGAGTTGGGACATGAAGCCCAGCTGGGCTCCTAGGATCTCTGTTGCACCTCCTCCCCCCATCTGCCCACCTACCTATCTACACAGCTTGTTGTGAACCCCTTTCAGTGCATTTTATAACAGACTTCATGCCAACTTTGTAGCAGTTACTAGAAAAGACCAGAAAAACTTGGGCATGCAGCAGAAGGAGAAGGCAGAGATCAAAGGCATTTGATTAATTCTATAACAATTCACTCTGTATTAATACACATTCACTGGCAGCTGCTAAATCAAGTACCTGGCCTTTCCATGTTATGGCTTGTTTCCAAAGGTAGTGCATGTGTTCCAGGATAAACAAAACTCAAAAATGTTAATTATTAAACGCTTTGACTAAGAAATGCAAGTAAAGTTGCACTTCAGTGAGTTTAAAAATTCAAGCTGTGTGTGTTTCTAATAGGTGATAGGTAGAGGATATTAAAATAAGTTGACAGTTTCTATTCAGAGGTGTTTTCAAGTAGGAAGCCATGCCAAATCAGTTTTGTATTGCTTTCCTTCTAGATTTGTGATATTATTTCAAAATGGGAGCAAGCCTCCAAAGAACAGCACCCTGGGAAATGTGAAGGCACAAGGACCGTCCGCCTTACTTACAAAAACAGGTTTGTTTAGCAAGTATAATATCTCTGCCGTCTCCCAAGATCTGTTTTTCAGTTTCTCCACTTTCTTCATCTGAGAAACACTGGCTGACTTGAAGCTTGCAACAAAAATAGTAAATGGGTGTAACTGGAGAATTTTTTTTTTTAAATATAGTAACCTTTTTTTAGTTCTTAAGAGGTGAGCAGGGCTGCAAAAAAAACCAAACCCCACTGAATTCAGAAGACTGACATTAAATATTTACCCACTGGTTCAAGTACAAGTGTTGCTTTGCTAATGTGTTTTGATGCTGAAGTAAACATGTCACATTCAGAGGAGATACTGCTAATCCTCAGGGCTAATGCATTTCCGTATCTTCTTTATTAAATAACTTTCTGTCTTTTCTGTAGGCTTTATTTTTCAGTTCAAGTTCATGGGGAGACAGACAGAGAGAAGCTGCTGCTAGTGTATCAGACAAATGATCAAATAGTCAATGGACTTTTCCCTGTAAACAAAGAATTAGCAATGGAATTGACAGCCCTTTTGGCTCAGGTAATCCTTATGCATGAATAACTCACACAGCAGTTTTTCAGGAGAAAATCTTAAACAAACTGATCCGGGATTGCTTGACCCTCAATTGACCTCCACCTTTAACATACGGGTGTGCAGGAAACACAGCGAGCTGGAATCTTTGTGTAAGGCAATTGTGGACTGGAGTGGAAATGCTTTACAGCATTTGCTGCTGCTGGCACCAGTATGTCTAAAATGTGCTTACCATCTCCAAAGTAACACCTCTTCAATTAAAGTCTAAGACTCCTTTACTAGATAGGGTCTTGATAAGATGCTTTGTTTTTAAAAAATTAAAAGCTTAAATTAAGGGTTTTGAGAAAGTTGAGGTTGTTATTCGATAAATGTAAACTGATTTGTGTCATCTGGAGAATTAGCAAAAATCCAAGAGCAGAATAATATTCTGACTGTACAATTTGTGTTTGAAGCTTAACTTTTTTTCCATGGTAGATAGAAAATAAGGAGAAAATCAATAGTGTGACTTTTTTATCAGTGAAAAGTATACATTATTTGACAGATTTGTTTTCTTTTATGCTTGGTAAAACAGATCAAAAGACAGTTCATAAAATCCAGCCAGAAAATTACTCTGAAAAAATAAAAAACTTTCATGGACTTCCCACAGGTAGAGATTGGAGATTTTGAACGGCCTTTCTCAACTCCAGCAGGGCAAGTCACTTCCCAGTCCAAGTCCAACCAAACACTAAAGCAAGTTTTGGAAAGATTCTACCCTAAGAGATACAAGCAAGGTTGTTCAGAGGAACAATTAAGGTGAGATGGGTTTTTTGATTCATATTCTCTAAAGATCTGGGAGTAAAACAAGGAAGTTTTAAATTGTCATTAGGAATAATGTACTGTTGGGCTGTATGTGCCTAAACCTGAGTTTGAAACTCATTTTCTTGCTAATCTAAGGAATCCATTTCCTCTGCATGTTTCTGATCTAAACAAAGGGCCATCATTATTAACATTAATTCCAGGAAAAGCTGTAGCTTTTTTTTTTTGTTTTTAGTTACTCCACAGTGTTACAAAACCCAGCGATTTTGAAATTCTTATCTTTCTTATTCAGCAAATATAAACTAGGTCTGTCTGTGCACAGACTAAAGAGTTACTGAAGTAAAGGACATGAGGACATGATCTGTTTGTTATTCTAGTGTGCAATCTCTGGCAGCCAGTCAAACTGGCTGTATGTGTAACTTAGTGAACTTACTAGTAAGGTATCACTTTATTTAAAATTAATAACCTGCAAGGCATTTAAATCAACACCTACTGACATGAAAACGAGCAGAACAGTGTAATAAATTATCCAAAGTCAGTGATACAGCAGTTTTGAAGTCCAGTAAGCATCATAGAAATGTTCTTCAGTACAGAAAATTTTCAGGTTGAGAAAATTTGAAGCAATTATTTTATGCACATAAGACAATGGAGCATTCAAATGTACGTGAGCAACTTCAAAGAGCAAAAGGTCTCATATTAGATTAACCCATGGAGGAAAAGTAAAACACCTGTTGAACTGTTCAAGTAGTCCTACACTACCTATTGGCAGAGCTAGAGATCTGTGGCATAGGAAGAATCACTCTGTGCCTGCCCTACTGCCTGTATTTTTTTTTTTGTAAGGATGCAGTATGACTTCATAAGCAGTAAGACCAAAGCTGCAAGTGATGGATTTCCCTTAACTACACATTAGCCCTCCCTTTTCTCAGGCTACATCTAATAACTTAATGGCTGCTGGGCAAGTCATCCCTGCAGGTCAGTGTCCTAGAAAGGTATTTTGGGCTGGGGGTTTTGTGACAATTAGTTTTTCCATAGTATTGAACCAACTCACCGAGGAGCCACAAATTCACCAAAGGAGCCAGAGTAAAAGCCTCAGTGTGAACAAACTGTGCATCAAGAGCAGCATTTTGGGTAGCAGTGCCCAGACACACTAAAAGGGAGCAGTGCTAAGCCACATCTTTCATGCCTCCTACCAGCCATAGGTAAAGATATGTGCTAAGCTGGATGGATTTTTGGAATGACAGCTGACATAGCTGTTGAGTACTGATAAAGGTACATTGATTCTCTGTAGAGACACGTTAAAAGCTGTCCCAGACTTTCTGCCTTTATGCTGCAACTGCTACATCAATATTTAATCATAATGTTTCAGAAATCAGAAGATACTTCGTAATTTTCAAGTGCACTAAAATATTAAATGACACTTTGGATTTATTTAATGCTGTATCAGTGATAGTCCTTGTATTAACTGAAATTACAGTTTTAAGAAATGGATTCTTTTGTTGCTCATTAAACTTGCTGCGGGCAAGCATTGGAATTCCCTTCAATAAGTAGATTCCATCTCTCATTTCAACAGACAGCTTTGCCAGCGACTGTCGACAAGGTGGATGGCTCTCCGTGGGCACAGTGCCGCCGACTGCGTGCGCATTTATCTCACCGTGGCCAGGAAATGGCCTTTCTTCGGGGCCAAACTGTTTGCAGCAAAAGTGAGACATTTTTCAGAGTTTGGTTCAGGAGGGGGAGGAGGGGCTTAAATATAAATAGCATTGGCAAATATTAGTACCTTTTTGTTGAAAATAAGTATGTGTACATGAGCTGATTGAATCTCGTCTCAAATTAATTTTTAAGTCATACACTGGTGAGATATAATAGCCATAGCACTAAGTGTATCATAATAGTAACTTTCCAATACACTTACTGCTTGTTCTACATTATTAATCTCTATTTCCATTTCCTTATACCTTAGTTGGAGATAGCCTTTTAGGTTTAGACTTTTTTTACCTGATAACCAATAGAACACTGAAAAGGTATCATTAACTGGGTGTGGAAAATGAACCTTGCAGAAGCTCTAAATGGGATTAGATATTTAGAACACTCCCTTCTATGCTGACCTCCCTCAATTTCTTTTAGCCACTGGCATTTTAATTTTCTAGATTCAAAAAACAGCTCTGATAAACAGAGCTGTTACCTCATGCTTTCAGTTTTAGTAGGTAAATTCAGTGTGTGTGGTTGTGTGTGTGTGTGTGTGTGTGTGTGTGTGTGTGTGTATATATATATATAAAATTGCTTGTCAGAACTGTGTTCTTTGTGCATTTAGGTACATGAGCTAGTGGACAAACTGTAAGACACCTGACTGTTTTATTAATGAGACTATGTATTTTATTAGACTAAGTGCCAGGGTATGTTTCAACTATTTCAAGGATTTTAGTTTGAGTTCATCTTTCTGCCACTGGCCACCTACATGGCTTTGGGCAGGTTCTTCCATTCCTTTACTGAAATTTACACTGAGTGGGAACTGAAGTGAGAACTGTGGATGGAGAGAGATCTGTAATAGCAGAGAATTAATAATTATGCACGTTGCCTCATTTTGAAGCAGTAACTAAAGAATATTTCTCTTTGTAGCCTCTAGCAACAGCCTCAGTTGAGAAGTCATTCATATGGTTTGCTGTCCATGAAGATGGCATAAGCATCCTGGATTACAGCTCCATGGTAAGTGAAATTGCTGTTTAAAATATGGTCAAGATTGATTTTAGTACTAATTATATGGAGAGATTCACCACCATACTCTCTAAAAGATGGCATTAGTTTTCCATGCTAAGTTGTCTAGTCCTTCTCTTAATGCAAAAATTCATTCCTTTTAAAATGCTTTAATGTTATCATCATTACAGTAGCACTAATAATAGAAGTAATGAATTATTTGCACAGAATTTATTTTTGTTTATCAGACACAGTTTTTATATCATTGAATGAAGTGTTTTAATCATACGGATGTCAGGAAATCCATAGTTATTGTAATGTTATTACAATAACATTAATTTTCTTTTCCTGGAGACTTAATTTTGCAGTATTATTCATAATACATTCACTCTGCAAAGAGCAGTTACTTTAAAAGATAGTTATTTTCATTGTATTATTTTTGTTTAATAGTAGGTAATATAACCCAGTGTTATTTAATTATGTCATTTTAGTCTCAGATTTTTCTTTGATTTGCAATACAAGTTTTCACAGAAAACGACTCATAATCACTGTAAAAAGCAATGCCTGAGAAGAACCCTGCTTTCACTTATATCCTGCAAAGAAAAAGAATGGCATGCTGCTATTAGCAAGTGCTAATATTGAATATCAGAAAATTAAAATCTCAGCTTTATAATTGTGCTGATATGGGCCTTTTCATTACATTTCTTTGTAGTTACAGAAATAAGAAAACAAAGAGCATGAGGAGAGCAAACAGCAGCTGCCAGGGAACAAGCAAAATGTGCTTGCATCAGATTGCAGAGAGCTCTACAAATGCTCCTGGAGCTGTAGCATTTCTGTAGGGCACTGCCAGGTTAAGTACTGGCAGGCTTTAATTGACATTCAAGAAATCCTCAGCTTCCAGGGAACACTGGTATTTTCTGTAGGAAGGATCAGGGGTGTCAGAAATGATGTTGCAAGGGGTAGAGATAATTCTACTTCAAACTGGGGCAAAAAGAGGTTTACTGAGGAAGGACACTAATTCAGTTATTGTACAAATGTTGTCTGACAATGAATTTCAAGTGTAAACATCTGCAGCAAATTAACAATAAATTAAATGCTGATCTTAACTTGAAGGCCACTGTTGTGGTGTTAAACACTGAACAGTAAGAATCGAGGGATGAAAAGCTGAGGACCCTTGAAGAGCATTTATGTTTCATCAGAGATGTGAGAAAAAGGAAACAGAATCTAGTTTGTGTGTTTGCAAAACACATCACTGCACAAGGAAAATACCTGGAATTAAATTCCTTCAGATGTCTCATACTCTGCCATTTAATTTATTTAACCATTGTTTCAATTTCAAATGGAATAGCTAAGATTAACTTCTCTCAAAGTCAGTGAAGAGTTGGGTAAATGGAATTACACACTTGAGTTGAAACCTTCTCCTATCTTTTATCTAATTAATTTGGAATAGAAACAGAGGTCAAACCTTAGAAGAGTTATCATCTACAGTGAAAATTCCTCATCCTGAAGGTCTAAATGAAGCTATTCCAGAATTCACAGTTAATTTCAAGATTCAAGAGAGGATACCTCCATTGAAAAATACATGTGTAATTATATTTTTAAAAGAAGAATTTGTCGTAATCTGGTTTTCCTGCATTGTCCTGCTTAACAGCTTTGTATTTTGTTCTGGGGTTTCTTTTTTTCAGCGATTGACAGTTACATACACATATAAGAGCCTGATGACTTTTGGAGGCTACCAAGATGATTTTATGCTGGTTGTTAACAATGCTCAGACGAAGGACAAATCAACTGAAAAACACCTTTTTGCTATGACAAAACCAAAGGTAGGTATATTACCTTAAACAGTTTCCCACCATCTGCTTTTGTGCTCTCTCTAATGGGTAATCCCTAACAGATGTGAAAGATGAAACATCTTTTTTAATCCCAGCCTGCTCAGATTACTGACTTTTGCCACATGATTTTAGAGAGTAAATACTTAGTAATGTTAAGGCTAAGTGTAACAGTACTGATGTGTTCCTGTTCTTTTCATGTCCCTGTCTGTTACATTGCAAAGTTTTCACAGAAAGACAAAGAAGGCTGATAAAGACCAAAATTACATGTAGTACCTACAACCTAATCCATTTGTCTAATCAGCACCAGAGATAATGTTTCAAAAAGTACATTTGGGATCTAGAGGGAAATTGTAGAACACAAGATCTGAAAGATCAGTCACTTCTTAAAAAACGTAGGGTATTTTTACTTCTGATTAAAAACAAAAAAGAAAATAAAAAAGAAAAAAAACAGGCTTTTTAAATCTAGATTATCTCCTTTACTGGTAAGACTTGGCTGTATTAGAAAACAAAAATAAACAAACAAAACCCCACCAAAAAACAAAACCAAGAAATACACACCAAAAAACCAGCAAGCCCAAAGGTTTTGCTGTTAGTTTGAACAAATTTATGAAATAATACAAAATTTCACATATAAATTAGGTTCAAAACATGATTCTTCATACAAATAAGCGTAGTAAAATACACATGTTGAAGTTAATGGTTTGGTTTAGAAAGGACCTTAAAATCACCTAGGTCTGACCCTCCTGCCCTGAGCAGGGACACCTTCCACTGGAGAAGGTTCCTCAGAGCCCCATCCAAGCTGGCCTTGAACCCTACCAGGGATGGGGGATGCACAGCTCCTCAGGGCAACCTGAGCAGTGTCTCCACAAGGTTCGTGTGGGTCACAAAGAGAAAACATTATAAAAACCTCTCTGAAGTCTTCATTCCCTTCATCTACCCTGAATCTTGAGTTCTCTGAGCACTAAATACTTCCTGGCAAAACTTCTCAGAGTGTCACCTTTTGGACTTCACCATCTCTCTCAAAATTAAACAAGTCATCTCTGAATCATTTAAGACTGTTGAAGACAAAGTGTCTTTGATATGTACTGATGGGAATAACATTACATTATTTTCAAGAAGCAATAAAAAAAGCTTTATTAGTTATCATCTCCTCTCCCCCCATCATTAATTTGTTAAAGTACAAGTACTTATCCAGTTGATGGTGATTGTCACTTGCTAAAAAGTTAGCTATTTTTTCAGCAGTCAAAACACATCACTGCATTTTTCAAAGAGTTTTGTATGTTCCTGTTATAGATTCTTGAGATCACTCTACTGATTGCCAGCTACATTAACAACTTCCATCAGCTGAAAGGAGCTGCTCATCACCTCTCTGCCCCAGCATTACTGGCCCCTCAAGGTGGACAGAAACTCAAGGAAATGGGGAGCCAGCCACTTCTTGCAATCAACAGACCAACTAAATGTCCCACTTTGTTATGAAAGGATTATGGATCATGATAATGCATCCTTGTCAGATGGTTTCTACATGGACTGAGAACCCTCTGATGTAGGTGTAGAGCATAAGCAGCTCCATAAACAAAAGGAAGGTGGACAGGTTGACATTCATTCAGTGGCATGTAACTGGAGTAGCCCTTTAATTAAAGCTCTGGCCTGAATTGGAAAGATGATGAGTCAGTTTAAGGGTTATGATTTCTGGGGGTCACTTGTGCCTACAGCTCAGAAAAATACATCTATTTTTATAATCATAATGGAGGAAGGTGTCATTGCAAACAATTGTATAGATTTTACAGTTTTGCAGATATATACTCAGGGACCAAAATGGCTTCAGCTCTTCATCTCTATTTTTCAAAATTAGACCAGTTGTATAACTTTTCATTTTGAAAATGAATTTTTGTTTAGAACAGCAGTCAAATACAGAATACTTTCCACTTCCAGCACCATCCTTATTTGCAATACAATTATCATGGGACTAAAAGGAAAAAATTGTGTATAATTGTTTCTGCTTTGAAAAATACCAAACACATAAGCACATCATGGAACTATTACAAATTTAAAGAGTATTCTCATGATACACTCTAGCCTTTGTTATACAGCTGTTTCACTTGGCAAATCCTCAGCCTTGGTCTGGTTGTTTCTAAATAAACCTTTCTGGTCCAGCTTTTTGAAAAAATCTAAATTGGATAGGCGCTGCATTTAGTACAGTTTTGTTAAACAAGATCCTAGCACTTTGTTAAACGGTACCTAATTTCTCCTTTCATCCAGAAAAATAATATAATACAAATGGCAAGAATGACTTATGATTCAAAACACAAGAACAACACAGAAAACCATGCTGTAGTTTTGAAATGTTGTGAGTAAACCTGGAGACCTAAAATCTCTGTACAATATGTATAATGTACCTACAGTGAGTCAGAATAATATTTACTTCTTGTTTTTAATTTGTCTCTATGCATTTCATGTTATAATCCTAATCCAATGTTCTTGAATGCTGAAGACATGATGCTGCATCTGCACTATTGGACCTAGAAGCACTTTCCAGTTGCCTTTTTCAGGTGCAAGCCTCAGTGCTACATAGGTCATATGTATAGAAATGACATCCATTGGTTTTCTTCCGGTCCTCCCTTTTTTGTTCCAGTGCAAATAAACCCCTTCTGCAGGCTCTGAAATGGATCAGCACCCCCTACACTAATTATTCAGGTACACCCATGAAGAAGGTACTCACACATAAATCACTGATTCATGGACATTTTACAGTTTCCACTTCATGTTAATGATCATGTATCATTAATCCCTTACAGCCAGTGCTCATCCAGATTCTCTCCTTTACTGGTAAGACTTGACTGTATTAGAAAACAAAAATAAACAAAACCCCACCAAAAACCCAAACCAGTTGTGGTTTTGGTTTGATTATTACTTAAAACTGAAGTAATTTCACAATGAAAAGTCTCTGGTTTATGTTCATTAAACATTTCAAATTATACTGAGAGAAAAGGTATTTTCATCATTTTTGCCCCCTATTAAAAGTAGGGAATATCCTAAAGAATTAAAATTGATTGGAAAGGAGATACAGGCCATGAAGAGAACATGGTCTTTAAAAAGGGAAAGGCAGACAGGCAAGCTGCCTTTCTTTAGAAAGTTCTCAAAGTCCTGCCATGGCTACTGAAGTGCACAGGACTGAAGCACCACCTGATGAATGGTACCAGGGACCAGCACTTCCTATTGAAAATTACAACGAAACAACACATGCACTATATCCAGGTGCTCTCACTTTGGCAAGGTGAAAAGAGCTTCCTGGTAACTTCCACCCTTTGGTGGTGGTTGGGGCACTAGACACCCTTCTCTTCCCATGAGGCAAGGCCTGCAGCAGGAGGTTTTTACCTCCCCCTAGGCAGCCAGTCCCCTGCCATCATCCAGGGAAGCATCCTGGGAGCTACAAGAGACCAACACCGTTACATCCTTACTTCCCATGGGAAGTGGTGCAGATCCCGTGGGTGAAATTCATTTAGCAATCAACAGCCTTTTGCAATCAGCAGAATAATTAACTTTCAGATTTGAGGGGGAAAGGGTGTTTACAAATACAAACATGTTACTACATCAGTTCGGTTGGTCGCTGTATAAGGCTTCTCAAATATGATTTAAAACTTCACAAACACAAAAGTCTTCTTGTAATTATGAAATTATAATAACTTGGAATACTCCAGCAAGTAGTCTTTCCTAGTTGTCCAGTCTCAAATGAATGTGGCAGATCTCCTTCTGTTATTAGAAAGCAAAAAAAGTGGAGCGTTTTGCTAATGAGCTCATTCATGTAGTTTTTAAAATCTTTGTTGAATTTTGAGACAACATGGTAAACAATACAAATAGCTGATGTGCACATTTGTAGATTTCATTAACAACATTACAAGCAGTTATTTTATAAAGCCCTGTACAGTCTGTGAAGCAGAGTACAGCCTTCCTGCCTGCCTTTGGGTAGGAAACTCTAGACACTGCTTTGCTTTTTTTTTTTTTTTTTTTTTTTTTTTTTTTGGTGAGCTCTTGCTGCTGCAGTATGTCCCTACATCCTTGTAATCAGAAGCAATTCATGCATTAGTTCCATTTTTTTGGCACGACTTTCCAGACTTACTAACTGCTCATTGTAGGTCACCATTAATCCCACACAGTCACATGACCAGAAATGCTGTGTTATTTTATGGAGTAAATGCACTCACAGTTACCGTGACAACACTGTGCTAAACAATGCAGCTGCTTCCAGTTGGATTAGGAGTGAGGTTTCTGTAGTGACAGTAACTTCAGCAGACACTTCACTTCGAGGTAACGGTCAGCAAGTGGAGAGTCTCTTTCACATGCAAGCACACTTCAAACACAGCTCTGCACGTCTCAGGGCCTTGCTCCACGGTAATCAATACCGTGAATTGCCACACAATTGAAGACAGCAAAGCGAAAAATTTCACAGTCCAAGCATATAATCTGTTCTGCCTTCCCCACCAGCCCAAGCCTCATGAGTGATCCCCATCTCAGCCTTTAACTTAAATTATCCACCAAAGAAATTCATACTGTGCTACCCAACCCACGAGTAAAGCCCAGGCAGGACCGTGACCTTTCTCACCTCCGCCGGGATGATGATACTGTGGGAACTGCCCAATGAGCAGCAACTTCTGGGACTGTTGCTGGAAAACCTCCCGAGCTCAAAGCTTGCAGAACCTAGCCTGTAAAAATATAGGCAGGATGAGATTAATATGTTAGCACATGCAAGGAGACTTCACCTTCCACCATGAACTTTAGAATTCCTTTTGTGCTTGCTTTGAGTTAGTGGTCAGAATCAACAATCCATGTAAATGATCAATGAATCTGAGCTTGACAATGACTGAAAAATTACTGGTAAATGTCTGTATAAATAATCACATTGTTTTGAAAAGACTCTTTGGAATGCAATGTAAATTAATATATTACTTGAACTTCACTTTGCCTTGTCAATTTTTGAGCAGCAGTATTAGCAAGAGAACAGCTGATTTCTAGAACAAGCAAGACTCAGTTACTCCTGCAGCACACCAGGCAAAGGATAAAGCTTTAAGGTTTGAATACAATACATAAAATTAAGGGTTTTATAATTTTATATTTTAAAATTGTATTATATTTGAATTTGAAATAAAAGCATATATTTCCCTATGAAAGAAGGCTTGTAGGTATTTGGTGTTGGAGTTCCTTGTCAGACTAACAGTTTTCATAGGTTTTAATAGTTCCTGAAGGAAGAAAATCATTCTTGCATAAAGGAATGCACCACTCAAAGCTTTAGGCAGAGCTTTAATAATCTATACAGCTTAGTGCAATCCATTAGTTTGAGTTAATTTTAACTAAGATGATAGGTAACTCAGTAATAATGAATCGGGGGAAAAAAAGTCTTGTGTGTGTGTTGTTTTGGGTTTTGATTTTGTTGGGTCATTTTTCTTTTTCTTTTTTTTTTTTTTTTTTTTTTTTTTTTTTTACTTTTT
>VWZN01000936.1:232961-272403 GCA_013396955.1 Regulus satrapa
AAACACAATCAACAATTTCCTCCTGCACCCACCCCTCTGAACTCTCCCCCAAACAGATGGAGAAATGAATACACTTCTCATCTTGCAAGCTCCATACCTGTTCATCAGTATATCAGTCTAATGAAAGATTTAAACATTTGCCAAATAGATTCAGTCTCCAGTTTTGGTTCCACAGCAAAGGGCTTTAAACTTTGAACCTATTTTTATGCAGTGTAAACTTCTTTTTCCATTGCCTCACCTAAGAAAATTCTGCTTTATTTTATTCTAGCACTGGTAATACTGCCTTCTGGCTACTTTCCATTTAGTATGATTAAGGAGAAATGTGCAGAACAACATTTTAAAAAAACCCTCCTCATTTGATAGTTTTTCTTATTGTTACTGTATTTGCTTCTTTGGAATTCAAGTTATAGTTCACTCAAAGCTAGGAAATGAAAATTCAGATATTTGGTAACGATAGCAATCAGTTTCTCAGTTACTGAAGTAATGCTTCTGATAACTAAAACTAAATTCTAGTCATGAGTATTAAATTGTTCAGCAAGGGCAACCTCAACTGTGCCCTAATGTCATGAACCAAAACAAATATTTTCATTTTGATGCTCAGGAATAATAACCAACCAGCAGGTAAGAATATTTTCTGCTCTTTAGAATGTAGCTGCACAGCTCTTTTTTTGCCTTTTTTCTTTTTTAACTGATATGTGTCCTGTAGCACAGAATTGTTTCATAAATGCGAGCTTTTAATGTATTTGTATTAAAAGCAAATCCTTTAACATCTATAGTGTGGCTTTTTCTTATTAAAAGAAGATAAATTCTATCATTTTGGGTTTTTTCTTCTTTTAGAGTTTCTGTGATTTACAGGATACCAAGGACCCTGCACAGGATAGTCAATATGCTGAGTATGAAGTTGATGTCATGAGAGCTCAGAAAAACCAGGTGTGTGGTATTTCTCAAATGTTGTTCACAGTCAGGCATTCCAGAACCATCAGCACTGCTGAACTAATAGGAGATACTCGTACCTCCCCTTTTTGCCCTTAAATCCTTTCGGCTTTAGATTTCAGTTTAGTAGTTGGTTGTGAAGTTTTTTTTCCCATTGTTACGATACTAAGCCGGTAGACCATTGTTGGATCTCAAAGTTTTGGCTCTGATTTTCTTTAGAAGTTAATAATTTCAATTTTCCATCAAACTGTTCTCTGGAATTAACTCACTAAAGTAAACTTTGAAGCTTTATGTACAATCATTTCTTCATTTCTTCAACCTGCACTCTCATTTGAGTGTTGACCAACAGAAAGCGTAGGAACCAATATCAAGGTTTGTGGTGGAGACTGTTTACTTCTTTCTCCTTCAAAGCTTATTTAAACTGGGAAGATACTGAGATGATGGCATTTCTAACTTGAATTTCCAGGCTGTGGATATTTTACCTTAAACAGAGTGAATAGAATTGTTCCACAGAGTGATGATATGTGGCTTAACCCTTGAATTTCAGAAAAGACCTTTAGTGGGGAAAATTCTGGTTTTTCTTATTAATTTCGAAGAGTTTCTGCCTTTCTCTAGATTAGTGGGGAATCAACTTTATAGGAAAAGTTCTGTGGCAAAATAGATGAAGGTTAAAGGATTGCCTTACAGCTGTCAGTATATAAGATCAGCTGAGTAGCAGTACTGTATATAACAGTTTTCATCAGTATCATAAGTCTGTTAAAATCAAACCAAGATTTATCCAAAGAATAAAGTAATTTTAAAAATCCCCTGCAGTCTTTGAACTTGCACATTACCTGTGGGTGTCAGTTCTGAATTTCTGTCATATCGAGAGCAGTCTTAAAAATCATTAAAATCTGTAAAGCACGCTGCTTTTGGAATTTATAATCCAAATCTAGTATAGCTACATATCTCAAAATAACTATATAGTGTACTAGGTTTGTTATTTTTACATAATGATGTGTTGCAAAAGAAGATACTGGCTTGTATTGAATAAATCATACAGGAAATTATTAATTTTCTGTTTTTAAACAAAAGAGACAGGCTTTTAGAATCTTAATCTGTTCAAGGGCATTGCAAACCATTATAGCTTCTTTTTGTTGGACTACTACAAGTAATTTGAGCATTAAAGAGAAAATTACTTTTGTTATCTGTCATTTCCTACGTTTCTATCATGAAGTTTAATTTTTACAAGATTACTTGCACATCATTAAAATGTTTTATACAAGGAATTTGAAATGCAGCAAGTTAGAAATATGCATCTAAAAGAAAAGAACTCTATAGTTGCAGTGTTTCTTGAAGTGTCTTTCTGTTTTCCAGTTCAGTGGAAAGCAGCACAAAAATCATATTTTTAAAATTCATCATGTGTCTGACATTCTTTATGGGGACTTGTGGGATCTGTTGCATAGGAGGATCAGTATATTAAGATGGTCAATATGCAATGTGTTGCTAATGAAATCGTGGGTCCTAATGCAAAATTTAAAGTATCATGGGATTATATGTTTTCATGTTATCATTTTTCCCGGTTACTTTCGGTTAATTAATGTTACTTTGGACTCGGGGTGACAGCTGACTTGCTTATGTATCTCAAAGATAAGCTACAAAAAGAAAAGCAAGCACAAAATCAGCAAGGGAAGCAAAACATAGTCCCTGTCACTACATCTGATGGAACAACCAGCAATACCTGACTGACTCAGTCTTGGTCAGGATTGCTCGATAATACTGTAATAGATTTAGAGATAACTATGGCAATACAAAGTTTAAATAAAGAATTTCCAACTTCATAATTTTGATTGAAGGATTTGCCTGCATTTTAGCAGAATAAAAGACTGAATTCTAATTCTTGAATATAAAATTTTTAAAAAGTTGAAAAAAATTAAGGAAGTCCCTGGCTGACCTCTGAGGTACTGTCAGCCAGCATCTATCTGAGATGCTGTCTGGCTGTAGAAGTTGAGAGTCCAGCTCATCAGCATTCTGACATAACTGTTTTCTTTTAGACCAGATTATTTTGCCTCCTTAATATTTTCAGAGTTAACTATGAGATGTACCACTTTCTTTGTAAATATTTTTGCTCTGGAAAGCTCTCTGAGGCTCTCTTTTCCTCACTGTACCTTTCTTCAAGGTGGAACACATCTCTCTTTCTCAACTATGTCTTTTCAGAATTCCTTTCCCAATTCTTGCCCCTCAGACATACATAGCCCAGGTTTGTATCAAATAGTGCTGTTGGAATTATTTACTGCTTTTCATTCCCTGTAGCTAGGCTCTGAGAGAGAATACAGCACCAGGTACCCTTTTGAAATTTCTATTTCTAATGTAACTGATAACTAGCAGATTTTCTCCTGGAATTTTGTGGGTTTTTGCAGGGCTTTCAAGATTTAAAAAAAAAAAAAAAAAAAAAGACNAAAAATAAAAAAAAAAAAAAAAAAAAAAAAAAAACAAACAAAAACCAAAACAAAACGAAGTAAAACAAACAAACAAACCACAAAAAACCCTCATTTTGCATAGTTATTAGGCCTTAAATGTCTAGGTTTTGCTAAATTCTTCACACATAAATCATATGGCAAGCTTGTCATCCTCTATCCCTGTTTGCTTTTTGGCTTTTGATGCCTTCAGGTCACATTAATTTGGTTTTTGGTACACACTTAACTTGAATAAGAGTGAGATCTTTTAAAATAATATTTCTGATTACAGCTACATATATACACCTGCATCTGTGAGTACCTATGGAGAGTATGAAAGTCTTGTTCCTTAATTTCTTCTAAATGTTTGTGGCAGTGACAGCCTGGCACATGGGAATGTCTGTTCTCTTTCCTTTAGAAATGTTCTCTGCCACAGATGATGTAAGTACTCTAAGGTGTATTTTTGAAGGTTTTTCTTTGTTTCCCATTAGGCCTTCACTGCTAATACTCAAAATAGGTGCTTGGACCTTTTGGTCTGGATATTTGACTGCAGCTTCATTTATTGATGCAACATATAAAGCTCAGTCTTGAGCTCAAAGAACTGGAGAGCCTCCTACTCAGGTGCTTGAGAAGTCTCAGTGTGAGAGTTCACAGGGACTGGACCTTGCTACACAGAGCTGTTACTTCAGGGATTGATGCCAGGGCTAGCTGAAGCCTCATGCCAAGAAGTTAAAAAAAGATGTCTGGTGCCATTTGGTGTCAGCTAACAAGTCATGGAAGCAGATTGTAACAGACAGAGATATTACTGTTAAGACTTTAAAAAGTCATAAACACCACAAGGTTCTACATCTCACAAGGAAGAATAGTTGCTTTTTCCCGAAAATCGCAGCAGTCTAATTAACCATGGCACTCACAACCAAGTGTCGCCTCCATGTCACATCTGCAGCTGACACGGGGACTGTGCTGGCCAACAGATTGAGAGCCATATTTTTTCAGCATATTTTGCTGATATGAACATATTGATGAACTTCAGGACACCGTTCCAGTCTCATTCCGCAAAACAGAAGATTTCACACTGTGCCATGAAGCCTTGGTCACTCTAGTGTTACTGGGCAGAGAAATGTAATAGGCCCCTACCTTAACGTGCATAACAGAGCAGTACCACCTTTCATTTTCTCCATGTGGACATGTGCTAGTCTTCATAAGAGAAAAAGCTATTTAGGATATATACTCAGCTGCCAGGAGCAAGCTTTCTTGTTTTCACATGAAAGCACGTCCAAATGGATAAAAAAGATTTCATTTTTAAACCAATTTAAAGAACATGATTAGAGCACTGTTATTACATTTTCTACTGAAGTTTGTGTGCTTAAGACTTTTAATTAGTGTTTCAGTGCTGGTTGCTTTCCCAATGTTCCAGATTGAGGGTACTCTCAGTAAGAAACTGCATGAAAAGGAAAGCTGAAGCCATATCAGTCGCTCAGAACAGAGGAAATGCAACAATTAAGGCTTTTCCTACAATCTTAATTTTTCCTTCTTGTTTGTAGACATTGTAGTATTGTCTTTAATTACATGATCATATACTATTTTGCTGATGTCTCAATTCAATTGTTCAGTATTTCTTTTCATCATCCTTATTCTTTATGTACCTTATTTTTCAACCTGCCATTCAGACATTTCAATGAACACATAAGTGTTAATTTTTATTTCTCTGAGAGTGTGCGGTAATGTTATCTTATCTGAGTGCCTCACAAACATCAGTTAAGTCTTTCTTCCCAATCCCTTTATGAGATTAGGTGTGATCTTCCCCATTTGACAGATGGAGAATTTACAGGAACACAGAAGAATCATTAAGGTTTAAAAAAAAAATGAAGCCCACTTTATGCCAATGTTGAGACATCTGTGATAAGTTGCTAGCACTAATTACGTTTAAAGCACTCCGAGCACATTAAAAGCAAATTTAAATTGCAATTATTTTTTCTTTCTATATCTGATCTCTGCCCCCTACACTTGCACCCACAAAACAAGCTTAGCATAATGGTAGCATGAAGATTTTGGTGTATTTTGAGATCGATTCTTTTGTAGGATCTTCTTTCACTTTGGAGAGATGATCTCTTAGTGGACTATATCATCAGTCCATTCTAGAAGTCTGCTCATGTTTTAGCATAGAACTTAATGAGTAACAAGAGGCCCTTTTTCAGGAGGATCTCTGGAGTGATCTTTAAATAGTGTTTGAAAGAATTTTGCATTATATTTCTGTCGGTGGGAATGTATTTTACTTTCTGTCTTACACAGAAACTAGGTAAGTGTACTTCTCTGACAGCATTTTTTCTCCTGAATCACATTTGTTAAAAGACTACTTGTTCCTAAATATCCTCCCCTTAAATAATTTTTTGTCTTTGTTAAACTTCTAATTGTTTAAATGTTAGTCTTACCTAGATACACATCCAAAATGAATACTTATAATTTTGTTCTGTACTTCTGTATGTAGTGGAGTAGCTATACAGCCTTGATGTATGCTGTGGTTTGACAGTTTGCATGTTTGTATTGTTGTGAATTGCCTTTACACTGAACTGCCTCCTAGGCTAGCTAAACTTACAGCAAAATTAATTCTGCTAAATTATCTGCCTCTTTCTTGAAAGAGTTTAGTCAGATGATAAATCTGACCTGTAGATATGACCCCTAGATGGTACTGTCATTATATGTAAAACCTGGCTATCTAATTTTACCCCTTCCTGAAGCTTTTGAGAAAGTTTTAAAATTAAATTTCTTAGCATAAAGCAGGTTCCTTGTCTCCCTAAAATACCACAGTATCCCTTCTATTCCTGTTACCAAGTTCCCAACAGTTCAGTATGCTCCAAGATCATAATTACTTTATACTAATAATGAGGGAGTGAAATACTGAATAAAGACCAGCTTAGAACAATTCGACAGTACTGAAGTTGTAGCTAATAATACAACTTACTTACTAGCTTTAGCCTAGACGCAATATGTTCTGTGTCAGTCACCCACAGAGTTACTTAACCTTACCACTAGACTCCTACAAGCATCAGCAAGAATGAGCCTACTAAATAAAAAATCTGCTCATACAGCTGATGATTCCAGCTCATTTCAGCTTTCTGAAAACTTTGCACCTCTGACAAAGCTACTGAAGTTACTTCCCCAGAGAAAATGCAATTTATTGCTTCCATGCAATCTTAAAATTATTATGATTGCTTTGCTGTTCTAACCTTTAATTTCCTCTTCCCCCTGTGCTCTGGACTGATAATTAATACTTCTGTTAAATTCACCAGCTGTGAATGTTGTTATTTTTATCATGCTGATGATACTTCCATGCCTACAGCAAAACCTCTCTTCCTCTCTAAAGTCCATTCTATTAACATCAAAATAACAATTATAAAACACATGTCCACTTTTTAAGGTCTTTGTTGAATTTATCCTAAGCACTGGTTTATGTCCACCTCTTTCCTGATCTAAGTAAGATGTTGTGAGTTTTTTGTCTTGCAAGCAGTACAGGGTTAGGTTTAAGAGTACTCATTAGAGCATCATCTTCCTGTAAACTTGCTGGAAGCCTTACTCTGAAATAAATGAAAAGCCATCCTAATGCTTCCTAAACTATTATATTTTGATGAAAAAAATCTTTCAAAGTGACTCCTGGCAGTACACACCCATACATAAAATTCTGCAGAGGAAACTGTTGTTTGTAATGGTGCTAGAACCTTCTACTACAGGCTTCAGTGCTCCCAGTTGACTGAGATGAGGTCATCTGTCTACCATGCTAGCACGCTACTGATCTAAGTACAGCAAAATGTAGCTCCCTACATGACAGCAAATGTGGCAAAATTCAAGGCACTTTTAGGATAATTTTGTTAAATATAAAAATATAGTACATTTTTTCTAAAGTGAAAGGTGTTTGTAAATACATGCATTTGCCAAATAAATACGTGAAGTTTCTGGAGACTTTTAGCAATGAGAACATTAGCTTAATGTGTAATTATGTTTCTTTTTTTAGGAACTTGAACAATACAAAAGAAATGCCTCTAAATCCTGGAAAGAAATGGATTTTGACTCTGATTGATGAACTGCTCTGTCTTCAGTTTCACACCACTTACAAAATTATGTTTATCATTTTTACATTACATTAGCAATTTCATCTGATGCAGTTGAAAATATGTAATACCAAACTATGGAGTTAGTATTTATTAAGCATCCCTGTTATTTTTCATAAAAGGAGCTGTTTATTCACTCAGTCCAAATTTGTTTATCTTGGCACTGGCAAAGAGTTTTAAAAAGTGGGGAGAAAGGAATTCTAGATTACTCTCAGATTAGTTTGTATATGAAGACTGGAATTAGTCAGTTCTACTTGTTTTATAACACATTACTTGATTTACTTTTGAATACTTCTACCGTAAGCAGGTATTTTTATAAACAAGTTTTCACACCCAAAATATGAAATTGTGTAGTGTGCTAGGCATCTTTTTGTAGTTCAAAACCAAAGCTTAAGAAATACTTGCATAATTGTTTGATATATTTGAATAAATAAATAAAACCAAATCTAGCAGAGTAAAGTGGAGTTAAAACCATCTCCGACCTAAATTCAGAAGTGTGCTTTCTCTCTGTCACAGAATCATATAGTTGAATACAAGACTTATTTCTTGCAATGTATAATGTCATACAGAGTTTAGAAGATGGGTGTGTCTCTCATATATTTAAATGCTAGGAAGTCAGACTAATTAATTGGACAGATTGGTTAGTGCTGAGAATATTACTGATTCCCATTCGGCCTAAAGTAGGAATGGGTTTTTGTCCATGCACACCTCACTAGTGTGAGATGCACTGAGTGTTCTGAGAATACAGAAGACAATCCAGATTAAAGCCAGAAGTGTCTCCTGCGAGCTCAGACTATCAGAGAGTGAATGTCTGAACAGTCACTTGGCAAACCAGATCAACCCTACATGCTCATAAAAATGGGAGACACAGACTCATCTGGTATCTTTCCACCTATTTGAAGCTATTTGTTATTTTTAACATATTTGTTCCCCAGATGTTTTTTTGATAACAACATTTATGGCTCAGAATATTTTACATAAAGATATTAGAAAAATGCACTTAAGTGGAAATACTGTATTACCTTGAGGATTGGGTTTAAAATTCCTTGTTATGAACTGCCTCATCTCAAAATTATCATACAAAACTAGTTATGTGATTACAGAACTTTTAAGATACAAATATACCTAGCTCCTTGGAGAAATCTATCTCTCTGCAAAAACTAATTTCTTCACAGAACATTAAAATAAGATACAAAATTTTGGAATTTTGTGTCAGTTATGTTTTCAATTTTGAAAGGCCCATGAGAATAATTTCCAAACATGAAAACGGCATTGCTTCTGACAAACAACTTTTATACTTTTTCCCTAGTTAAATTGACATTTTATTAAATAAAACCAAAACATTATTAAACAAACATTTTTTTTTCCCTTGTAATTCATAAACTGCTTCCAAAATGAGATTAGAACTTGACAGTGAAAAGAAAGAATTTATATAAATAACCTGTCTTCACTGGTTTACCATAATTTACAAGGCAAAACCAAGTTTGGTAACTTTGATACTGCTTCAAGATCCTGTATTCGTAAGTTGTATAGTATGGATAAGATTGGAGTGATTTCTTGATTCTGTCTGCACGTATTTGGTTTGTTTCCTTTCTGCAGATTCCTCAAATGTTATCAAAACAAGGCATAAGACTGAAAATACAATTCTAGAACTGAGATTTACTAGCAGTTGGATCCTTCTGCTTATTAGCAGTGGTTAAAAAACCAAATAATGGGGAAAAAAATAAAAGCACCATTGCTATGTTGTTAAAAATTGTCAGCAACAGCTGATTAAATTAAATCAGAAAGCCTTTAAAACTTGAAGTACTGTTGATAATGGCTAAAATCAGCCAGAGGATAGGGGTGAGGAATACCAATATCAGGACTCATTCACACTCTTAAGGGAAAATTAGTTTTCAAAATAAAAATTATCATGAGAAAATGAATGTCTTTTTATATGTGTAATCACTTAAATTCTATCTAAAATCCAACAATATAAACCTTCGACCATAATATAGATACAAATTTAGTATTAGAGGCTGTTGGAATTGCTACTTTTTCATTGTCTGTCAATAATTCTATCTCTTAATTTGAAGCTTAGAATTGCAATGATGGCAAGTACTGGTATAAAAGCATAGAGTACAAGGAAATCGACTGTGAACCGGGACAATGCCCCGGGATAGTTTTTTTCAATGAACTGGATGCCTTGGGAGAAAACACACGCAGCATTATTTGCCATGGAACTGTTGGCTCCACCTGTCAAAAGAAACAAATTATTTCTTTAGTAGGTAAATCAGTAAAATTTAAACATAGATGCCGGTCTCTAGCTCATGCCTTGAATACACCTCTCCCTGACATCACTTCATCACATGAAGAACCACACCCCACAGCAGCAGTATTTCTCATCACTGTGGAATAAACCAGAGAAGCCCTATGTTTCTGCAGTTAATCCATGATATACTTTTTGACAGGAAGAACAAAGAGTCACTAGGAGCTCTCTCTTTGGTTCACACTGAACAACGATTTATGGCTTTTCAGACTCATTATCTGGAGCGGCATCAAGAAGCAAGTTGCCCCATGGGGTGGACTTAACAGTGTTCATATAATGTGTTGAGGGTTCCAAAAGGTAAGAAATGGTGACTGCCTGAAGGGCACATTAAAAATGAGGTGTTTATTGGTACTAATAGAGTCATGGATTTGTTTTCTAACAGTTGTTGATCTTGTAATAAAGAGGTGCAGGAGAGATCAATAGATTTAAAAAATATGTAGCCTTGGAGAGGAGCACAGACACCTGGCCACAATACCCCAAATATCTTAGGGTAGGTCCAAAGTGGTAAGTTTTACCTCACTAATGTGTATTAGCTACTAACCCTTCCACCCTAATTGATTCTCCTGTTTTGCAGGTTATCTTGCTCACAACCAGCAAAAGCACAGTTTGACAGCCCCAAGCTGCTCAGTAAATACCACGGAAACACATTTGAACTGAAGCCTCTCTCTCTAGTATTAGAGGAGATACCTGGTCAGCTGTTTGTTACCTCTCAATACTCCCTCCACTGATGTTTGATCTTAGATTGTGCAATTCTCTTGATGCTCTATTTGCTCAAAAAAAATTTCCAGCCTGTAATAAACTTAGCTTCCAAAATTCCTCCAAAGAGGGGATAAGATATGAAAAAGAGAAAGATGAACTGAGAGAATTAGAAATGGTGGGAACAAAAGAATCAAATCCTGCTCTGGCTTGCTGATGTGGCATTATAGTCTCTACTAATTAGTAAGTTCTTTTTAGCAACTAAAAAGTTATCAGGATACATGTACATAGAAGGAAAATAAGCATCAACATCTCACTGAAATGATTTATAATGGACTTTTTTTGGAACACTTACCACATGTGAAGTTTAAGCCATAAAATTCGTTGACTACAAGGACTTCACTGCTGTATTTTTGAAATGTAAGAAAACTCAGTAGTTTGAAAGGTGTTGGCATTTCTTCAATGGTCCTTAAAGAAACAGAGAAGTTAAGCTGGGTTTTGCTACATACTAAGAGCCCCCACATAATAACATGCTCTCATTGTAACCTGTGACAGAAACAGTTCTTGTCTCTCTACCTGTAGGGTTTTCAAACATAAAACTCCAATTTTAGCACTAAGTGATGAGACAACCATGAAGGCTGTCCCTGACTTTGGTACAGTGTCACAACATTCAGCCCTGACTTGTTTATGGCCAGTCAAAAAAAATTCTATGGTTGTTTGCTGTTCACATGGCAGTGATAAACTGAAAATGACAAGACCCATTATAAACCTTAGTTGCCAAAATGTGTTGCTTTCAAAGTAAGAAACCACCACCCCTCTCTCCATCTTCAAAACGAAGTAAGACTGAAAAGCAATTAATTGCCGCAACAATGACAAAACAAAAATTAATCAAAAATACTGAGAAGAAACATTCAACAAGACAATTTCAGCATCTAAAGTACTTCAAGACACATAATTCAACAACAAAAAAATTAACAGGAAAAGAACCTGGCAACCTAAGTCTCAATGCTGTTTTTAATGTCCTTCATTGCTTATGAAGATTAACCAAAAAGATTCATAGTATTAAATGAGTAATGGCTGTGCTGTGAAATAAGATTAGAAACCACTCTAATGCTTTTAAGTTATCATTAAGGCATTAGACTATGGTAGCAGGAATAAATGTCACTATAAACAAACATCTTCCTGAAATTAGGCAGTGACCAAATAATTAGACATTAACCTAACTTTATATTGTAAGTATGAGCTGAGATCTACTTAAAGAGACAAAGCATCAACTTGGTCAAGATTCAGATGGTTTTCTAGAGGAGAACACCATCTGTTGTTAGGTTTACTTCATTTTCATTGGGAGGGTCTCAGGTAAGCATATTCACTTGCTCAACATCTTAGGAAAACTGCTTTTAACAATTACGGATTTATTCTGGTATGTCCCTCAAAAAACCCAGCAATTCCAGTATTGAAGAATACGAGCAGAAAACTGTTCGAACTTCACACTATTGAAACACAAACCCATTTATCTGCATAGTAATAGAGCAACTGGATCACAATTTTCCTGCAAATTTACCACTCTACTTAATAATTTTTATAGATTTCCGTCTGTACAGGGTAGAAGAAAAGACTGAAAACTTTACTGGTTAAACTGGATAATAATACTAGTAAGATAGTTGAGAGCAACTGCTTTTTTGAACAGCATTACCACTGTTTAATGTCTGATAAGTTCCAGCAGGTCCTAAAAGATATAGGAACAGGGATTTTTGGTAGGCTCCTTTAAGGAGACAGCATTTCATATCATCATGTCAGCATTAGTAAAAGAATTCAGATGAGCTGATAGATATTAACTGTTCCATTTCATCTTCACTGTATTTGCAAAAACTGGGGGAAATCTTCAGTATCTTTCTTGATATCTAAAGATACTAAGTGTCTGGTTTTGTGTTTAGTACAAGGCCCAACCCAAGATTAGGTGGTTCTGCCTCTGAAGGAGCACAGCTGCTCTTGCTTTTCCATTGCTACCTGTGCATTACTGGATTTCTGCAATACCAACAGTTCTAGAAACTCTTCCACAGCTGGATCATTTTAACAGCAACACTGTAACAAAGTGAGATTTTTTTTTTTCCTACCTGACTAGTCCAGTTCCCACTACCACACCAGCTGAATTAAGTAGCACCACGGCACTTTGGACAATATTTGGGTCTTGAACCATGCCAAGCATAACAAGTGTTAGTAGTTCACCAATCATGTGAGACGCTAAGACAACAGCAAAGAAAATTCCAAATCTGGAAGCATCAGGATACAATCCTGTAGTCCTGTACAAAGATGAGCAAAAGAACAGTTAAAAAAACCCCAATGTTTGAGTAGTAAACTTGGAAAGTAGCTTTTACTTTTGTTTCTATTTAGGTTTTTTTGCAGTTATAGCTCATCAAGTGAAGAGTTTATGCCTTAATCCTTAGTATAATGTTTAGAATCTTAACACAAAGGACATCCATTTACTATCATTATGGCAGTGCAGATACATGAGGCTTTCTCCATCTAGACTGAAGGGGGTTATGCAGGGATATAATTCTTGTAGAAACCCAGGTTGCTTCAGGACAATTCAAGATGGCTTTTCAATTCCTTAAATTAACCTGTTGCTTCTTGTAGAGTCTGTGAAGTGGGAGTCATTCATGTAAGTCACATATTTAAATAGCATCTTTATGCAGGTAATTAACAGATGGAATTGTGCACTTCTTATAATGAGCAAGCAAACATAAGTATGGATATACTCAATTAAATGAAAAACTAATTGAATTCACCATCCACGTAATTCATACCAATGCAATTTCCCCCATACTCCTGCATTCTTTAATGCAACATGCTGTTCTCTGTTTTCCCCTAGCTAACCCAAGGAAAGGAGTTCTCTCAATCTGTGCTCAAGATTAAAAAGTTAAGAAAAACCAGCAATTGCTTGACAAACTTAATTCAGTCTTATAGTGTGTACGACAGATGACAAAACCTTTTATTACATTGTGACACGTTACTCTTCCTCCAAAATACCTCATACCAAAATGCCTCACACTAGGTGCACACTGCATGCTTTGCTTAGCTAACAAGCAGCAATTTGACATTTCATTTTCTTTTTTTTTTGTTGCTCAGTGCAAGACCCTATGTCTTCTTTTTTTTAATCCATCATGTTTGAGAATGGTCTTTAAACAGAAGTATCCATTTTCTCACAGGTTTTCCCATACCATTTTTTTGTAACACCGGGATAATTTATAAATAGATGGATGAACACTGACTCTTCCAGTATTAAACACTCAGTGCGGTAGCAGGTATTTAACAACTCTTAAGTACAGATTGGTGCAGAAGAAACAGCTTTCCAAAGTCCTACCAGAAAACTATCACCTTTGAGCCACTCTAATACTTTACACAATTATCTCTGTATGGAGTCACAGGCTAGTAAATCTGGGGTATGAATAGAACAGAAGAAAGCCTAAAAAAATAAAAATGAAAAATCCAGCCCATCCAACATGATGTGAACTATCAGATTTCTCAAAGGAATCTTTCAGCTAGGAAAATCTACACAGACAGGACATTAACTTGATTGCAAAAGAGACACTCTTTGAGCTTGGCCTGCCCTGTGTCCGATCAGGTCAGAGTTTGGGTCTGCCTGACCCATCTGGCTGACCCCACAAACACAAACTCTATGAGAAATGGCTTGTCAGAAGACATGCCAGGGGCTGTCAAAGCCTCTCAAAAAGTTAGACCATCCAGGAAAGTTCAGACTTGCACAACAACTGCCAAAATTTCACCCCGAAACTGCTTGCCCTGAGAGGTCTAAGAGCATTGTGAAATCACTTTGACACATCCCCGATGGCTTCCAAACAACGGCAATATTGGAAAGATAATAGCTGTAAATATTATCCATTAACTGAAGCCTCACTATTTGTTGTTGATTGTGTTCGAGCCAACCACAGCACGGGGGCAAAGTCTCTGCCCACGTGGATTCCCTGTTTGTTAAGGAGTTGAGAGTGTCCAAGCTACTTTCCAAATGGCTGTTTTCTCAGNAGAGTTGAGAGTGTCACTGGAAAGCAGCTTGGAAAGCTGCTTTCCAAATGGCTGTTTTCTCAGCCAGCAGCAGCCTCAAACAGAAGGTCAGCACAGCACTTAGAGGGATAAAGAGTAATTTCTGTCTGTCTGTCTGTGAAAAAAGGACTTCTCAGGGAGCCCTGCATGAAGCAGGCAGCATTGACAGCTTGGAGAAATAAAAGCCCAAGCAGATAAGGGGACAAAGGTGGCTACTTTTCATAGCAACACCAAACTACAAAAAAACCTGCCCATGCATGCAAGTCCTCATGCCTGGAAGAGCAGAAATCTTCCTCTCAGGGAATTCTTTTCATTGAGATTTCAAATGAAAAGAATTAGGTAAATGCTGAGCACCACTCCTCATTGCCTACTATACACCAGAAAGAAGAGAATAGTCCTCCTTTTTTCCTGAGTTTTTCCAGACTGGGGAAAAAATTCTACTACAAAATTTCCTGTGGAGAAATTCTGATCCACAAGTCCAAGCAATTTTCTGTAATTCTACTTCATCCGTCTTCCATACATCTTACTGGAAAGTAACAGCACTAACATGCACAGCTACAGCAGAATTGCTTCTGCACTTCAGCTCTTTTATGAGGGTGTATCCACCTGCATTTTTGAACAGCTCATCAGAGAACAAGCATCCACGACACAAACCAAGCCTGCTGGTTTTACTACAGACTGCCAACTGACTGCAACTGTCCCAGGAAAACTAAAATTAACTTGTGTGCACTAGACATCTCTCAACATTAGAAAGCGACTGAACGACAGAAATTTGTGCTTTTCTCTGAAGGGTGTAAGAAAGAGATCCAGATTTCATCATTTCCACATGCTGCAGCTAAACCCCAATGTCCCAGGAAATAAAAGCTTTATTACTGTCACGTACCTACAGGTGACTTCATCATTCTGGGTTTTTGGCTTGTTTTTTTAAAATTTCCTGTCTTTCTAAATGCAATGTAAAAATACACTTCTGCTTTTAATATGGCACAAGGGTGATAACTGTCTAGGTCCATTAAAACTTTCCCAAATTACCTAGAGAACTGGTGATATACTTACTGGGGAAGTGTTTTCAGCTCTGCCTGAAAGAGAAGGGCTGAATTTGTGTCATACTTCCTTATGCTTTCTGTGTAATCATTTTGAGAGACAACAGCATGTAGCCATGCCAGGAGGCCTTTTGCTGACATGTTAACTGACACTGGTAACAAAAAGAAAATGACAATCCAACAGCTGGTCCAAATGCTTACCAGTATATGAAGGTGCTGAAAATGGCCACGCTGATGACACTGAAGGGCAGGAAATGGACGATATAAGCTACAAGCATTTTCCATTTCTTATACAAGCCATCTTTACTTTCTTGGTCACTGATAGCACGTAGAGGTGGGACTGAGAACATATAAAAATAAACATAAATATGTAAGAAATGAAGGAAATTACCATGAAACAGAGAGAGCAAGACTTGCTGTTAGCAGAATGATTGGAAGCACAAAAACAACTTCGAGAATATATCACAAACATTCTGCCTAAACTACTCTCATCACTTTTTCCCCCACTATAAATGCAAAGCATGCTTTTGGTAGGCTTAATGTAAGAGGCCTAACTTATCAGCATGCAGGACAGCCTTCTCTTTTTGCATGCACAAATTAAAGACATGAGAAAACTTCTGTCACCGGCTAATTTATTGAGGTGCTCTGATTTCAAGCTGGTGACAGCAGGGTATGTTCCCTACATGAGCAAAATAGTTTTTAGGGCTGTAAATAGAAACTACTGTTACTTTCAGCAGGGCACCTGTAAGAGAAAAATCCTTTTAAAAAACTGTAACAATCACATAGTACTCATAAATCCAATTATGCTTAATTGCTGTCAAAGCTGTTTTGTATTTCCATCCTTTGCACGTGTCTGGTTTTGAGCTCACTTAGATATTAACTGGAGCTAGACTTTGTCTTGTCTATAAAATGCAACACATAGGCAAATCTTGTGCACAGTTAGAATACCACCTTCCTAGACAGGCCAACTGTAAAAAAGCAAGACAGGGATCCTGTCTGATATAGGACATATACAGGACATGTTCACTTAAATTCCACTGTATGTTGTGCTTCTGTATCAACTCTGACATTACCTAGAACAGTGAAGATCCTTTAAATTACTATCTTGAAAGAAATACCTTTTCTTATTTAAGACAGGGTGGCAGCAACACCTGCTGCTGCACGTAAGACAGGACAGAAACTCACACAGGGCCACAGCATTGAGCATCCCTGTGTAGGGGGGGGCACTGACGCACTGGTAGACAAGCCCCACGCGGTCCTGCACGGCTCCCTGCGCCAGGTCACTCCTTAGTCTAAGAAGGAAAAAGGCTATAAACAAGCCAAATAACAGATTCTGGAGGAGACGCATGATGATGCCTATCTTATCTCTGGAGAGGTTTCTTGTTGTTCTCCTGATAATGAAACAAAACAACACCAAAAGGCTTATTAGCTACAACTGAACACACATTGGTAGGTTATGAAGCTTTGAACGAATCTTAGACATATAGCACCCACAAAGAGCTAATATATTAAAAAAGACAAGGAGCAAGTACAGTGGGAGATCAAATAACCAAGGAACTTACTGCATCTATACATGGAGGTAAAAACCTAAAAGATTAGTGAAGAAAGAAATAATTGCTTTAAAAATTGGGGAGGGGGGGGGAAGTCTTACCGTAAAAGGATCAATATTTGGTAAAAGCCACTGGGCGAGTCTTTGTTTTTGAAAGGTATTGGTGGCAGATCCTTCATACACTTTGTTTTTTCAATGACTGCCAGTACTTTGCTAAAGATCTCCGAGTTTCTATAGGCTGATGCAAATTCCTGAACCCTACTGTAGGTTTTGAGTTCGTGTTCCTTGCTTCGGGTGTCCACAGATGTCAGATCCACTGTAAAATGACAAAGTTTTTACTCTATATACACATCACTTTCCCTTCAGATCTTTTTTTCCCACTTGAAACTAAGTTCTTGTCTCCATTCTAAAATGTGCAAAGATGAAAAAGGTCAATTGAAAGTATTCAAGTCTTCTTTCTCCCTTCTGTTAGATGCAGCACAAATCAATTAACTGTGCAGCCAGAAGAAACCTGAGGTTTTGTGACCTCTGTAGGACCCTGCAGCTCAGGGAACTTGAACTTGACCTGGAAATGCAAGGCCTGAGCACTGTGCTGGTCAGACCTTTAGCATTCTCCTTGCACAACACAGCTGTAGAGAGCAAGACAAAGCCCCAGAGGACGAACACTTATGAAGAGATGACTTATCTGGTCATTTATCTCTCAGGTTTTCAGGCAAATGCTCAAACATGGTTTCACAGCTCCCCCGTGTCCTCTGCCCACTCCTCCACAACTGTGGAGCTTTATTTTTTGGTCAGTGTGAACTCACTTTGTAGGAACACTGCTCTTCTCTACCCGAGTTGTTACAGCATTGTTGCACTGGGTCTCACCTTCCTCCTTTGCAGACATACTTCTCTTTTAATGGGAAGGCAGGGGATATTCAGCTGGCCGAATTCCCCTAGCAGGCTCAGCCCAAGCTGAAGGAAGTATCACTGACTGCTGTGGAACTTAGGAAAGATAACTACTTCACAGAGTTAATGTCCCTTTCTAATAAACATATTCCTGGCATCAGCAATTCCTTTGCTGGCAGATGGGAAATTTGTGTGCTCCATTTTTACAAGTCATACAGACTCAGTAATAGTGCTAAAACACCTCAGAAATTTCCCTTTTCCGTAACAGCAATGAATAAGCCAAGGTTTTCAAAACTAGACTGTTGTTCTCAGCAATATTTGTTCTTACCCTATTTCATATTACTCTTCTACATCTGGTAAAATGTTTTCATCAGTTATTTATCCCTAAGGTTTCTCTCATCCTTAGATTTCAGTTTTGCAAGGTTTTGTTCAACATCAAAATACGAATTCAACAAAAGGAGGCCTTGTCCAAGATTCTCCTTTTGTCCTCAAAACCTGAATTAGGCTTCTGAATAGTTCCCTGGTGTTGTAAAAGCTGGAATTCAGTAGAGCTGTCTTTAATGGTAAACATATCCAAAATGAATCCTTTGCTTTTACAAACATGAACATCCTAAACACAGAATCGCTTTTTAAAGCTTGGCCAGTGTGACTTGCTGGAAGTCACACAGCAAATAAATGGCATCTGGGTGTGCTTTAAAGGAATTGTAACACTGACTACTAACCAGACCAACTAGCTAATGCCTTCCCATGCATGAGTACTTTTCATAGACATTCGACAGTTCAACAATATAATCCACACTCAATACATAGGATCTATTTTCCTCTGCTGATGGTGTAAATGATAGCAGAATCTGTCCCTTCATTCACATCAAATCACACAAAAAAATATAAACTACCAATTTTCAAAAGACTAAATATTCTGTGATTCTTTGCTCTAATCTTTATTTTTTCCCTTTCTTGTCACATTCAAAGGTTGACATTTGAAGAATGCAGTACTCTCTTTACCAAGCTTTTTTAAAAGTGGGTCTAAATCTCAAATCATCTATGCTTTTCAAGACTATTCAAATTCATGAAGGCAAAATTATCCTCACTGTCATACCAGTATTTTCAGCTTTATCCCATTCCAGCTTCATGTCAACAACAATCCTCTCTTCTCACTGAGTTTAGAACGTCATGCAGACAATAGGAAAACACTGCCTGTTCTGAATGCAGCTTTCTGGATAGGTCAAATGCCCTGGTTAGTGCTCAGCTAGCACTGCCAGAAATTAACCTAACATGCTGGATTTAAATAGAGCTACATACATGGCTGCATATCTGCACACATGCAAACACATCCACATCCTCTTCAAACTTGTGCCTGTATGGATCAGGGACACACATGTCCTGCACCAAAACCAAGCCTCATTTGAAAGTCTTCCTGCTGACCCTTTTTTTCATCCTGAATTGGTGAAACAATACTCTCCAGATTATGCCAACAGCTTGCATCATCATCTCCTGAAGCATCCATTCTGTTCCAGTAGCTCACCAAGTGTTAGCAACTCCCCAAACTTTCAGAAACATCAAACTCAGAATTCCAGGAAATTGATTCCTCAAGTCATCCCATATTTATTCTACATACTCCCCTCTGCGCAACAACTCTTTTCAGTTGCTTGGCATCACAGAGTTCGTAAGAGCATGGGATTTTCCACAGTTTTGGAATCACAATAATTTTCCAACATCCAATGCACAGCCATAGGGAAACACCATCAGGAATCCACAGGTTTCATGAAGTTGAGATTCTTTTTTTATCGGTAGTTTACTCCTTTACTGTAAATAAATATGGCTATTTTATAGAGTCATTAGGAATGACATGGAGGCAGCCCTCTCTCTGAGGGGCTGAAAATAACTGAAAAGTTGGAGCAGAATTAAAAGACATTTCTATCTCTGGAAAAACTTTAAGCTGGGGAAGAAAAAAGAAATTGCTTTACCAAAACAACTTGGACAAACTTACCACAGAAGTCAAAAGGATTTGATTGTTCAGGACAAGAATAGCCACAGTCACTAAAGAATGTGATCATTTCCACAGGGTTCCCACAGAAAACCATTTCTCCAAAGCTCATGATGGCTATTTTATCAAACAACTGTTAAGGGAAAATTAATTTATCAGCAGTATGTACTAAAAATCACAGAACATGCTGACTTGGAAGGAATCTGTAAGGTTCATCAAGTCTAACTCCTGGCCCTGCACAAGACATCCCAAGAATCTCACCACATGCCTGAGCATTGTCCAAAAGCTTCTTGAACTCTGTCAGACTTGGTATGGTGGCCACTTCCCTGGGGAGCCTGTTCCAAACCACTCCCTGTGGGAAAAATCTCTTTCTAAGATCCAACCTAAACCTCCCCTGTCACACCTCAGGCCATTCCCTCGGGTCCTGTCACTGGTCACCACAGTGATCACATCAGGAGTGCATTCATTCTTGAGTACAGCTACTGTCTTGGTAATAGAAATGCTTTCATGGGAAAACCAGTTTTGACACATTCGAACTTCCTTACTGTATTTCTCCCAAAAGAAATTTGTCCTTTCTTTAATTCCTCTCCTTGGTAGTTATGCAAAATGACACATCTTTAGGCTTCAGTGGTTTTGAAAACTGTCGATGACAACAGCATACAGAGGTAATCCACAAAAAGAGATGTGGCTGACTTCCCTTCTAATGCACCTTCATTTACCTCCTTTGGTGCTTGATAGCCTGCCCCAGTCTGTAAACCCCCTCTAATTGTTGGCAGTTCTGATATCCTAAATAAATATTGATATAAATATCAATATCCTGAAGTGCTTAAGGACTCTAACAGCACTGCTCTTCAGGTGGACGCTTGCCGGGTGATCAATCCGTGTTCTCAAGACACCAGGGCTGCTTTCAGCCCAGAAAAGCACTGTTGCCCCCCTCTGGCTCCCCAACCATTTACCCTCCATTCAGTCAGCCAGGGAAGAGGAGTTCTGCACTCATGTGGCAGGTGGAGGATAAGAACAAGTTGAGAAACAGTACTGGGAAGGGAGAAATGCTCTGTCCAGCACAAACCCTGCAAAGCAGGACTGCCCCACCACACGACCAAGGTGTATCCATGTGCCTTGTCACAGTTTCTCCCAGAGGTTTTGGTTTGGGAAGTTGCATAACACAAGGGTTAGGCACACAGTCAGAGTCCGTACTATTTTCACAAGGCAATGTGTGTCCCAGAGTGAGTGACTGGCACAGAGCCAGAGTTGCAAAATGCAAGAGAAGCCTCTAATTATGCCAAGGAAAGGAGAAGAGGCAGCTGAACTGGATCTTGTGCTTCCATCCTGACAAGAACCTAAGTATTAAAAGGTTTGGTGGAAAAGCCAATAAGTAAGCAGGGATCATCTACCTTGAAAAGTTCTGAGCGAGGCTGATGGATTGTAAGAATCACAATTCTGTCTCTGTGTGCAAGCTCCGAGAGAAGCAAGACAAGCTGGTTTGCAGTCAGACAGTCCAACCCTGTAGTTGGTTCATCAAGTAGCATGATCTCTGTCAAATGACAAGGAATAGCTTTAAAATTAAGGTAAATGAGGAGCAGATGTCAAAGCTTCCACACTTAAAGCAGAATAATTTGGCAAATAACATAGAAATTACTTTACAGGTGAAGTCCCACACATAAAACAAGGTATGCGTAGATATTGCCATGACGTGATCTTTTCATTTTAGTTTCAATGGTTCAGTTTCAATGACTAGGAATAAGGACATTAAAAATAGTTCAGAGCCTAAAACTTCTTTTTCTAAATTCATGTGAACTCTGAAAATTACCAAAACAGTTTTGGTGCAGTGCTTCTCTGCTTCTCACAACAATAATGATAAATTTCAGCATGTACAAAATTGTAAATATAAGTGACAAAATTAGCTAGAAGTTATCTATTCTAAATTAAATATACACACAGAAGTTGTTATGGACAAGCCGAGAACTGTTAAAATACAGCAGATACAACTCCATAGATTGAAGCAGGTGTTACTGCCTTTTCTTCATTATTTTATTGCACATGAAAGAGAAAAACTTATAATCAAATCCATTATTTTTATAGAGATGAGACATAGCATAGAAGAGAGCAGCCCAACCCTGATCAGGGTACGAGGGGAGGAGAGTTTTCACTATAGATTTATCTACACAGAATTACTATACTGTTTACTGTGGAGTTTAATGGAGTCCTGAGCAGCAACGACACCCCAGAAGTCCCCAGTGGCAGGGATGTGCCTCACTGTCCTATTTAAGCTCCTTCCTGCCTTATTTGCAGTTGTAGCACGCCCACATGGCTATAAGGACTCCAGCATCCAATAAATATGTTCTGTACATTCACTCCGTGAGATTCTGGCACCTTCAAGAAACTCTCTCAAAACTGACAAAATTCTTCCCATGGATAATCCTTCCATAGTTACTAAGCTTTGATTTTGTTGGAATTGTTTTGGTTCTGGAACATTCATGGCACTCTCACACATACATAGATCAAGGGCAGCTACTCCACTCCTAGGCTCAGTGCTTGCACATGTATGGCTCTAATGCACTCAAAAATTAGAAATTAATGGGCCACAACCAATTTGGGAAAAATGAACACAGATAAACTTAGCATTGATAAATCCAAGTCTAAACCTATGTTCAGTCCCCAAGATTTTTAAACTGTCTGCTTTCCAAGATCAACTAACAGATCAACGGCAGACCTCAGTTACTGCTTGTTCTTTTCTGCCATCCCCAGGACTGGCTTCTGCTGAATTAAAGAACACAAATGCTTTGGTACCTTAAAGTAGTTTACGGAGGCCTGTGGTAGGAGCACAAAGTGACACAGCTTTGTTTTATTTTGAAAATCCACGCAGTGATACTTACTGGGATCCTGTAAAAGCTGGGCTGCAACTGATACCCGACGCCTCTCGCCCCCAGAAATTCCTGTGACATTCCGGCTTCCAATTATTTTGTCAGCCATGTGGCTGAGACTCAGCTCAGCCATAACCGCATCTACCTGAAAAATAATTACAATTTCAAAAGACTAAACACAATCCAACTCAGACACCTGTGTGCAATGGCAAAAAAAGGACAGAATTTTAAGTTACAGATTTACCAATGTCCTGCTTGCATCCATTCTAGTTGGACGGTATCTGGCCTAATTTCTATTTGATTCTTTTTAATACATTATTTAAATTATTTCTTAATTTTAGAATTTTATTTCAATGCATTCTGAAATGAGTAAAATTTAGCTTCCCTTGACATTAAGAGATAAAGAGTTCAGAGGTTCAGGGACTAGAAGTTAAGATATGGAGCATAATCTGGCTTCCAAAATCAGGGAGCAGGAAGGCACATCAATTCTGGAAAAGTAAAAAATATTGGGAAAGACAGAGAAGACAGAAAGCTGTCTTCCTCTGGTCAGGAATATCCAATTTTACTTTCACAGAATTCAAAAAGAGCTCTTTAAATAAATCTGAAACACACCAATTTTATCAAGAAAGTAGCTTGTAGGGGGCTTGGCAGACCAGTGCTTTTTTCAGCTGTTGTGGTTAGCGAGACAGGGATGTCCTACAGAAGGCAGAGTGGTGTCAAAATCAGCTGTGCTGTCCATGAGACATGGCCCTAAATACCCGAAGACAACTGAGGTTCCCCTCTGGGGAAGGGGAGCTGACCTCAACACCAAGGCCAGCATCTCCTGCAGCAGTGACTGCTTCAGCTTTGGGTGGCAGGGTTTTGTCCCAGCGAAATGGTGGCGCCCTGGGGCACCGGCACAAGTCCCTTGAAGAGGTGGGACCACCAGAGAGCCTGTGTCCCTCTCCTGAGCAGGGGGACCCCTCCCCATCTGCAGAAGGAGGGTCACAAAGCCTCATAAACATCAAAAACGCAGCCACGGATGGGAAGTGCTGCTGCTGGAAACATTGCACGACAAATCCTGTATGGCCTTCTGGTGGAAGACTGTAAAGTACAGACCTTCTTTTTGATGGAGTCGTTGGAGCATTTCTTAAGAGTCAGTAAAGCTGTGTAGGTCAAAGACTCCTGGACAGTGAGAAAGCTTAACAAAGTGTCACTCTGAAAAAACAAAAGTGAAGAAAAAGAAGTTAGTCCTGTAGTAATTAAAATTTTGTCCCTCTTCATGCAAGCTTAATCATTCATACAGCTTATTAACTGATTTGTCCCAGATTTACTAGGAAAATCACATTCACATTACACTACTCCATTACACTAGCAATGATTTTACACAAAAGGAAGCACAGTACACAAAAAAATAAATGTAGGAATCAACCTGCGGCACGTAAGAGAAGCAATCTCTGAACTGTTCCCTCTTCAGCTGACGTCCATTCACATACACTTCACCAAAGAAGTTGTCTTTATGTCCCAGTCTTCCTGATATTGCATCCAGAAGTGTTGTTTTCCCAGATCCTTTCAGACAAAAGAAATTAATCTTGTGCTGATATGAATTTTATGATTCCCAGAGTGATAGCCTGACTTGGATAGACACATAAGAAAAGTACCAAGTTGGATTTTTCTCAATAATTTGGAAATAATTTGCCCTGAAAAGGCAGTTAATTAAGGGAAAGTAAATGGAAAAACTAGAAGGCAAATAGGACTTAATTAATAAAAAAATCACACTTTGCAGGGAAACATTTGAGTTTTGAAGTAACCTTTGCTACTGTTATTGAAGTTATAATTGTTAGTTAGATGACAGAAGACTGAACTCTGAAAACCAAGCACAGTTTTACAAAGCAGAAGTTAAATTCAGCCACAATTTCATTACTTAAAACACATACTTCAGTCACATTCATGTCACTGTGGAAATCACCAGTATTAACTGTGATCTTATTTCTTTTGAAGTACTGGCACAACTTACCAGAATTTCCTAAAATACCCATAATCTGGCCACTTTCTATATGAAATGAAACATCCTTAAGTATTTGCCGGGTCCATTTTGTGTAATATAAAGAAAAGTTCCACCAAGGGCCAACACGCTCTCTTGGAAAACAAACACCAAAAAAACAAAAAATTAGAGACAGAATATGTAAAAGTTTTGCATAAAGTATGTGAATGGTTCATAACTAATGCATGTCGGATGGGAGCTGCAAGAATTTTAAAATATGGGGGGAAAAAAAATTTAAAAAAAAAAAAAAAGCATTTCCCCCTTTCCCCCCCTTACCCTTTCCCCTCCTAAGACTTTAACTTTGGCATTATCTGGAAGATAAAATGAGGTCTGAGTACATTTTTCAGAATACTCTTTTGGACCACAACCGAAAGCGCAAACGTCAACTGTGGCTTTACTTGCTGATGATGTCGGTCAACCATCAACCCACCTGTCCCTTTCCTTAGGGCCTTGTGTTATCCCTCTGGCAGCAGCAAGAAAGGCTAGTGGGAGAGGGCACAACGTTTGGAAATCTGCCCTAAAGCATGTCATTCAGAAACGCGATGTGGCGAGGCTCTGCCCCGAGGCGGAGGGCCCTGGCACCATGAGGGGTCCGGCACCATGAGGGCCCGGTGCCATCGATCCTGCGGCCCAACCCACAGCCCGCGGTGCCAGCCTCGCTCCCGTAGCCCTTGGCGCCGCAGCGGGGACCCTGCACAGCGCCCTCCCAGCCCTACCTGATGGTGTAGGAGACGCCCTGGACGCTGATGCTGTCGGGGAGCTGCCTCGCAGCTTTCCCTTCGCCTGTGTGCCCGATGCTGCCGCTCTTTTTCAGGGTGGGAGACGCTCTGCCCGACATCCTCGGGTGCCGGGGCTCCGCAGCCTCCCTGCGTCCCTCACGCTGCTGGCCGGGTGCCTGGCACTGCCACTGCCGCCACCACCATGCCTCCCCCGGCGACACGCAAGGGCAGCTCCCGTTGTCCCGAGTCAGAGCAGGTCCCGGCACTTGCCACCTCAAAGAAAACAGAGGGGCTCCCTGTTCTTTCTCTTTGCAGAGAAAAACTGATCGGTGATTAGCTGGAGCCGCTATCTGATGTACCTTTAACCTGAGCTATTAGTGTCCCCGAGCAGGGGAGTATTTCCCTGTCCACAGGGTCACGCCAGCTGCAGAGATGCAGCGCGCCAGGAGAAATGGTGCTGCGCTGAGGGTGCCTGGAAAGGACTGCGCTCCAAACTAAGAGCAGAAGGGATTTCCACGGCGTTCACAGAGACGACAGTCAGACCAAACTGCAGGGAGCGACACCACTATGGATTCCACCAGCACCTCCATGAAGGAAACTACAGAAAGTGTCTCTCTGGACCATGCCAACTGGAGCCAGGTGATGTGCGAGGGCTCGGCTGTGGAGTGAGGGGCCCGAGGGGTTCGGCTGTCCCGCAGCTTCAGCGCTGTCCGGGAGCTGGGAGAGGCCGGCAGCCATCCCGCCCAGCGGGCTGGCACAGTCAGTGAACCCCGAGCTGCTCCCGCTCTGAAGCGGGGAGCAGAAAGCATCCACAGCCCCACCGGAGCGCACTGGGCGTGAGGCTGGTGCCGTGCGAGCCCTGCTCAGGTGCCCCCGTGGTGGAGCTGAGAGAGGGTCTCCGAATGTCTGGCTGGAGGACAAAGCCCCCGAGCATATCCTGGACTGGTTTTCTCAGGAAATGCCTTCAGACTGGATCCCCACGTTTGCTGGGAAGCAGCTGTTTTTAAACATTAGGTTCAGAGTGCTTTGGCAGCAAGGGGTAGTTTGGAGGGCTTTGCTGTGGCTTTTCAGGCTGCTTGGCGTGATGTTGCTTTCTGCTGTGTATCTAGACTGAAAAAATTAATCAGCCTTGTTTGCGATGAGGGCAGGGGATGTACGCAAAGATCATGGTCCTCCTCTGCCAAAGATACCACAGGCACAGATAGGGTCTGGTACACAGGGAAAAGGTACATTTGCCTTGGCCAGGGTATGAGTCTGACAAGTAGGAAAAGCAGAGAACTGTGGGACAGATAGGGCTGGCTGGAAGGAAAACTGAAGGCATGCACATAGAGCTGAACCCAAAGCCAGAAAGCTGCCCCGGCTAGGACTCATAATTGCAGCTCTCATACTGCAAAAGGGCCAAGAAGATTCTTCTTGTTTTAACTGGTATCTCAGAACATTACGTTCCAGCTGATAAATGGTGAATTTAAAAAAAAAAATAAATAAATAAATTTAAAAAAAAAAAAAAAAAAGAAGATAGTGCACTAGTGGCTGTACATTTATTTGTTCCTAAAACCTGCATTTGGAAGGAGTCCATGTGGAATTCAATAATGGACATACTTCCAGTGAACCTTCATTTTTAGCTGCCAAAATGCATCAGTTACAATATGCACCATTTTGATTCAGTAGACTAACTCTGCTGAAGTAGTAAGTCTTGAAAGTTTTCCCTTTTAATTGAAAGCAACTAGAAAAGCACAGCACAGCATGTTTGGCCCTCATACATGTCACTAGAAGAAGGTACTTTTCACTCTGATTAACAGATGACTGGTAACTCATTTCAACCCTTCAGACTTTAGCGCTGCAGTAACTCATCAATAATACTGTTACATCCCATAAATACATTTCCCTTTGCGTTTCATCTTTTCTGAACTCAAGCCTTTAGCAGCACTTTAGTTATTGTAATTAACTGTTGTAATCCACGTAATAACTTTTCCAGACCAAAACCCAAGATACTATTTTTCACTCTGAAGAAGACAACAGTCTTTATTTCACATACAGTGGAAAATCAAATGTTCTGGAGGTCAAAGAACTCAACTACCAGGTAAAAATTGTCTTTTATACATCTCCCTTCAGCAGGAAGCATATCCAGCAATGCCTGTTTCTATACCCAGGCCATTTTAAAAGCCATATAAACTTGAAAAAGTTCTCACAACTGCTGCACAGTCAGTTTGTGAGCAGAATCACTATCTTGGCTGCAATACTGACAGCAGACCCCTGTATTGTAAATACATCTGTTGAAGTTCAGGGATAAGATAGGAAGAGAAATCTGTGTCTAGGATGTGCTTTGCTTCAGTCTTGAGCAAAATTATTCCTCTGAGGGGGGGAGCAGGGGGACTCTGTTCAGCTAGGGATGAAAGGAGCTCTTGCTGGCAAGAACAAGTATGTGGAAGGGGATAAAGATGACTAACAAGGAGAATTTCAATGAACCAGTGAAATATTTCATCTCCTTCTCACCATGGCATCTGAATAAGAGTTCACAATTTTCAGTGGAGTGGAATTTCTAATCATATTTAAAGTTTGAAACATTTAAAATTTACACTAGTAGTAAATTACCAAAGCAATGAAGGACAGAGAAAGCTTTAGTGATTAACAGAACAAGAAGCAAGGCATGAAAGCATAGGTGGCTGCAAAAGAACTCCCTTGTATGTATTTCTGAAGATGAACAGTAATATTTTAACATATGCTTTGCTTGTAACATTGTAGGTATTTGTTGTTAAATAGTTTATTGCTTGAATTGAAGGCACTTGTTTCCTTCTCTGTTAGGTTAACACATCATCCCAGATTCCCTGGTATGAGAACCTTGCTCAGATGAAAATGCCCTGGACCTGGAAATCGGATCTCCGTTCCCATGTGTCAGTAATCCAAAATCTGAATCTAAAAGTGAAAAGTGGTCAGATGCTTGCAATTATAGGAAGCACTGGTAAGAGCAACCACATTTCATCATATGCTCTCAGATAAAATGTACACACTCAAGAGCGACACTCTGCAGTTTTTATAATGTCAAAATTTACTTGAGAAAAAGCTACTGGACGTGTCACAAAAATACCTTCTTTAAGTGACGTGATGAACAAGGAAACAAAGAAAGATTCTGGGGGTGGGGGGGAATTAAATGTATTTTTTTTTTTCACACTTGGTTCTGTTATGCTGTGCACACATTTGCATTCTATTTCCTGAGGTGTAGTGAGGTATTGTTACAAGTGTGGCCTTGCAGCCCCAGATCTGCTGGATGTGAATCAGTTTCATGGCTCAGATTCAAAATGGGCCAGTTGCAGACCATACTCAGACAGCAAACAAATGAGGCCAGACCTCATAAGAAAGGTCTGTGCCAATTTGCATAACCATAAGCAGGAATTCCATTTGGAGTGCAACAATTATAGCAGGATAAAATACTGCATTTGTGTTAATTAATAGAAACTTACAGAGAAGAAAAAACAGTTCCTCTTCTGTCTGATGTTAACTGCTTTATTACACTGGAGTTTGGGTTTTTTCCTTCCATTTTCTGGTGGGACTGGTCAAGGGGGACAAGAAGTAGACATAGGACCTTTAAACAGAAGCAAAAGGTGCCATACTTGGGAGGCTAAAACCCCCATGCTGTGTCTCCAGAATCTTACATAGTTTAGGTCAGTGATAAGATGCTCTCTCTCTCAAAGGCAAGGCATATTTGCCAAAGAACTTTATTCCTAAAAAATGAGAATTTTCTTCCCTATTGCCATGGGAATTTTTCCTTAGCACATATTCTTAATGTAAGTGAAGATTACCTTAGAGATTCTCCTGATAATAAAAGGGGAAGCTTTGTGATGAAATAACACACTGAGTTATAGATATAGCACCTTTGTAAGGCAACATACACTGAGCACAAACCCCTTTCAGCAAACCAGTCAAACTATTTTCAAAAGCTGTTTATCATCTATTTCATCAAATGCCTTAGTAAAATGGATTAAACTGCTGATGGGTTTCACATTGTCAATGGCAATCAATATGTCACTCTTAAACAGAGCAATACGTGGTTTACAGATGGATGGGTTTCTTTCTAAAGGTGTATGTATTAAGAAGCAAGTGTGGAGTTAATCTTTCAACAGGAAGACTAGAAATAAATGACATCTAATCATAAGAGTGCTGCGTGTTTACATACAGAATCATACAACAAAAAGGAAAAATTCATTTGCTGTTTAACTCCAAATCAGGTTTTGTTTTCATTGTTTTACTTTTCTTATCTCTGGGTATGAGCCAACTTTTCTTAATTATTTAAATGACTTTTTGTCTCATTTAAGAAATAATAATTTTTATTTCAATCGTGATTAATGTTCTTATTGTCTGTATAATCATTCAATGCCTTAGTCATTCAGCTGATCCCACTGCTGTTTCTGAATTCACAAATCCCTCCACAAAGAAAGCTCCTGATGAGCCTTTGGGTGCAGCCAGGGCGGGACCATCTTTCAGCTCTGTTTCAAAAGTGAAAGAGAGTTTACCAAAGATATAAGAGACACTTCTTGTGTTCATGAAGCTGTCCTCAAAGCCCAGCTACCCAGTTCTGCTGGATAACTATAAGGGTTCAAACCACATACTGCATTCCAGAGGGGAGAGATTTCCTGAGCAGGAGCTTATAGTCAGTATCTTCTTTGAAGATCATCCTGTCTCTGTGACTTTGGGAAAACTTCAGGAGGGGTTGGCAAAGAATTTTTTTCCCTTAACATCTCTGTGTCTGACAAGATCACTTTTCAAAACCGTCCCTTGGAAATTAATTTTCGATTTTTATTTTTCCAGCTGGTGGAAAGACATCCTTGCTTGACATAATAACCTGCCGGGATCACGGAGGCAAAATCAAGTCTGGCCGAGTCTTGATCAACAACAAACCCAGCACTCCCCAGCTTGTTAGAAAATGCATAGCACACGTGAGGCAGGATGACCGACTGCTCCCCCACCTGACTGTCAGAGAAACACTATTGTTCGTTGCCAAACTGCGCCTTCCAAAGTTTTTTTCAGACTCACAAAGGAAAAAAAGGGTAATTAAGCTGTTGGGAAAAAATAAAGTTGTCAAAAATGTGTCTGACAGACAGGAATTATCCAAGAGATCCTGTTTGGAGTCAGAACAGCTAATCTGGCATTTTTTTATGTAGATTATGAATTATAAACCTTTTTCATCTTTCAAGATAGAAACCAGCAATTGTTCCAAAGCTCATAAAAAATGACAATCTAGAGAAAGCATTAGAGAGGCTGAAAAACGAACTAGATCATGGAGTCCTTTTTAAATGTTAGCTTGTTTTCAAGTGTCTCTGGCGCTGAAACATCCAGATGAATTGTAACCGTGTTTTCAGTTTTATCAGTGCACGAATGTGCAGACAGTGAGCTCTTGCCTGACGGCTGTGACCCTTGGATGCCCGCAGGTGGAAGATGTGATCGCAGAGCTCCGCCTGCGGCAGTGCGCCAACACCAGGGTGGGGAACGAGCACCTGCGGGGCGTCTCCGGGGGAGAGAGGCGCCGGGTGAGCATCGGCGTGCAGCTGCTCTGGAACCCGGGTGAGCACACATCACTGCATGAAGATGGAAGCTTTCAGCGAAGAGCCACGCATGCAGCTGCCCCTAGGGCAGCTGGAGGAGTTCATAGTCGGGACACTTAACCAGGCCTTGCACCACCCTCTGCCGGAGGGTGCCTCTCCACAGCACAGATAGTGACTGCTGCTGGTCCTTTTGCTTCAATTGCAATCAGGGCTGATCAGAGATAATACTGTTGTTATTACAGGAATAATTCTGTAAACACAGTGTTTCAGCAGCTGACACGCTTTTGCTTCAGTCACCTTTGCCAGCAGGAAAGTGGAGACAGGCCAAGGCAGAGCCTCCAGAGGCCTTCACCCATCACTCTCTAAAACCACAAAGATAAAGTTGCCTAAAGTTACTCTCACAGCAAGTGCTGTGTTTCGTGCGCATCAGTATAAGGTTTGGGTTTTATCCAACCACATGCCACAAGTTACTTTGGCTTATTTGAACATGGAGATTGTTTTCCTTTCCTCTGATACAGTCCCCATTTACATGTGCAGTATTAACAGGAGAGGTCATTTTCTTCACTGTATAGTCAGCCATTGCAATCTTGTGCAACTCACTGACATGGCTTCATGATGCAGGTGAACTAGAAACTTCCATTGTCTTCAGTAGAAGCAAAGCATGAGGCTAAATCCACTGTTGATTTTGCGGGATTGAATGCCCTCTCTGATCATATATATATATATATAACAAAAGCAGTACTAGCCTTGAATGGGCCTCTTGTTGAACAAGATTCCCCATCAGCTTTTTCCCTAGGAAATGGATTTGAAAATTTTTGCTTGTATAAAGTTGTTCTTCTGTAGTTATAGGTAAAGCAGGTTTTTGCTTTTGTAAGAAGTGATGCTCAGGAATAGATGTACTGAAGTATAAACAGAAATATTATTTTCTTTAGATTTAAACATCATGAGTGAAATTTCATGCACTAGCACCATTTCACTTAGAACATATTTTCCAAAGCCAACATGCTGCTTTCCACAGCTAAACTTACTGTCTTTGGCAGGAATACTCATACTCGATGAACCCACATCTGGACTGGACAGTTTTACTGCACATAACCTTGTGATAACGTTATCCAGACTGGCCAGAGGAAACAGACTGGTTCTTCTTTCACTTCATCAGCCCCGGTCAGATATCTTCCAGCTGTTTGATTTGGTTCTTCTGATGACTTCTGGACTCACTGCCTACTGTGGAACAGCTAAAGACATGGTCCGGTATTTCACAGAACTAGGCTACCCCTGCCCAAAGTACAGCAATCCTGCAGATTTCTACGGTCAGTATCAAGCACTATCATAAAAAAAGGGTTACTGGAAATCATTTGCTTTCCTAAGTGGCCAGGTAACATTGATTTTTATTGACCATGACTGTTCAAGAAATTCCTTGTAACTAACTAAAATCAATATTGCAGCAAGTTCAGTTTTTAATAGGATCCTTATTTGTCAGTACAGGAAATGTAGCAAAAACAAGAGGTACAGGCAAAAACTGATTTTAAAATTGCTCCCTCTAACCATGCCGCATGCAGTAACTTGTCAACATGTTTAGCATATTTATCCCCATGTCTTAGCTGGTTCAAACTTAATCTCTGGGAAAGACACAGATAAACTGATCTGCTGAAGCAACTGCTTTCTGTAGACAGTTCTCTGATTTTTCAATTAAGAAAATGTAGAAGATTGTTTCCCAGAAGTTAACTCCTAGTCTGAGACAAACCTGGAACAGGTAATGGGAAAAAGAAGTGTTGCCCTACAGAGCACAGTGGAAGGATGAAAATCCTAACCCGAATCACCAATCTTTTTACTCCTTAAATAAAATTTACGTGGTTTGCAATCCATTCATCTTCTGGTTTTTGCAACGTGGAAAGGGAATCTGCCCCTGTTAATCTAATATCAGGAATCTCTTAACAGAGGCTGGTTCAATTCCAGCCCTTAGGTCTTTGCACTCAAGTTGGCCAGAAAACCTGGTGCAGACCTCAGACAACCATAATGCTCTGGAGTAACCTTTTCAGCTGTGCCTGTGTGGCAGGCAGTGCCAGCTGTGCAGAGATAAACAGAAGTTAACCTTGGTGTCAAGCCCCACAAAAAGACCTTTGTCACCATCAGGGTTCAGAGCAGTCCTCAGCCAAGGACAGACCTGTGGAAGGCGTGCAGCACCCCTGTATGGGAATGAAGAACAAGAGGCAGTCCTGGGGAAACCTGTAGCTGCAGCCTGTGGTCACAGAGACAAACCCCTGTGACACGCAGGTGGGGAGGGCAGAGAGGCAGGCAGGAGATCACAGACTGGTGTGCACCGAGTCAGTACCCACAAGAAAAGAAAGGAAACACAGACAGCAACAAGGTGGAAATAGGACAGGAAGGCAGAACACCCACAGCAAGAGGGAGCACCTGATGGAAACACAGATGCTGGCTGTGTTCTTACAGAGAAACAGGTGACCAGGGCAGAAGGGAAGGCAAAGAGTTTCTGACTGACTCCTCCTAAGAGTAGCTGAACAGACACAATCAGCTCCATGCAAGGAGTTAGGAAATGCAGTGATAGTTCTCTCAGAAAGCATCTGTAAAACATCAGATATTGTCAATCTATACCAAAGCTCAGCATGGGAAAATACTATTGTAAGTTTAGATTAAAAAAAAAAAAAAAAAGCAAAAAAAGCTAAGTCAACTATTATTGGTATGACTTTGTTGTCTTTAGATAATATTCCTTTTGAACTTTCTCAGTACCAGGTAAAGTTTATGGCATCTCTGTGAGATACAGCTAAGACAGTAACTGTAATTTTGCAGGTGAAGAAAACACATGATTTAAGTCAAAGTCACATAAAAGACTGTACATGCCTACATGCCAGGAACGAAATTCAAACTATTTTTTCCTCAACACTGCTCTCAAGGTGCTATGAAATTTATAAAAATCTTATATAGTATTTGTCAATACTGTAATAAGCAATTTTGTAATCTCTCAGTGATTCATTGAGTGACTAGGTAAGAAACATACACATTAACGATCTGTTAATCTCTAATTACCTAAAATAACTGATAGTTTTAACTGTTGTAAGTTAATGCATGTACACTGGTTGGACTCTTTGCTCCCAATGAAATCCCTGATCCTAAACACATCATAAAGTTATTTCTTCTGTAGCACATGGACTCACATCAGTGTAATGTCTTGCAGTGGACTTAACCAGTATCGACAAACAGACTGCAGAAAAGGAGATGGAAAGCCGAAAAAGAGCAAACATTCTTGCCAACTTGTTCGTAGAAAAGGTCAAACATTTTGATGATTTTTTATGGAAAGCTACTGAAGGAGACAATGCTGAGACCACAGTCATCAAGGAGAGGTAAAGAAAAGAGTGTCATACAGAAGATCTGGACTGATAGCTACACCTTATACTAATTTTTTTTTTTTTTCTCTTTTTCTTTTGGGCAGGAATTCAGAAGAGGTTGTCAACATGCTTCACCATTCAAGTGATCAGTTACCAGGAGCCTTAAAGCAGTTCACAATACTATTAAGGTAACCCTATCTTCAGCACAAACAGATATGTACCGTGCCCATTTGTCTTTAAAATCATCAGAAAGAGGCACAGAACGCCCTACACCAGTTGTCTTCCTTCAGGTTTCAGCATTCCAGACCTGAAATACTTGGTGGCTGCAGGAGCTTCATAGGTTCAATTACATAAAATCCTTTGCAGAAACAGGAAACCCAGCTCCTGTCCTAGGCAAAGCCAGCAAATTCCAGTAACTGATTTTAACACTGTTGGGGGCAATGTGTCTGAATATAACCAGCATTAGTAAGTATTATATCTTACAGTCAATATTGCTGTTTTCCTAGTCGTCAGGTCTCCAATGACTTCAGAGATCTTTCAACACTATTAATCCATGGATTCGAAGCCCTTCTTATGTCATTACTAATTGGATTTTTGTACTATGGCCATGAAAAAAACGGACTCTCTATTCGTGACACAACAGCACTGCTGTACATGATAGGTGCCCTAATCCCATTCACAATAATTTTGGATGTTATTGCCAAGTGTAAGTGTCAGTTTTCTTGTAAATGCTATAAGGAATCAAAATAAAATAAAAATTCTTAAATCTATGAAAAAAATTAACTTATTAATGCAACCCAGTGTGTTTGCTCCTACCCTGTAGGTCATTCCGAAAGAGCAATGCTTTATCATGACTTGGAAGGTGGAATGTACTCTGTTAGCCCATACTTCTTTGCTAAGGTAATTGGTTTTGTTGCCAGGAAATATAAACAACTGTCTTGAACATTAAAAAAACACAAGCAAACCAAAACCTTGTTGTATAAATAATCACATTCATATCAGACTGTTCTTTTGTGTCTGCCAGCCTAAGGCTATCAGTCTCTCTTCCTTAGTATTAATAGATAAGGCCTCACACTAGTTTAGAACTTTGCCATAAGTCATGGCTGAGTTCCCACACCAGAAAAGCCAAAGAAGAACTTTTCACTTAGTTCTTTGGCCAAAATGTGAGAAACCTCAGACTCAGATTTCCAGGTTAAGACAATTTTACATACCTGCCTATTTTATTCACTGCAGCATCTCTGAAAGTTTGCTAACATGTCTTGATCTGTAAAACAAAACATTCGTATCTAATGCTAAAGCAGAAATAAAACAGAAATGACAAAATGTGTGATATTTCTAGTAGTCTTTTGGGCCTGTATTGGTCCAAGCTAAAAAATGTATAACATGCACAAAGTGCCAGAGTTTCTAGAATTAATTTAGAACTTTAAAAAAACTACATTCTCTTTTTCACAAGGGTTTTGAATAATCCCTCTTTTGTGATGTTAGATGAATTCTGCCTGCCATGGCATCTGTAATTTAGGTTTCCATTTCTGCACAAGATTTTAAATGCTTATTAGTGGTTGCCAGAGGAAAAAAAAAATCTTTGCATTGTGTCACAAAGATTGCACGTTATTCACAGAGAAATCGATGTAATTCGTTACAACCTTAGTATTAGAGGATAGTAGCAACCCTCTAGCAACCCTGGAAGAATTAATACTCTCTGTATTCCTCTTTGGATATTTGAGAAAATCCCAGTTATGCTTTGGTTTTACAATGAATCAAGTTGCTACCTGGAATGCCTTTTAGGACAAGGTGGTGAAAGGACCAACAGCCAAATTTGTCTCAAATTTGATCTCACACTAGTTTCAACCAAGTTGGGACAAAGCATTCAGTTGCCATGAGTCAGTAATAGTAGTAATGTTATCAAGCACACAGCACACCCGTTCACAGCAAAAGCGTATTAGAAACTTAGAAGCTCCCAAAACTCCTAACAAAACAATCTGTAACAATTAGTTTTAGGCATTGTCACAATCGGAGAAAAAATTAGCAAGGATTTTTTTCTGTTGTGTATTGGTTTTGCATGTCATTAGCAAGCCAGGGAGATGGTTGCATTCTAAGGGAGTATTTCCCATTACTTCTATATACAGTCCATAAGTACATTAAGGCACTCACATCTCATGCAGTTTTATAATTACCATTCACCTTTTTCTCTTCTTTTAATTTTCTTTTTCATCTTCCCAAACAGATTTTGGGGGAGCTCCCAGAACACTGTGTTTTTGTTATCATTTATGGGGTTCCCATCTACTGGCTGGCAAACCTTGTTCCTGATTCAGAACATTTCCTGCTGAACTTCCTGTTATTGTGGTTGGCTGTGTACAGTGCCCGTGCCATGGCACTTTGGGTGGCAGCCCTGCTGCCAACATTACAGCTCTCGGCCTTCCTTGGCAATGTCCTCTTCACATCATTCTACCTGAGTGGTGGTTTTGTGATAAGCCTGAACAGCCTCTGGACAGGTAAGACAAAGCTCCCGCCCTCCCTCCAAACTGAAACATCAGTGGCTTTTTCATCAGCGACAGCGTGTCCTGTGCAGGAAGACTCAGCTTTATTCTTACCCTTGTAAATTAACTTCTTGGATGGTGACAGTGCCATCAGGTCCTCCATTTTACTTCAGTTTCTGCATCTGGAAACGAGGCAACAAGAAGTGTGGTCAAAAAAGCACTAGTGAAAGGCTAGCTTCTTACGTGGTTGCTAAATTCTTTACTAAAAATATTTGTCTTCAAAAGAAAAAGGTGGAGCTCCAGGAAGACTCAGTTGACAGGGGGCGTTTGATGGATATGGATATTAGCTAACTCCTGATTTCCCATCTCCATGTAACTGTGTAAAGCATATGTGCCATTTTGTCCAATAATAAACTGTCACGTGTTTACAGCCTCTGGCTGTCAAGAAGTGAGACAAACCTGCTGTATTTGGCAGCAGCGCCGCAGTATTCGAGGTCTCAAGTTTTGTTTGTGTGTATCAACTTCTGTCATTTTCTTTTTCAGTTCCTTTTTGGGTTTCAAAAATCTCTTTTCTCAGATGGAATTTTCAAGGAATGATGCAAGTTCAATTCACTGACACCACATACGAAATGACTGATCGGAACATTACTTACCAAATACCAGGGAAACTTGTAAGTCAGTAATAAAACTTGTTGCACGTGTTCAGTAAGAAATTGGAATGTTCTTTATATGCCTGTCCTATTTAAATTAAATTAATTTAATAATTAAATTAAATTTAATCCTAATTAAATTAATGGTGTAGGCCTTAAATTTGGCAATTGCCAAATCAACACGTGAAGTTGTATTACACTTGGTTTGTAAATTTACAGCAGCCACTCCTTCTAAGCCATTCTTTCAGTTGAAAAGAAAAACCAAAATAATAAAGGGTAACTCTTTCCTACACCAGATATGCACTTTGCTGGAATTGTTTAGAAGCTGAACTGTGCTCTTCTGAAATAGGAAGAGTGTAGCTGCAGCCCTCTTATCAAGCCACCCTGGAAGCTACACCCAAGCTGGAAAAACAGGGGAAGGTAGTAGGGAGCCAGGGAAGCTTACACATAAAGAACACTTCTCAGACCCAGCGCAAAAACTGTGTGCCTTTCCCTAATTTTGTGTTATTGGTCATTACAGATCACTCAGGCTCTGGACCTGGACTCCCATCCTCTCTATGTGAGCTACCTTGTCCTCACTGGCATCATCTGCAGCTTCCTGCTTTTATACTATTTATCTCTGCGCTTTATCAAGCAGAAATCAACCCAAGACTGGTGAGAGCAGCGCAGGCAGCAGGTGACGGCCTCCCTTGCGGGAAGGCAGGGGGAGAGGGGTCCCGCTGTGGGGCTCCGGCAGCCGCCCCGGAGGCGCGGAGCGGCGGCGCCGGCAGCCCGGCTGCCACAGGATGGCAGCAGAACCCCAGGAGTTGGGACGCGGGCGGGAGCCTGCCACGGACCGCGGCTGCAGCCTGGGATTGGGGTCGGGGGTGGGCTTGGGGCTTTTTGTGTGCTTATGTAGGGTTTGAGCGGGTGACAAGGCGCCTGTGAGTCCTGCACATCTGGAAAGAGTCGGAGCTAGGGGCCACCGATATAAAAGGACCCATCGCACTCTGTAATAATAGCTGATGTTTTAGTTCATAATGCTTGAATGAACCATGATCGCTTACTTAATTCTAAGAGGGCTACGAGAGAACAGGATCAAAACACTTTCTGTGGCATGTATGGCATTTAGCATATTAAGAACAGCACAGAGGAAAGCAACACAGAAGACTTCACAAGTGCTTCAGGAGAACGTGCAAGGATGGAAAACACGGCTGTTAACTACTGTGTTCTAATTGCTTATGTGTTTTTAAAGCTTTGCCTTTGTGTTCCAGTAATATGCTGATGATGCACATTATAAACACGTATTTTATCACTGTGGAGATGAGATCTTGTAACAAATAAAATTATCTAACCTTCCTGGATTTATTTCTACAATAAAAATGCATACCAACTGATGGTTATTAATGGCATCCTTCTCTATTGCAATACACATTGTAACAATTTACCAAGTTTGCATCCTATGGTTTTCGGGTAGAAAACACCATCCTGCCCCCAAGTAATTAAAAATCTAACAATGCAACCTATTAATGCTTGCCATAGTGCACCTAGTTATGCTCAGAAAATTAATATCAGTAAATAAATGGTCATAATTCAGAGTTATGGCCACTGCCTGTGCAAATTAGGTGTACAGTTGCTGGGAGCATGCTGTAACATTAGCTTGCTTGCTTTCAAACATTTAGATGCATATCTCTGTTCTTACATATAGAAACCCAAAGCAGATTGTCTACTTGACTTCCATTTGCGTGTTGCACACAGTGGAAAACTAGTGCCATCAGCTGTAATGTGCCAGATATTGCTACGTAAATGGTGAGGTTTGGTTGGTTTTGGGTGGTTTTTTTTTTTTTTTTT
>VWZN01000936.1:272421-294557 GCA_013396955.1 Regulus satrapa
GGGGGTTTTTTGTTTTTTTGGGTTTTTTTTTTTTTTTTTTTTTTTTTTTTTTTTTTTTTTTTTTTTAAGAAATAGGAATGTAAGAACAACTGTGTTTTATTATTCTATTTGGTAGTTAGGATTGTCAGGTAGCGTTCCACAGGTTCCACATGGTAATAAATTCCCAGGAGGACCCTGGTCTATAGACGTTAAGCAGGTCTGATAAATTAAGATCTTCAACCCCAGGCAGCAATAGGAATTCCAATGTTCTTCACTGGTGAATTCTACCACTTCTTTCTCGTTCTGCTGCATTCGATTTCAAAAATACCCACTTGATCTGATCTTAGTGCCATTTTGAAATTATCAGATTTTCACTGCCTTTTAGTGGCAAAGCCAATTCTTTCAGTCCAATTCAGCATCATTAAATTGTCAGAATAGCAGCTTCCTGTTTGATTCTTAATTATTCCATTTTATTATATTTAAGACACTTAATTTTTTTTTAAAGCGGTTTACTCTTCTTTGTAATGATCTGTTGTGATTAGAATCTCTTTTATATTACACTGAAGTTTTAAGGGTATATATTGGTACTTCTAGTCTAAACCTCTATTTTCAAGGTATTTAGAGGATTAAATTCTAGGCTGACTCTCTGTTGTGAATTCACTTTGATGTTTAATAAAAAAAAAAAAAAAGGAGCGACACAATGGGAGAAATTAAAGACATAAGGGACAGCTCTGAATTTTAGGGGCTTGTCACGCACAGAAATCTTCAGGCATCTAGATAAGAATATACCATAGCCTTAACTTTGAATTTCCTTCCTTTTGTGAAATTAGTCAAGCTGCTGACACTACTTAAACAGCCTTTTTCCATTTAATATTCCACCCTCTTACCATTATGCAGCAGGACCAAACGGTGTGAGTGTTTCAGAGGTGGTGTTATGACAAGGGTGGATGTATCCATAATGGGGACTTGAGCGGTGAGCCGAGGAACAGCCCGCGTGCGGAGTGCGGGAAGAGCTATCATAGGATGTGGCCAGGCCTCTGTTTACACAGAAAAAGCTCATATTCTATATACTACAATTACATTAGCACACTGCCTATGATCATATCTTGTTTCCTTGATGCCGAGAGATGGGGAATATAGGCTGTGATTATTGTTACAGGCTTTAGCAATAAGAAGGTAGGAGTCTTGAAATACCAGCAATTAGCGTTCATGTCTAACAATAGCATCCGTGGGGCTGTGTATGGAGAAGAAGAGCTCAGGGAAGAGTGGGTGGATGACACACACCCTGCCCCACTTGCTCTGCTGGCACTTACATATCATGCGAGTTTGGGGGAACGATGCCCCTCGCAGCCAGGGAAGGTCCTGCCGCCTCCACAGCAGAGCTGCTGCTGCAGAAGCCAAGGGCTGGTGAGGCAACAGAAGTCTTCCCACCAGCCCCAGCCAAGGCTCAAAGCCATAACTGAATTTCAGCATAGCTTTGCTTTCCAAGTTTGGGAGTAGCCTTTCCTTCTCCTTAGACTGTATCCCTGTATCAGCAGCAGCAGCTCACTGCGCCCTCCTGCCCACATTCCCTGTATCAGTGTGACCAGAGCCGCTGCAGTCCGGTCCACAACCCTCTCAACCCTAGGAAGACACTGCCCAAAACTCACTGGACTGCCCACTCCGCAGGGCCAGTACGACGTTAGGGACTTCAGCAATGGGGTGAGGCAGATGCGCCACTCAGCAAAGCACTGCCCAGCAGCCCAACAGTGCCGCCACCATCCCAAGGATTGCTCTCTCTGCTCTCCCTATAGCCTCCCTGGCCGGCTTTAGAAGGGATTTCCTCAGTTCTTAAGTCCTGGTCTCTGCTCCTGCAGGCAACCAAGTCAGTGCAAAATGGCTCTGAACTGGCACCACATTTAACCGGTTACAGGGATTGCAGGCTGTTTTGTACAATTACTGTTTGAACAGTATTGGTTGGTGCACAACCCAACCCAAAATCAATGGGGCTGCAGTGTGCAGATGTGTCCAGTTTGGGAATGGGATTATCAAATACAAGCAACAGTGACATTTGTAAGGAAAATTCACCAAATTTTGAACCATAAGAGTCGTCGTTGGTTACATGGATACTGATCTGTTAAGAAACAGATCTAAAAACTCTCTTTATTAGTTTTGTACTTAATATGGCAAGAGGTGGGAAGTTTTTCCCCAATTTCCACTCCAAGTTTATGCAGTCTCTCCCATGCACCAAAAGGAAAAATTCTTTTAGGGCTGGAAAATGGATTATAGAAACACTGCCCTGCATACTGGCTCATAGGTAATGTTAGTCCACCAAAATAATTTTAACTTCTCTTTGGGGAAGAGCTAGCTTTCAACTATGGCTAGCCTAAATTAATAAGTAGTTGCCAACATGTTCATTTCATATTTATTCATTCCAAAAATCTCTTCAGAAATGCTAGGGAAGTAATGAGTATCAATAGCCATTCCTTTTAATTAAAAAAAAAAAAAAATCAACAAAAATCCATTGAATTCCTTAAAAAAAAAAAAATCACAGACAATACACTATGCATAGAGATTCTTTGGGTAAGAAATTGCAGGTGTTGGCATGTCCACTTGTACCAGAAATAACAAACCTTTCAGGTTATAGCCACAGTGATTAATTTTAATGGCAGTAGACAAGAAACAGTGTACACAGAGCTCTGTGACATGCTGCTTTTTTTTTTATATACTCTGAGAGCCAAGACAAGCCCTTCATGTGTTAGCAGCTATTAATTAAGGCAACAATGTTTAAGCAGTGGGTTGAGGTAATTTTAAAACTGCTTAACCCTTTTCAGAACTGCTGAGCTTTAGAAAGCACATATATATGTGTGCTCATATTGATATGTAGAAGTATCTGCATGAATGGATTACATACATATGTATATACACGCATAACTAATGCCTATGATTGCTGGGTTTTTTTTTGTAGAGAATATTTAAAAAGCAGTTCAAATCCATAATTTATAGAAGTGTTGTTGCCAATTTATATAACTAATTATAAGACTGTTTGTTGACATGTATTTTGTCATTAAATCAAACTTAAAGGTTATTTTGAATTGCAAATTTTGTTGGCATTATTTTGCTTTCATGGTCACAATTAGATACTTATAATGCTTCCAGTGCTAAAACCCCTGCAATTTCAAACCCTCAATACTCACACCATGGCTTCAGAACAGCATCTCCCATCAAACAACACGTTTGTATGCTTTGTTCTTCTTTAAGGATCTGATGAGGTTTTCCTACTGTATCTCAGCACTGTTTCTGCCCCACAGTAGTTTTTCATATTGAACAAGTGGGTTTAGAGGCCTAAGTGTTAAAATACTGGCCAGAACTACATGGTGACAATGCCACTTGCCTCAAAACTAGCTTTCATTTTTTACGCAAGCAAATTAGCCTGAATTTTCAAGCAAATGCAGAGGAATTAGAAATCTATGAAAATTCACAACTGATCAAAACCAAAATGCACACAATGTAATCTTCAATAAACACCCAGTGCCTTGCAAAAACATACAACCATATCAGGTCACAGGTAATATCATCAGTCTTCAAGACAGTACCTTTGCTCACTTTCACTGAGGGGGGTAGGTTTAAAAAACAACTTTGCCAAAATAGAAAACCTTCATGTTTCACTGAGAAAAGCAAAAGGAAGAAAACCAAAAAATCCAGCAGCACTGTTATGCCTGCCTGGCCTCCAGGAGCAGTTCCTCCCTGACACAAGTAAACATCATCCTTCTCACAATTCAATGCTGTGAAGAACTGAACATTATCTTAATAATCGCTTTTTGACAAACACCCAAATCTTCTATGACTCGGTTAAAAACAGCCAAATCCTTGTGGTAGTGCTTCATCTGACTGTGGAAAGGCATAAAGCCAAAAATGGGAGCTCCGAGCCAGGCAGCAGAAAAACGTGCTACACAAAATGAAAACTTTGAATAACAAGATGTGTAGTGCCCTTATTAGCTGCCACCAGGTACTGGATGTAATGCCACACAAGGCAGTTGCTGGATTTCCAGATGGGAATGTTGGTCTAACCTGCGGTGGCCATCGGCCCAAAAGACTCTGATCTCAGCTGAGCAAGGCAGAACACCAGCAACTCCTTCACTCCTTTAGCATGCCCTTGACAGAATAATCAACTTTTTGGCTTGTAATTCTTAGCAAGAGGAGCATGAGCTGCCACCTCCCCCAGAGCCATTTCAGGCTGGTGGGCACAGTCCCACCAGCCCAACAGTGATTCTGCACACAGTGCTTCTGGCCTCCCACACTACAAACTGCACCTGCTTGTCCAGTTCCCCTCAAACTCCTACAAATTATCATGTAAAAAAAGCATTTTGGCCAAGCGTCATTGTCACCGAGAAAAGCGCGCCTGTCTGGTTACAGCAGAGCTCAGCGCTACCGAATGCTTTCCACAGGCTTGTTCCAGGTTTGTTCCTTCTAAAAGCAAGACAAAAGAAAGGTGAATGAGTATGTTTAGCTTTATGCACTTCGCAGGGAACTGCTCAGTGCCTCTGTATTAGAAAAATGCCTTGCAGCTCCGCAGTATGTTCAGTGACAGGCGCGTGATAAATTTCCACTGGAAAAAAAACTCTTGAACATGACTGACAATAGTAAAGCCACAAATTACCGTAATTTTATGCCCCCTGCAGCTAGTGGTGTAAAACATAGTTTTCAACCTTGTTTTTACTTGCTGAATTTAGACAAATTTATAATGTTATTGATGACAGTGAGAAAGACACTCAAATGCAGAAATTGCATTCCTTGGCACAAACACAACCGGAGCACAATATTTTATAGGTACTATAGGGGATGAAAAATATGGCTGTCATTAAATACATATCTATTAAAAGATGGAAAACTAGGGGATTCAAAATAATTAATTTTACATTATATACATATTCCACCTATCACACACTTGATTGGGGATTTTTTCCTCCTCCCTGGAATGCTGAACTGTTAACCAGGTGCAGCACATGATATTACCAGTGCTCTCTCTTGCTGAGCATGAATGCTTGAAATGCAGACTGTGTTAATAATAAATATCATGAAGAAATGCAAAAATTTTGTTTAATCAAAGTCTACAGATATATTGCTCCTAATGGAGCATTTTCCAGTGCGTATATGCTTCTTATCATATTTGTAATTTTTACAGTGCAATTTTAGTTACAAAGGGTTCTGAGGGCCCTAGAACTGGACAATTGCGAGAGATGATGAAGCTTTACAGTTAACTAACCCCACACAGACTGTTCTATATACTAACTAAACTGATGGGAGGGAAATTCCCAGGAACTCTGCAAGTGACAAGGGCAATCACTTGATTTATTTTTGGTGTAGGCAGAAAATGTTTCAGATTATAGCTCAGTAGCAGGCTCAGAAACTGGACCCAGTTGCTTCAGTTACAACTTTACCCTCATGAGACTTCAATTTCAGTATTGGAACACACAAAGAAATGCTGATGGCCCAAATGCTACACACAGTCCTGTATCCAGACTCCTGTTCAGCACCACCCTGAATTACACTGACACCACACTTCCTCTTACAGTTGCTTTTGAATTTGAGAAGGGAGAAGTTGAAGAGGCTCCTGCTGGAACAAACTTCCTTTGGTATTTCTGGCCTGTGATGATGCTCCTTTCCCTTCAGTCAGCCAGCTGTGATTACAGGGCCAGTGCCATCCCAACCCTCTGTGGGGGAAAGGCATGAGGGCCAGCTTGACTCAGCCCCCTCCGATCAGTCCTGTGTGGCCTGTTCCTTCACTGAGCTGGGCTCTGTGGCCAAACACATCCCCAGCAGCCCCTGCCGCTGCCACAGCTCCTTCTCCAGCACACCTCAAGGAAAGGCAGCTGAAGAGGAGTCAGGGGGAGCCACGCAAAAGGCAAATGCCCATGGTGGTGTGTCATCCACCATGGTGGCCAACAAGCTGCAGGCTGCATCTTCCCCTCATTCACTCCCAAGTCCCAGGCCTAAGGCATCACACTGAAGCTGCTGGTTTTGTCCATTGAGACCTATAACTGACATCCTTCCCACTTTTCCCATCCCTTCAGACTTCCCCTACACTGATCCTGTATTTTGACAACCACCCCTCCCAGTTCATTTCCCATATATAAAAATCCAGCATCCAACAAAAACAGCCTTTCAGAGCCTTCTTTGACAGCCTTGAAGGAGGTTGGCCAGAACAATCCTGTCCTGTCCACACTCCCCTGCTCTCCCTCCAGCCCAAACTGCTTTCCACCTGGAAAGGCCACCCTCAAGACTCATCTCCAACTATCCACAACCCTTCCCAAAACTCACTTTTCAGATCTGCTCTGGTCTCATGGACTACATGAAGAACAGCAGATGCCAACTACTTGCAAAGCCAAGAATTAAACTTGCTGCTGGTTGTCAGGGCCCCATCACTGCCAAACGCTGGGGTTCACTGTTTTCTAAGCCCTGAATTCATTGGCACTTAAAGCTGAGGGAAATAAACTGTGAGAAACACAGAGCTACAGAAAGGTTTTTAGCAATCTCTGCAGACAATAGCAATTCCACAGATATCAGTGCTTTATCAGTGTTCAAGAGTAATCACATGAGAAATTGTGAAGCATTAGCCAATTGCAGTGTAAAGGTTTAAGAGTATCAGAGAGAAACCTTGCATTAATGGTTTTATCTAAAAGTAGATCAACGTGGAACCCCCGTCTATAGCAGGCACTACATAAGACAGTTTCTATTATCTCATTTTCTTAATTACAGGAAACAGTAGAGAAAACCTAAACCTCAAACTTCCGTTATCTACTCTTATTTCCATATCTAATGGGAAACCCAGCACTTTGCTCTTGTAGCTGAGGATCTGCACACTCAGGAAGATGCCCTCAGACTGAATTACAATCTCAGCTGGAACCACTAACTTAGAAGGCTATTGGGTTTCCTCTGATTATTGATTCACGGAAACACTGGCAAACCATCAGAGGCTGCAGCCATTCTGGAAAGGAAATACTTTTTGGCAGTTAGTTTACACAGAAATTATGAGAATAATTTTAAGAAATGTAGAGAAATGTCTGCTAAAATTAAAAAGAAAGGCTACATTCAATGACAGTCTCAGCTTTTTCTTACGTGCTTACTTTTTTCACCTTTACAGTAAAAATAAACTGGTGCAGGAAACTGGACATTCCTTCTAGATGCTGACAGATTTCTCACACTGAACAGTGAAACCTCCTGGTCACATCCATCACTTCTGTCACTTTCTCCTCTGCTGCGCTCCTGGGGAGTCCAAAAACATCACATGCTTAAGAAAAGCATTAAATACAGAAGTATCCCGGTGAACACACTACCAGTCTATTCCTCTGTCAATACGTGAACTCATGATCCTGCCTTCAGAGTTATGATTCTCCTTTGCCATGTAAACTGCAGCTGGAATCCTGCTGACTCAGGTATTCGATCTATAAAAAACCCTCTGACTCTCACTGCCAGAGTCACGATCCCTTCAGCTACTCCATTTTCAACAGTGGGTACACATGAAGAAAGTGTGAAGACAGCTACTAACCTACCAAGCTGCAATTCTTGCCATAAAAAAAAAGGAGAGTTGAACGAACTGTTACAGTAGATCAGGATGAAACCATAGCATGTAATTATCGTGCTGCAAATTACTACATCGCTAGTTAACGAGGAAACTTCTCCCGTGTTGATCTCAAAAGCCCCAAAGCCCCCTGCTCCTGCCCCTGCCTCAAGGGGAGTGAGGGAAGAGGCAAGCCCATAATGTGGCACAGAGCTCTCATAGAAGTGGGATTAAGTCATCTCAATTCAGGCAGCAAGCTTTTCCCAGTCCTCTCAACCCCAATCAAGAGACACAATTATGCAAACATATACACACTCCCACAGTTTGCTTTCTACAGTAACATGTCAGGTCATGGCACATCAGCAGGCTCTCTGCCTCCCACGGAGGCCTCTGGAAAGGCATGTTCCCATCTCACAGACACTGCACCTGGTCTGGATCTTGCACAATCCCAGTTATCCACTAGCCGGTGGCAAATAATTCTATCCTGCTTTAAAGGAGTGCATGCTGTGGTCAGTGTGCCAGAGTACGTTTGCTCTCAGGACCAGTAAATCACCATGACAAGTTTGCAAGGCTGCCATTCTGCATTTTGTCATCTTACAGGTCTCTCTCTCTAAAGATGAAGAAATAATGAAACCGCCTACTTATTTGGTGAAGAAATGCCAACCTTCTAAACTGCACTTTTCTTCATGCTTGAAAAGGCTGAGTCTCAGCACAACGATGCACAAGAAATATTATCATTTCAAGCGTGTTCCTGAAGAGTCGGCACAAATGCCGATTCTGCAAAACCTTCCCGGTATAACCTTGTTTCAGACTGAGATGATTGTGTCCCAGAGTGGCACAAATCCCTCATTGGCCCACATTTTAAAGACAGAAGAGACTGCACTTCTCTGTGTAATCATCCCTTAACGGCACATGAAAAATTTACTGGAACAGGAAATCAGAAGTATTATCACACAACAGCAGCCCATTTTTTGAATTATCTCCTTTTTCCCATCTCTGCCACAGAGATGGGCTGGGCTCCATGAGCTGAGGCTATTCCAATGGGATCCCAAATGATCAGCACGTCCTTTTGCTCAGTGCCCTGCCACTACTGCCATGGAACCCTGGTTCTGTTTGGTCCTGTGCTCCTGCAGCACCTCATTCATGTATAATTGGCTCCACAGCCGGCTTGCTCAGCCCACAACTTTGCAAGAAGTCACTCAAAAGGCAATTTTGCAGCTGAAAACAATTTCACTTACACTTACTCTTCAGTTACAGGCTATCAAATGTAGTTACTATCTCTGTAACTGCAACAATGTCAGGGCATGATTCTGCCAGAGAGGCAAACTAGTTAGAAGAAAAACAGTTGTTAAATAGCACCAATCCTGCATGGTCAGACCCTACCGTGGGCACCACAAGCACAGGCCTGCATCTGGCTGTGGCCTTGTGTGCTGCTCTCCTGCCTCAGAAGGCAGCAGCCAGCAAACATGGCCCCGTGGTATCACAACACAGACTACTGACAGGTGCAGTACCTGATCCACAGCCTCATGAGATTTCACTTCCTTGTCAGAAAAGGAGTTAAGATCCACATATCTGCTCTTAACTTCCTCTGTTGGTGTTTGCTTCAAGTAATATTCTCTTCCTTAATCCATGTGCTAGCTCAGCTCCATCTGCATCTATGCCCATTTCGTAGAGTTACACTCAGCTGTGACTCCACTTACAGGAACACGGCTACTGCTGTGAGAGATTCACGAGATGACCTCTAAAAACAAGAGCTGTGGCACCAGAGGAAGGGTTGCCAACTAGTTGACACAGTCTTCAATTATGCTGCTATTACATCGAAACACATGTAATGTAGCTGCAGCTTTAGCAAAAAGAATCATCTCCATTTGTGAAATGAAATAAACTGAGTCCTGCCTAGGCTTGCTTTCAGATAGGGCACACAACCATTAGGCTATGAATGAAATTTCAAATGTTAATGCCTTATCTTGACAAGGCAGGAACAAAGGGTGCGAGACAGTTCGAGCCACGTAGCTGCCGCATGTTGTTGAGTCTATGCTCGTGGAGTGATGAAGGTCACTGCAAAACCACACCACCGAGGAAGCAGACTGCTTGCATTCACCCAGCTTGCCTGGAAAACAAATTTACCCTTCTCCCTACCCCGATCAGCAAAGACAAGTTTTTAAAGTACAGCAGGATTTTTATGTGTATTTTTTAGTATAATAATTAAATTGGAAGTTTAAAAAAATTAGGTCCCGATTTCTTTCTTTGACCATACAAGTCTTGCAAAATTTTGCAAAAACCTTGTCCAGACACACGAATTTTTAATTACCACAATTTTACCTATGTGGGAAAATCTAAGAAAGATAAAATTAAGATACGGCTGAAAAAGTAAAGATTAATAAACAAAGCTGAAACAATCTTTCATTTCGTTAAAACCTGTCTGAAGCACCCAGCAGGCAACGTGTTCCATTTGCAGTACCAATGTGTAGGAAATGTAGAATCAGAAAGAAATTATAAGTATGACCGTGTAGCCAAAGAGGCTAAAGAAGGAATTCAGCTTAAAGCATGGTTTGAATAATGCAAAGAAACTGGTCAGGCTTGCCCAAGCACATTCCTTCCCCAAAACTCTCCCAGTAAAGCAAAGACCCTTTTCCTGTCACCTTATAAGGAAAGGCTCAATGTACCCCAAGATAGTCTAATTGATACAAATCCAGTAGCTCCTATAGGTTGTAAACAAATGTTGTTGTATTAGTATACATTAGAAGATTGGTTAGTTAAGAAATAGAATATTCAATGTATCGGTGATATAAACCTCTGTACAAGAAAGCACGGGATCTTTTACCTCTCACTTTCTCTTTCTCTCTCGCTCTTTCTCGCTCTAGCTAGCTCTCCCTCTCTCTCCATCTCTCCATCTCTCGATCTCTCCCTCTCTCCTGTTCTCATCTTTGTCTTTTGCTCCTACCCTTATCTCTCACCCATCTCTTACCCCTTGTTTTTGCCCCTCTCTCTCCCTCGCTTTGGGCCCCTTGCTCCCCTTCTCCCTGACTCGCCTGATTGTCTCCTTTGAGCCTGCTCTGAGCCCTCTCTGCCGGCTCAGAGCAGTGTTCCTGGACTCACGCCCTGAAATAAACCGCTTATTCCTGACTCTTTTACTAGAGGCTTCTGACCGTGTCCTGTACCGTCCATATTGAGAAATAATTTCATTACACCAATGTGCACATTTGTGAGTTTCCAGCATTATGCACAGAGATAATGGATGTATTTTCTACTTGATATTTAATCTTTGTAACTTAGACACATCTTATTTTCATGATCATGCAACTCCAAGCTCTAAAATATTGTCTCAGAGTAGCTGTACATTCCTTGTATTCCTGACATTCCTTCAAATAAAGTATGTCCACCAGTCTCCCAGCAAGTAAAAACTGCCACCCCAGCAAAGAATAGGCACTGCTTTTTTTAAGGGACAAGTTTTCATGGATATGGAGTTCTTGTGTCTGTAAAAGTAACTGCCTTAACAGTTATGACAATGAAGATGCTATACAACTACAACACACCAGGCTGGTGTAAAAGTATTTTGTCTTTACCTATAATATCCAACAGCCCACCAAGATGCTTAACACAAGAAAATACAATTAAGAGAAAACTTTAAAAAAATGTTTATTTTCTGTGTAGATACAGCTGAATCCTGAAGATGATGTTCTTTACCCTTGTATTTTCACCTCAAAGTACAGTGACCAAACAAACAAGGAAGAGACAGTCTCCCCTCAGATACAGTGCTGTACCCTCTAGCAACTTCCTTGATATACATATATCTGGCAAATCAACAGGAGCACAAAACCAGCTGAGTTTATAGAAGATCATACATCAAAATGGAAATATCTCAAAGGGCTGCAACTCGATTATTTCTTTAGCAATTTTAACAGCATTTCTATTAATAAATGTTTCTATTAACTGCAGTTATGGAAAGTAATGTTAATCACAGATTTAAATTAAAAATTACACATAACATGCTTTTTAAAGTTTTTATTGAATGTAGTATTTAAACAATTTCATAAACAACTAAATCATAAAACTGTCCGTTCATGATGCTTCCAATCTTCTATTCCTCCATTTTTCCACATAGAACTTGAATGTCTCCTATAAACAGAGTGGAATAAACAAGTTCAACCTTGTTTCATCTGAAAAGTTACTTATTCTGAACAAAGTCTTACGTCCTGACAAAATCTATTATTCTCTGTCATGCAAAACTAGATCTGTATTGAAGTCTGTATAATTAGGAGAAATACCAGAGAGAGTGAATAAAAGGAAAAAGGAAAACCTTGCCAAAAATGCATAATGAAGCTTCTATTACTAAATGCAATAATATAATCAATTTCATTTTTAAATGAAAATACTTTTTAACTTCAATCTGCAGTTGTGTCAAAAAAATTGAAATGTTTTTAAAGAACAAGCTGCATTAGAGAAAAATTCAAGAGGGAAATCAGAAAATGAATCATCCTTGCGACTTAGAAAAAACACTCTTATTTTTCACTAACTACATGTAAGTAGCAGACATTCTAGGTTTTACATTTACAGTCCAAATAAAAATTTGTATTATAAACTAATGTAAAGCCGCAGAAAAAACCCGCCATGGCTGCTGAAAGGCTGAACCAAATATTTTGTGCCAAAATTTTCTCCAATCCTTTACAAATCAGAAAAGAAAACCACATTTATCATGAAACAATATAAAGAAATGGTATACAGCCAGTCCTCACAGAATTACAGAACCTCTTTCTTACAACATAAAAAGCAGCGAGAAAAGCACAATAAAAAACTTGCTTAGAGAATGGAAAATATAATGTCTTCAAAATCTGCTAGCAAAAATGGTACTAATAGAGCATTAGTCAAAGGCAGGATGCAAAACTATTTGCAGTCTTCACAGGTTTAATATCATATTGCATGTGACCCTCAACATGTATTTGCACAGTTGCATAGGTATCTTGGCAGGGCAACTAGAAGCAAAGCTGCAATAGAATAACAATTCCTACAGTTCCAAAATTCTATCCTACTAGCGCAGCAAATTATACTAGACATAAAACACTAATGAAAACCAGAAGCCATTAATTGTTACTGAAGCACACATTCTACAAGCCTTTTCTACAAGTGCAATTGCTTAGATAAATGCCCCAGCGAGATTTGATAAAGGTACACCTGTAGATGAGTGCCTGATAAGAAGGAGGTACTTTAAATATCGTAAACCCCAAGGTTTTATTTTCTCAAGTCAAATCCAATGCAAGATTACCACAGCTCCCACAACATCCAGGACTTCATACATTACCTCCTTTGAGGAGTCTCTGCAGAGACCTAGTCCCTAATAATTATTCATGCAATTTGTTTTATTAATATTGAACGTACACAACTCAGCAGATCTATTTCTTAATTAGGAAATACTCACAGGGGGCTCAGTGAAAGGGACAGGCTCTCCTACTTTCTTCAGAAAAGTTGCTAAAGATTTTAAAGCGATCTCGTGCAGCTCTATATTCTTCGCTTTTGTTTTCTCATACGTAGCCTTTACAGAAGCAACATCCCCATCCAATTCTGAGGGAGAAAAATAGAACCCAAAAAATTTCAGCGGTTACTTGTTTCTCTTTCCACCTGTTTTCATTCACGCTTAACCATTGACTGCTGCTCAGACATTTTGCTTGAGAAGCATTGGGATGAAACTGAAGTGACCCATGACAGTCTCACTGCTCTCCCTGGGGTCCTAGAAGCAACACAACAGTTCCTAGCACCTTGTAAACATCAAGGAAGCCATCACGTCCACTTAAATTCATTCTGTTGCCTGGCAGGGAGAACACAAAACACCTGCAGTATGGGAGCTGTCTCAGGTTTTACTTGTTCACATTTGGAAACATCATCTTCAAAAACATAGGAGCTATGAAAACAATGGTTCATAAAGGACAAAAAAAGCTTTCTGCAGAAATGGATAGCCTGTGTCCCCTTCTCGTGAGAAAAACCTTCCTACTCACATCTGGCAAGTGGCTGAGCTTTTCTGAATGTGGGAGGCTACTGCAAAAACTGCATGAAATGACAGCTTAATGAAAGCATGGAAATCATTAACTTTCTACAACTTTAAAATAGATTTATTATATGGGAAACACCAACAAAAAGAGCTAATACTTAACTTGCATTTAATGGTTCACACAATTGTGATTTTACAAATTTCCTTTTCATAAAAGGTATACAGCAAAGGATTGTGCATCTCACCAGACTGAAGGAAAGCTAGCCCTGGCAGTGGATCTCATCTTGGGGCAAGGACAGGAGTAAAGGTCCTTTTATTTGTTCCATCATGGATTCCTGACGGACAGGAGTAAAGGTCCTTTTATTTGTTCCATCATGGATTCCTGACAGATGATCAAACGTCTTTCAGCTGTGATCTATATTCTACTATATCTTTTCTAAACACAATTATAACTTTATTTGCCCATTTTTTTTGTTAATTAGAAACAATAACCAATTGTGGTAATATAATAATACTCTGACTCGTTACATAGGCTTTTCTAATTAAAAATAGCAATGGCCTGAAAGAAGAATAATTTGTTCTCTCAAAAATTATGCTAATACAAGGTTGGATTTAGCCCAAAACAAGAAATCAGGTTTGAAAGCTTACTAACTTAAAAATTACAAAAGAAAAACAACTTTGATTTAAAAGATCTTATTCTCACCCCTCATGGCTAGAGCACAATCTAAGCCTTCTCATTTTCAGTTGTGCTAAATATTTTGCTGATGATCCCTTTAACAGTCATATGACCAATGTTTCATACAGGTAAGAGGCTTGCACAGAATAACCTGGGAACAGCTTTTAAAACTCTTCAAGCCTGTACTGAATGCCTCCTCTAGAATCTGCTAGGAGCCAGGTAGATCTCTGCCTGAAGAGAGTACAGCCAGCATCTGTTCACAGAGAGTGTAGCTTCACATGTTCAGTACACTGTAGCCACTGTCCCAGGTATAGCAGGGCAAGCAACCGATCCTCTGCAATCTCTTTATGAAACTGTTATACCATCACGTAGTTAGGAAGGACAGTGGAAAACTTAGCTCACTTGAGAAATTTCAGGGAGGTAAAAGCAGCAGAGGACTAATGACAGCAGAAAGCACCAAAATACAGTGCTGGTGACAAAAAAGCAATTTTTTGTTTTAGAAAAATGTGTTATAAAACTTACCCTGCTGTGAACCTAAACCTATCATTACAGGGCTAAATAATTTTGATAGTGATTACTCTTTGCAATGTTACCAAGCAGGCAAATTTTCTAAGTCAGACAATAAATACATCATAGAAGGTCTGCAACTTGATTCAAATAAGTAAGTTTGTATTCCTTTAACACTGTATCTTGGATTTGTGTTTGAAGTGTTTGACCTAATTATTTCTACTCATCTTCCCTTGGACAAGCTGGTGCACAAGAGCTTCCATCCTTGTACTTTTTTGCTTGTAACACATGTGAAAAGGATTCCATTACTCCCTGTAATGAATCTGGAGGACAGTGTCAGAGAACACAAGGCAAAGGACTTTACAGCACAGAGATGCAAGCTTCCAACTGAGTGCACAGGAGCTGTTATGTCCTGGTTTTACAAGAGTAAGTCTTGCAAAGAAACATACTGAAACAAACAACTTTTTTGGAGGTGCTCACCTCTGACTTCAGCTATAAAGAAAACTGATGAGTGCTTCAACTATTTTATGTAAATTCAAATGAAGGCATCTTGAATATTAGCTTTAGCTACATTACAAGATGTATAAATATTTTACACTAATAACAATAAGACAGTTTCACATTAATGACAGAACAAATCACTTATGATTTTGAAACACACACACACACACACACACACACACACAGAGGGAACAAATATTACTACATGCTTTGGGGGAAGAAAACTAAATTCATTTTAAAAGCCATTTATTTCTATAGCATTTTTCCCCTTGGGTTAGAATGGACTCTCTTTTTCCATGAAGTCCCTACTTTACGATCTAAGTAAAGGATTCAAGGCTTTGTCAGCTGGTTACTCTTCCATCCTAGCAGCTAGGACAGCATACAGACCCAACAGCCTGAAACAAGAAAACCCTCAGATCACTCCTGTGCCTCTTTGCAACTCAAACTGTAAAGCAAGTACGGGCTTGCGTGACCTTTCTGAACGTCTTCAGAGTTCTTACTAAAACACTGCTCCGAGGAGAATCGCTTACCGTAACATCTCAAGAGGTACCGGTATGCCACTGGTAGATCGAGATGCTCAGGAATCAGTTCTAGAAGCATCTCAATCCCCTTCGCCTGTGAGATTTAACACACAGACAAAAAGAGCATGAGCTTGAAATCTTAAAGAACAAAATAAAGTCACCAGATTCAGAACAGTGATTGCACTTTTTTTTTAAATTAAATGAACGGTACCGCTAACCAAGAACGGACTGTGTGACCCAAAGTATATACAATAGTTTCCTTCCCAAAATTTTGCAGATATGAAATAGTAAAAGAAATGAAGCACAAAATGCAATTAATGTAAAAAGGATCTAAAATCCATACTCAAGAATCCTAAACATCAGGGTCTTTTTTTTTTCCAGGTAGGCAATTAATGTATCAATGAGAATGTGGCAGGATTTCAACCAATTTAGGAAAACTGCAAAACACTCTGCATCCTCCAATGATCTAGAGGTCAATGCTTAAAAGGAATCAGTTCACTAACTGATGTGCTTAAATTTTGAGCCTCCTACCCTCAGCCTCTGATTGCAGTTTAAAAAATTCTCAGATTCTAAATTAAAAGCAGTTTATTGAAATTAAGAACATCTTTACCACATACTTTGACTTGTTAGTAAAATTTTGGCTTGATGAGCTGGGAAATGTCAACATTTTAGTTCCTTCTCAAAGACACCAAACAATAGTGTTTATCACAACATATTTATCATCATCACTTCAACAGAAGAACTTTAAATCTGTTAGTATTTAACTGCAATTTCCACAAATTTGCAGAAAACATAAATGTGTATTTGGCTCACTTGAAAAAATATTTATTCTACTTTGTGTGCTAGATGCTGCTCCTTTACGAAAGAGGAATCCATATGGTTTTGCTTGGGTGTATATTTCAGAGTTTTTTTGGTTGTTGTTGCTTGATATTAGATTTGAGGGGGGGAAGAATGTTTGATTTTTATAGTGTGTGCTAAGGCTTTTTTTGTTTGCATTGGAGTTTCTTCGTTGGCCTTTGGATTTGTGTTTTATTTGTTTCAGGATTTTTTGTTTACTTTGAGGGGGCCATACAAGGGAGGGAAAGATAGGAGTAGAATAAGCACATAAGTGAGAGCATTCCAAATTACAGGGAATGAGCACAGAGCCAGGAATCGAAACAGATACTCCAACTAGATACATGTCCAAACCACCTATAACAAGTAATAGGAAATGTGTCTTTTAATGTAAATACAGAGGCATTTTATCATCAGACAGAGGCTGAGGTTTTAACTGGTATTGGTATTGGTACAATGTAGCCAATAAAATCAGGACTTTCAGGTTGTGATACTGAACTGGATAATGTACTAAAACATTCTAAGCACAATGTTTGCAGGATATACAGTGTAACATGGAAAATGCAGGAAATAACTGAAACAACAGAGAAATATTAAATACACCCTCCTTTCCATCATGCTCCATAGTGTAAACTGTTCCTAGAATATAACCAGCTCTGCAAATTAACCTCCCCCCTCCCTAAGAAACCCAGTAAAGCTGTCAACTCTGAAGTACAAAACACTTTAACAAAGGTTGATGAAATATTATTTTGTGACATATAAAATTGTATTCATACAAAAAATATTGTACCTGTCCGGGTTTAGATGCTGATCTAGCCATAAAACGCCCTAAAGTTCTCTTCTCCTGAGCTATTGCATGCCACCTCTGAAGACAAAGAAATTATTAACACAGCAGACATGAACAGGTTACCAATAAATAAAATTACTAACGTGAAAATTTCCAGTTACAGAGGCTTAAAGCAATATATTAATACATTAAAACAATATACTAATACATTACCTATTTACAAGGTAAATAATTGAATATTAGTTTGACAAGAAAATAAAAAAAAACCACACAAACCAAGTTCATTTCATGCATCTCACTGGTAAACATTTTTAAAATAGTAGCTATAAAGTTTGTTTAAAACAATAGGGCAAAGAATTAAACTAACACTTCAATATACCACAAAAACGAGGTTTAGGACTGCAAAAGAATGAAAAAGAGAAACACTATTCCTCTCCAATTATACTGCCAAGCATTCACAAGTGAGCTAGGGATCATAAGGTTAATTATACATTTAATAAGGTGTCAGGGAGATAACTGCTCGTTTCTTTATAAAAATTAAAATGTACAAAGCAAGTTCTCTTTAAAGTATAATTACCTACACTTATGCATACAAAGGACTGATTTCAATCTCTCTATTTTATAAAAGGCTTTAACTGCAATAGACAGGGTTTGAGAGAGAGAAGTTCAACTTAGAAAAGTTTGAGACAGACCAGATAAAAATCAAAAACCTATCTTACTTTGGAAACAAGGACAAAATAAAATCTACAAGACAATATTTAGTGTATGTTCCTCAAAGATGTCAGTCGTAAAACTCTTAACAATGCAGAGTGTGGGGTTTTTTATCAGCTGCACACTATCAGTACCAAAATGCACAGGAAAAAGAGAATACTGTGCATATGAAAACACATACCATTAGTTTCTTATAGTCAACTAATATTGATGACATATGCAAACAAAAAATTTTGGGTTATTCCATGATGAGTATTCTGAAGTGTGAGTATATGCTGAAATATCAAATCCCTTCTGACTCTTATCAGTAAAAGCATTCTCCCTCTAGACAGTAGCAGACATTGCTGCTGTTTCATAAACTTTTAAATATCCTCTTAGATGCATGTCTGAAAGCAAGGAGTCTCCATGTATATACTAATATTTTAGATTACAAGCAAAAGAGTTCATTTAGATTATTGTTTACTTTCCAAAATCTAACAACAGAGAGTGATTATTCCTATCCTCTAGTCAGTAGATTCCTATTAGTGGAACAGCTGATCCACACAGCAGTCAGAAATGTCTAACACAGACCAAAGTTTTTCCTGAGCCATAAAAGCCCCTATTTTTCTTCTTGACACAGAAGGCCCAACTCAAGCTGACCTCTAAACATCCACTTATAACAACGTATTTTTAAATTGTCCATTAAGATACAGTGTATACAGTGTTATTTCAAGTATGCTATAGAGCCGTGAATTTAATTCTAACAGTTGGATGATATTGTAACAAGTTGCAGGAATATATGGTGGACATTATTACATGTTCTGGTAAATCTTAGGAATAGTATGATTTTACTTAAAAATGAAAAAAAAACCTTTTCTTCACAAAAGAAGAAAACCATACCAAATTTTCACTTACTCATTCCGTATCAATCACAGAGCAATCAACAAATCAGGACAAATGAAATAACTTGAGAACTTTTTTTGCATTTCGGTGTTTCAAGCAATACAGCAAGAGGGTTTTATGGCAAAATTGTAGTCTCCTTTTCATTTAATATTTAGATGACCAGTTAGGAAAAGCACTACACAAAGTAAGGGAATTACAAGTAATACACTTGTATTCTGTAGGAGAAGTAACTGAACAGCTTTGTTGGTATTATCTTGGAATGTCATAATATATCCCATGGATGAAGCAGAGCTTCTTCTTCAACCGTTTAAAATACTAAGGAACTGGTAAATGAGTAGCATGCACTATCAGGAGATGATAAGAGGCCTTGATTTGAGGCAGGAGCCTATGCACACATCAGTCTGACTGCTGGACTGTCACCTGCTTGGATGAGCCTCCTGACAGAGCCTGTTTCCAGCACCCACAGCTCATCCCACCTCTTGCTTGGCTTGTCTTTAGCTCTGCACAAATGCAGCTGTCTCAATTCCTAACTCAGCTGAGACTGTGACCCAGAGACCAACATTTGGGTTTTAATGCATCTGTGACAGTACAATAGAAAGCAAATACAGCTCTTAATAAACCTTGAATACAATATATACAATATTACAGCAGCCAAGTGAAGTCCAGAACAAGCCTGCTTCTGTTTTGCAAACTGTATAGATGTAAGTTATTATGTTTACAGCATTTAAGAAATTAGCTGAGAAGTTGCAAGGAAATGGTTTGCAAGGAACAACTGACATCTAACAAAGAATTTGGAGAAAAATATTTGCAATATACAAATATGTCCCTTTTTTCCTTCATGATATTGGAAGACAAAAAACGCTGGCATGCACTACTACACTCAGTACTAGAGCACGAGCTCACGGTTTAGTCTCAAGTGTGTACTGCTTCTCACACTGTAATTCAAATGTGTCCCAGCAGCAGCCTATGCTGCACAACACCTCTTTCTGACAGTTTCTCAGTTAACCTTTGAAGAGCTCTAAGCATTTCTGTACCTCTTGTTATGTCATTACCTGTATCAATGATCTGGCATCATCCACTCTGTCTGAACTGATATACTGAAGGAAGAGATCTGTAACAGGTCTGTAAATTCCAAACTGACTGGCCAGTTGTTCTGCCATCGCACCAACTGCAAAATGATGGGTACATAAGGAAAGCCTTTGATTGAAAAGCTGCTTTTGTAAATTTCACAGGCATGATTTATGCTTACTGAGCAGGTTTCATGTGTAATAGCTCTTTCGTAACACCTCTGTCGAGTCAGAATATTTAAATATCATTGCAATTAACTTACATTTTTCTAAAGCTGGTTCTAATCCTTCCTCAGACACATTTCTTAACAAATAGGAAATACTTCTGACAGCTCGATCAGGATTCTGTGCACCAGAGATAAGCAGAGGCTCAAGGTATTTCACAGCAGCATCAAGGTCATTGCTAGGAAAAGAGATTGAACTGGCTCAGTTTCTGAAATCAAGACTTCTAAACGTAAAGAAGCAATTACAAAAAAGTTTTTGTTTTCTATATCACACTTGTACTTACCAGGAATACTTGATGAAAAAACATTGACCAAAAAAAATTTTATTCACTCAGATATTGTAAAAGTGAAACAATTTATAACTCAATGAATAAATCAATTATTAAAAACTTTTAATGGCCTTTGACCTGTACAAAGTTTAGGTATTTTGGACACCCTTCCTCATTAAGAAAGAAGAGTTCAGCTTGCTGCTTTAGAAAATGCATCCTGCAAATCCCTAGAAAGCAAAAACCTAAACATTAGCAGAGGGTATCTGAATAATTAATGCATGCCACTTAAGTATTTTTATGCAATGCAATTAATTATTAACCTGATTTTTCCCATGCCTGTCTTTGGATGTAAAAACAATACTAAATGTTATTTGGTCATTACATCTAAATGCTTTTAATATTCAGGCTTAAATATTGCAAATGCTAATAAAATAATGCAAGAAGTATTCACCAAAGTGTAAACCCTACTTCCAGCACTCTAAAAAGTTCAAATGACAACATCTCTTACCAGCCACTCTAAAACCTAATTAAATTGGAAAAGAAAACTGAGCACAATGAATGCTTTTAGCTGAAGCAGAAATGCAGCACGTGTGAAAGCTAAGAAAAATGCTTTGAAGACTGAATCAGAAACATGGATTTACCAATAAATGAGCATCATACTGGAAATATCTGTAAGAATCTGTTTTTCAGAGTTATAAAGACTGCAAGGTATTTAAGAATATATAGGGTATGCATTATTTACACCGCTCAGTCTTTTCATATAAGTTAGTTTTGGTAAAAGAGAAATTGATGGTCTACCTGCATACAACAATTATTTTTTTTATTCTTGTCTTTTCATATAAGTTAGTTTTGGTAAAAGAGAAATTGATGGTCTACCTGCATACAACAATTATTTTTTTTATTCTTGTCACCAATCTCCATCTTAAGAACACAGTCTGATTTTGCAACACTTTTATGACATGGAAATACAGGAAAATATGCAGCATATAACACAAATAACAAAGTGTCTCTCCCATCTGAAGCATTTCCTTTACGTCCAAGCCCATGCACTAGAACTGTGTGCCAAGGACCTCTCGGATCTGCTCCCTGTGGCTTGGCATGCCTGAGGCAACCAGGAGTCTGTTATGTACTGCAGGGTTCTACAGCCTTCCTGCCAAGTCAGGCACAGGAGGTCCACCTGACAAAACTAGTTTGAAATGAAATAACAGAGTATCTAGGATTGCTGAAGACTGGTTCCTGCAAAGTGTGTTTGAGAAGCTGACTTTGCCCCTTCTCCTCCAGGTACATCCCCATGCAGTTTTAAACAAAGAATAAACCAGCACAGTATCAATGTATCAACTAAACCAGAAATGCAGGCAGAGCACAACGCTGAATTAAACAGCCGATTCACCAAAGTAAGGGTGAATTATTACTTTGGATACTCCAAAGTAATAATAATTATTTATTACAATTATGATAACTAAATTGTGGCCTAAAGCATCAGCCAAGCTTTTATAATTCTTAGAAAATAAGACCCCCCCCAAGGAAAGACCTCACTCTACAGATACACATCTGGCTTTCACATTCTGATGGTAAGGGTAATGATACTTCAAGAATATATTGCCATTTCAACTGCCAGAACAGGTAGTAGACTTTTGCTTAAAGAAAAAAAAAAA
>VWZN01000936.1:294596-311820 GCA_013396955.1 Regulus satrapa
AAAAAAAGGCAAGCATAATCTCTGGGTGCTAAGTTTGATGAAGTAATTCCATTCCATTTTACCTTCAGATTTCATAGAGCTTTTGATGTAACACCAAGGAAACATTTTGCATGCACACTGGAACAAAGGTATCAAAGCTAAATTACAGCACCAAAGAAGACCCTGATGCTTCACAGTTATTCTCCCTGTATTTTATCCAATTTTCAACCCCAAATTTGTTTGGGAGACAATACCAGAACAGAACTACACACTATAGTCAACTAGAATTTAAACATCTGGGACACTGTAAAAATGGAAACAGAATGAAATGGATAATGCAAGAGATTTCCCAGCACTGCAGGAAAGAATTAAGTACATAGTCCTAGAAATACTTACCTTTTAGTATGAGCCAATGCAATTGCATTAGGCATCAGTGAGTCAGATAAACCAAGTGATTTTGTGACGTCTCCCAGGATGTTTTCAAGTACTTGCAGGTTCTTTACATCTCCTTTTTCTGCCAGGGCCTGAATGAGAGTATTAACTGCTGATCTAGCAGGCAACACGCCACTGTCAAGCGTTCCTTTTAAAACAGCCAAGGCATCTAACAATGGTAAAGAAATAAGGGAAACAGAAATCAGACTTTAGTTCAAAAAGCACCATGCTGCTGGTATCATTAATCCTACCCTTTTAAAAATACGTACAGAAAAAAAAAAATCTTTAAGCCCTACAATCCCTACAGTGAATTCTAACTTGAATACACATACACAAATAAAAACCTCCAACAATAATTAAGGTTGAAAGGCCATAAGACCTCATAAGAAGTATTAAGCTACTTTCAACATTGAAATAATTTGTTTGTAACCAGCTCAAGGAAAGCAGGTGTGTCATAAATATCCTCGCATATGATTTTGAAGTCCTGACTCTTTTTTTTTCCCAAACTGCAATCAATTTTCTTTACTAGTATCAAAAAATGTTGGATATTTAAGAATAAATATAGCTCAAAAATGTAGCTTGTTATTAAAACTCCTGAAGTATAATACTGACATTTCTCTTGTTAAGTGTGCATGAAAGCTTTGTTTCCCAAAATTTATTTTTTAAGCAGAACTACAGGACACAAGTCTCCTTGCAAGAATAAAAACTGAGAACTCAACCCTTACCTCAGAAACTCTTAAGATTATAGCAGTTACATATGTTAAAACCACACAAGGTCAATCTCCTGTCCATTTGCCACAAATTCCCCAAAGCCACAGTTGATGAAGTCACTCTCCTTTCTCCAAGCAGAATTATTGTCAATGCATGTTATCCATGAGCAAACACACACAGAAAGACAAGCCCCTCTGGTAAAAATCTCTTATTCCTTACCAGCATAGGCAGGATTAATCACAGATGATAATTATAATACCAAGGGATAACACTTCTAGCATAATATACACCCACATGAACTCCACAGCACTGCCATTCCAATTCAATATGCAGGTACTGCAGAAACCAAGTATTACCCTTTACATGACAGGAAGCAACACCAGAAGAAAAAAAACCATCCTGTATGCTTAGCCTTCTTTCAGAGGAAATTTTTTTTTCAGCCCCACATTCTTCTTTTAGGGAAAAAAAAAGGAGCAATACATGGGGGAGGCAAGATTCACAACATTTAAAAAGCAATCTCAGAACACAAACCAAGTTCAAATTCTCTCCTAATTAGGTGTGGTCCTCCCTCTAACACAGAGTACAACCAGCCTTCTCAGGAACAACGACAGGGAAAGATGTGAAAGCTGCACATGTGCAGCTCTATTGCAAGAAGTTAGGTTCCAGCAGCATAGTGGATAATTCTGCAGGCAACTAACTATATGCTTGTGAAAACCAACCATGCATTATTCAAAATGCTCTCCTACTGATACCAACTCTGCAAATTTCCTACCATGAAACTCAAGTTCTGACTCTTTAAAGTAACCTGGTTTTTACCAAGTTCTTGCTAGAAGTTATCAGAGCTCTTAGGACTATACTGAGGGGCCTCCAAAAAACCTTTAAACTGCACTACATCACACAGCAAAGGATGTTGATGAATTAAATGAGGTATGTAAGTGGTAAAGCAAGGTTTTACACAAGTGAAAGCCACTACGGGATGTAGGTCAAATGGAGCTCACTAACAAAAGACTACAAAAACACCATGCCCAAAAGTGTTCTGGGTAACCTATGAGCCTTAGAAAACGACCAGTATGGCTGAAACGCTTAGCAGCTTGCATTTTCAAGGCTTCACTTAGACAAAAATAACTAGTATCTCTCAAATTAAAATAGAAACAAAGATTAAGAAGTGTGACTATTCAATAAAATTGTCAGATAAAGCTTGTTCAATGCACAAGATAAAATATAATTTTGCAAAGTAATGTAATTCCACAGACTTGAGAAACTTTGCATTGTGCAAAAGTAAAATTTTTAGAGTATAGCGAGGAAGAGAGTTGATGTGAAAGAGAATTTAGCATGTTACCTAAAAACACCCATATAGGTAGTGCAACAGACCGGCAGGATATAGAAACATCACTTATGCTCTGAAGAAGGGAAGAATTTTGGTATGCAGTATTCAGAAAGAGCTGGCATATTGGAGAAGAACACAGAGAAGCCTTATTAGAATAAAATTAGACAGGAAAGTCAGGTGAAGGCCTTGAAAGCTGCGATAAAAGATCTGCCAAGAGCAAAAGGAGCAATGGCATTCACCACAAATACTTCAGTGGATGACACCTGCCAGTGACATGAAACTGGAGACTGAATGAGGAAGAAGACAAGCTTGTCAGCCACAGGAAACAAAGTACAAGTGAGAAGATGTGTCCAAATGCTCATCTTGAGTGTTTTACTCTAGCTGATGTTACATGGGTATGGGTTATTAGCACAGCTGTGCATGATGGAATGAAATAAAATGTAATGATGGCACAATCAAAAATGGATTTTCTGGTAGGCCTTATTAACTCAACTCAAGTAAGACATTGGATTGGTACATAGCTGCTTTAATGCCTAAGGGTACTGACAAAAGGAGGTATCAACATCGTACTTAGACTTGCATGTAGATAAAAGACATGGCCCTAAATGTACACAACTACCTGCATGCAGAGTTTTCCTCTCTTAAGAGAGTTCTACAACCCAACTAAATGAGTAGGATGTGACACTGTGGAGCTGATCTCTAGGCTGCAAAGCAACCAATGTTGAGAGCTAAAACAGATTGACTGTAAACTTCATGTACCATCTTGCTGGTACTCTTACGTACTCTTCAGCCACCATTTTCTTTGCTATCATCATTGTTATATTAAAAAGAAAACCAAATAGAGCATTTTGTTACTGTTGGTATTGAGAACTATTAAAAAAGTATTTGATTAAGTTTTTAAATCAATATTATAATCATTTAGTTCATAATCATGCACATTTAACAGTCAATTTAACTCATCTGGTATCTCACACAACCAACACAATATGCAAGAAACAACTGCTGGGAATTGTTTCAGATGCTCTAAAGTATGTTAATTTCCAAAGCAAAATGACTTGTGCTGTGAATTTTAACACACTTGAAAGCCTGTACTTTCTCTCGTTCTGGAGCACAAATTTTGCATGTCTGAAGAGCTGTGATTCATCTTAAGAAAACCCATCTTGTGTTAAATGGAATGGAAACTGGACTAAGTGGTCAAATGACAAGTACATTCATATTCAAGCTGTATTATAAATGCATGTACAGTAATTTACGTCTCTCAGCTACCACAAAAGGCTCTTGATAAGCAGGTAATTTGCTAAATGGACTCCTTTATCCAAGTATTCGAAGGGCGTTACAAGAAAAATCTGCAGAGGCATTAATGTGACGTAAAGGTCAAGCATTGTGACATACCTTTCAAATAATCCCGCCTAACTTGCGATATGATGAGGAGGCTGCTGGCAGCACTGTTCAGTGTGAAGCCCTTGATGTGGGTCTCAGCACTAAAAGAAGCAGACATTTAGAAAGGAATTACTGACATGCTTCTGATACGATAATAAATGGTTGAGCACCAAGGTGAAATTATAAAAACTACTGTTCGTATGTTAAAAATATTGCTGCAAAATATCGACCTGGAGACAGCTTTTGTGTTATCCTGTCAATGGTTATAGAAGGATAATTTTTTTTTGCATTCTGACAGATGACAAAGTTGGAAGTGAGCAACAAAAGAAACAAAGTACAAGATTTTTTTTAAACAATCGGTTCAGATTCTTGAATGCTGACATATTAGATGACTAAAATAACTGCATGCCCTGCATTGTTCTGTTGTATCCTAAGCTGGATACTTTTTCTTCTTTTTTCAATAGTCACCATAATTATAAAATATAAAACTATTCTTTCAGCAATAAAAATGAAACATTTATTTTCAGCACTGTATATTTTAAACATAAACTAAAGCATATTATGAACTAACACCATATCATTTGGTTGATTAATTTTCAAATTTCTGTCATCTAGATGTATACAGGTTTTAAAGTGAACATCCTACATTTGCTGCCTTAGCCACATTAAAATTGCATTTCACTTATCAATTCCTCATCTCCAGTAATACAAAACTTCATGTATATACAGCAAAAGCAGTCTTTACTTTAGTAACCCTGCTAAAGCTTTTCTAACACTCTGGAAATTAGTCAAGAGAGACTAACCAGCAATCACATTGGTCTTATACTACAAAATGTTCCTGCTCCTAAATGACATATAGCCAAGCCCCATTTTTAATACATAAGGATAACTTTACAAATGTTCATTTCTAGATTACAAAATCTCTACAGAGCAAAGGGGGGCATTGCCATTTACCATATCAGCAATCAAGATAAACCTCACTGATCATCTTGTGGCAAACAACTGAGCAGCCTACCTACTTGAACTTAGGGGCTGAGCGGATTGGGAGGTAAGCAGGGTCATTGCTAAATTGTTCTCCTCAATCCCAAGAAAATCCTTCACATTGCACACAATATGACTATCCTCTCAGTCACTTTCAGCCTCCCAGGCTCACAAATGCAGTCACTGGACTCGGGATTTTCTTCCTCTCCCAACCAATCCCCTTAATCCCTGCCTAAGCACCCACTGCTCAGTTCCGCCTTTTTTTTTTTCCCTTTGTCCCATCTGTCAAAGCCCTTAAGTCAACAATTCATGCATGAGACTGTAAATTACATATAACAAAGGATTTACTTTCTCCAATCTTCCAATCTTGAGTGTGATTAAATAGATGTTAGCTACTATTACAGAACTAATCCATCATTCCAATACTCCTAAATTTCTATTTAAAACTTCTTGGACTAAATGGAGTAAATATTCCTCAAAACAGTTCTAGAATATGAAAGCAACTACACTTGGGTTGACAAACAGATCAGTAATGTTCTGGGGTGGCTGGTGCTTGTTTCTTTCAAAGGCAGTGTAGGAGTGTTATTTACTTCTCCCACATTCCTTTCTCATGGAAGTTTTTAAGTTTTGGTAACAAGGGGACATGTTGAAGCTATTGGACATCTTTAAATTATAAAAAAAGTAGTTCTTTTGCTGCCTATAATAATGTGCAAAGTAAGACTAACTACCTATTATTTACCTCTCAAGTTTGGCTTCAAACAGTAAAATGAGTGATACGTATCTAAATGAAGGCTACTTTCCTGTATTTCATGAAAATTAGGGGCTGCACAAGTTTCAGGCTACCACAGACATTTAGGCTTTGTAGGAGTTCTCTCTTTTTTAGTATGAGGCTGGAAAAATTCTGAAGCATCCAGAAATGAGTGCTAAACACTCAAATTTGTTACTCCTCAGTCACAGGCACACACAAAATCACTTTCTGTATTTCAGCGAAATACTTAGAACTTTAAAGCTTTGAAAAATATTTAATATAAGCATCATTTTGTTACTAGAAAAAAAGCCACACAGATATACCATGAACACAACCAATATGAAGCATTTTCTGTCTTGATGCAGCAAGTAAGCTGTTAGAAGTTTCTCAGATTGTCATTATTTGCCATTTCTATGCTATGAGATAGAGTAGGAGAGTTGTGAAAAGCACCAGGGTTATGATCACTGTTGGCTTTGACCAGTAACCAAGAAGAAAATCTCTTATAAAGTTCTATTAGTTTACCCCTAAACCTCTCAAAACGTCAGAGGCTTAACATATCTCTGATCTTTTCAGTCTTTCAATTTTTTTTTAACCTGAATTCTGAATTTACATACTACAACATTTATCTGAAGTGAAAATTCTGAATCCTTGAAATACTAGAAACAAACCACCACCTTCTTTCTTCTCTTCCAATCTGCAAATTACTGCTGGTGCTATGCACTCCTTTGTGCATGTTCCTTACAAGTGTTTTTGAGCTGTAGAGCAGGGAAGCAGTGGATCCATAAACAGATCTTCAGTACAATGTTTGAAGCTTCTTCCCTGAAGAACCTTCCAATACATTTTTAGATATTTGAGTATTTTCTCTGAAACAAACTACCTAAATTTTACCAACGTTCTTTGTACTCCTTACAGCATCTACCCTCCATCTTCTATTTGCAAAGATTTATCTGTTGCTTGCATTACAGGAGATCAATTTGATAACCTGATTTTGTTTTCCCCTGATATAAGCCATATATCCTGCAGGCAAAAACATTACTTATTATAAAGCCCAGTTGCTGAGAACTATTTGAAAACACAATTTGTTCTTCTGAATGCAGAACTCAAACACCTTTTCAATGAAAGACATTTCTCCAGTCTAAATACTTTTAAAGAAAACATTAAAATAATCAATATCATCTTACATTAGACTGTTCCTGGACATCAGAAACTAAGTTGGCTGTAAAAACGATCAGGTTTCTTTACAGTACTCTATGCATTATGTAATTCATCTACAGACACTTTCAAATCCACTGTATTCATACAGTGGTGGGTTGATGACAACCCACCAGTCTTATTTCAGCTGAATAAATTGAAAGACTTAAAATCCTTAAACTTAAATTCTCTGAACTCCACGTTGACAAGTCACAACACTTCAAAGCCTATAACCTGACCAGAACACACGTTACAGGCAATAATTAAAACAAGTGCCATACCATGCAACTCACCAAAGGTTAATTTGATTCCTTGCCTTCTAATAATTCATGACAGCAGGATGGATTTATTTCAGAAGTGTAAGAGTTGGATCTAAGATTTATGGTCATCTCCTAGCCACTGGCATCACAGTCAAATGTACCATTTTGCATTTGGCAGGCAGCCAGCTGCCAGGGAGTGTGGGCAGGGTAAGACAGCAGCAGGGACAGGCATTCAGGGGAAAGCTCACGGGCAGCTAAGTGAAGGAATCTTGTCTGTTTGGATATTGCTCTGAAGAGGAAAAGGCAGACTGCCAGAAGGGTGGACTTTCAGCTCTGATGCCAAGTACATTTGTTTAGACTGTTATTTGAAATGAGTTATTAGCAATACACACTGTCACTCTAGTACCTTTTTAAAAATGTGGCACATCACCCTATGAAACACTGGTGTATTTCTTACCACAGCTCCTAATCCCTAGTCATGATCTGTTTTCCAATTAAAAGATAAGGATTCACCTGAAAATGATCCAGGAATTATTTAACCCCCCTCTCTCTGGCCCAATAAACCCTCTCCCCCCAATGAAGAAAAGCCTTACATGCGTTTCACGTCAAGGGCTTCATCAAGATGATTCTGTGCTAACAACCCTTTTATGAGGACGTCACAGGAACGGTAGCGAGACTCATCCTTCTCCGGCATTCTCCTGAAAATATCATAGGCCTCTAAAAAAGAGTGAGGAAGCCAAAAGGAAACGTCATCCTGCAAGAACGTTGATCACAAAAAGAAATCACCTATTCATCAAAAAAGGTCCATCTTAAAATCCATGTACCCTTTGCTTGTATCTTTGAGCCCAGAGCTGGGTATCACAGCTTGCTCAAAACTGCCTGCATACAACCAACACACACTTCTGCAAGAGAAAAAGTTTGCTACTGCTCTTCCTTTATATGTGGCTGTTGCTTCAATACCAAGTAGCTGGTTAGAAGGGGAAGACTCAGGAATTTTAAAGCAACACCTAATTCTGGGGTATACAGTTACAGTGTCTGGTGCATGATCACAACAGCATTTAACAAATAATATAGGAGGCGATTCCAATATGGGGAGATCAAATTATTTGGCTACGACAAGATTTATACAAAACATACAATTTACAAATATACAGATATTTAGCAAGTAAACTACACTGCATTTGTTTGACTGATTAACAGTTTTATTTCATGCATTCACAATAACTGTCAGTGTATGAAAAGATGTTACCAAAAAGGGGGAAAAATGATAAGCACAGTTTTCAGTCATCTATTTTTCTGAAACAAGATTATGCAGCTATAAACATGCAGCCAGAACTGCCATCCATGCTGTAACATATGCTAGAATATTGTGTTAAGAACCACAAATGATCTTTTACATCTAAACAGTGACTGCATGCTTCTTTTAATGACTCATGCAATAAACCCTTTGCTAATTCACATCTTAGCCACAATAACCTTTAAAACTTATTAAAAATAGCTGGACTATCACCACAAATTTCACAGCTAAGCATTGAGCTTTTTTCTTCTATTTTGAAAGTAAAGATGAAGACAACTCATTTGAATCTTAATGTCATCAGAAGCATCACACTAATTACACTTAGTACTGTGTGTTATGGAATTTTAATCAAAACAGTTGGGATGCCTTTCAGTTGGTGTCTTTAACTTCTTCAACCAAAAAGTATACACAAAAACCTCCTGAAACATAGGCACAGAAATGCCTATGCATAAAATTTATTTATTTACATCACACAGACTCCTACACAAAGTTAATAATTCATAATCTACTTTCTATGCTTGAAACTTTGTTAAATATATATATGAACAGAGATAAAGGGTAACAGCATCTTTGTAAAAATTAAATTCACTTCTGTGTATTTGAGTTTCATGTATACAAGAGAGTCTGACATGGCAGTCTGACATTACAAGAGTGATTGCACTGTCAACCACAAGAGCAATGAAACAACAATAGGACCCCACATGAAAGGTCCTAAAATCCTCCAACACTTCTATTTAGAGGTCTGAAGTTAGTTTGGCAAGCAGCAATGCGATGAACTGTCTTGCCTGCTCAGATGCTGATCACCAGCATTCATACTGTTCAAGTTTAAATCCAGTTGGAAGACATTCTTCCTTACACTGTTCTGAAATCTGAGGTACCAGTACACCCGCAACCACATTCAACAAGAACAATACCCCTCTGAATGCTAGAACCTGCTACAAATGCAACTAATGGTTTACAAAAACGTAGCTGACTGGTGATAGGTTTGGTCTTGCTATTTGTAAATGTCTGTCTGGATTCTATTTTTTTTTAAGGCAAAAAATTCCTTATGTTTAGAATTTCTGCAAAACCTCTGCTGTCTTCAGACTGAACTACGATTTTACCCTGTGTTTAAACATTACTTTCATCAGCTGGGTACAGAAATGGACCTTGCCACTAGTGGTCATGATGTCTGGCATATCTTAACATCAATTATCACCGTCCATAGCATGTAAGATTTCCTACAGTGAAATATATTTGATTTTTTTTTTTNATTAGTTCAACAAAGAACTAAAAATATTTCTATCAATTTTGTTGTGTACGTCAGTCCTAACCTTGGAATGATCATCCCATTCAGATTTTTTTCTTAACTTCATTTTGCATCTCTGCAAGAAGTATGTTTGAAGTATATCTTGACCAGTCTCGAACTGAGACATATGCCTGATCAGGTATTATCAGCTTATTACTTCTTCAGATGGCATCTAAAATTATTAAAATATATTAGCATTCAAAAGAGAAATTTCTTGGTTTCAAAATCATATTGTGTTATACCAGCTATTTCAAGTAGAAAGATTTGTTAGAAAAGTGACAACTTGCCAAGGAAGTCTCAGTTCTCAAGACAGTCAAATCTGTTTCAGCAATTGTGACTGTTTGGGATATGTGTTACATGATCCCCTAGAGTCAAGTTCTCACACTGAGGAATCAAGACAAAGATAAAAATATGACTTTGCATAAATCAAGCACTTTGGAGAACAGATTATCAAAACGTGTCAGACTTGGAAAGTTCATTGAATGGTTACATAACTAGATGGAGTTAATCTTTTTCCCATCAAAAAGCTGCCCTATTACATTCACAGCAAAACTACATGATACTGCTTTTAGGTTTTTTTAAGGCCAAGAGTACAGTTTTCCAAGAAGACTAATTATTTTCCAACATAGCTGGAACATTTTTTCCCCTTCATTCCAAATAGCTCTAGACCACCTTCTTTCAGATGCTGCACTTTTAAATAAAAAGAATTTGCAAAAGTGATTTATTGCTAAGTTCAATATCTGAAATCATCACAGGACATGTATTTTATATTTTTGTTTTAAACTAGCACCCCTGCAAAGTCTAAGGCATATTTATTTTGTTTCTTCCTGCTCTCCACTTGATCATTTACGACACCAAAGGCACAGGACACTTTCCTAGTGAAAATATCATTAAGTGTATTCCCTTAATTTAGTCTGGTTTTCAGTGAAAATATTTCTGCATTACTCATTTTCTTATGATACCCAACAGTTACCAGCGTGAAGAATTTCCTGAAAACATAATGTCTGCCAATAACTCATGATTCCTAATTTCATCTACATAACATGGTATTTGCACTCAAAGTATGCAGAATTTCCAGACTCAACTTCAGACTCCTAATCTAGAAATACTGAATATTTAGACTGAATAACTCTAGATGGTAATTTCACTAACAATGTAAGTTAAATGTCTGAATGACTGATACATTCTTCTTGTAAGGTAGAGCTCCATGTCCAATCCGTAAAAGATACTGATTACACTTAGAGAAGAAAATTACTATGTGTCCTGCATTTATAAATCTTTCTCATTCAGCAAAATTAATTTTTATACCTATTGAATTCTATTTTCTATACTGCTTTCAAGCAAGGTACTTCGTTATTTACCATAATATAAATGAAGAAAATAAATATTTCCAGAATATTCAAATGCTCTGCACCTTGGAAAATACTAGAAATTAACTAAATGGGACTAAGGCTCTTCTCAGTGGTGCACAGCAATAGGACAAGAGACAATGGGCAGAAACTGATGCACAGGAGGCTCTACCTACGCATGAGGAAGAACGTCTTTACTGTGCTGGTGACTGAACACTGGAACAGATTGCCCAGAGAGGTTGTGGAGTCCCATCACTGGACATATTCAAGGATCCCATTCCATGTGCTCAAGGATGAGACTGAGCAAAAAGGCAGGACCAAATGACCCAGCCTTCCAACCTGACATATTCTGGGATTCTGTGATTTCCTCCCCATTTTGTAAGGTCCAGTAAAGCTATTTCTCCTTCTGTCACCCTGCTTTGGGATGAAATGGAGAGGAATAGATTTCAAATGATTAAACACAGACTAAATCAAAGGAACGACACTGAAATACACTCTGCTCTTTTGTGAAGACATCCATGCTTGTACAAGGGCAAACATCTACGTATACATTAATTCTGTTTTTAGCAAAGACTGGGAAGTTTGCACAGTTGCAAACCAATTAATTGCAGTTAACTGAAACCTTAATATTAACGTGGAAGGGAGGAAAAAACCCACAGTGGATTTCAGTTTACCTTTTGCTTTATTTTTCTTGCAAAGCGTCAATATTTTCAGTTCTTCCCCACTAGCAGCAGTTCTGCTATCTTCAGGCCTACCCTTTAAAATAAACAAACATTTAAATTACTATAAGGCTATCTGGTTGGTTTTTTTTTAATAAGAAGAAATATATTCATAACTGCTGTTGGCTAGGAAAGTTAAACTGCACTTACCTTAGGTACCTCAAATGGAACAACTTGACCATTTTTCTCAAATATATCAGCAAGTAAAATAAGTGTTTTCTCACGAGGAACAATATTTTCTTCTTGAATTTTAGTCCAAATAGCTTCAGCCTTTCCCCAGTCCTTATTGTGCTCTGAAACAAGATTAAAATCTTCAGATAAAAGCACATTTAGAATATAGATCCATATCAAAGCTGATTCAAATAATGTGTTTGGAAATAATTCATCAGTTAATCACATACTTCTGCTTCATACGAGCATCAATTTGAAGTTTTAAACTATTTTAATACACAGAGGAGGCCAGAAAAAAACCCAAGATAATTCAGATAAATGAGAAACAAGCTCAAAAGCAGTGCAGAAGTCATCCCCCCAGCTCATCAGTTCTATCGTTCTAGACTGGCTATTTAAATTTATATATGCACCACTGTACATAACTGCAAATAAACAGAAACCTGAACTTTGTGAAAGAAAACAGTTAACTACCATTTAACTACCTACAGTAGGTGGTTTCCTGTTGGCTTTACATTTTCTAGCTCTGCAGTCACCAATTGTGAAGCATTTATGATTCTCAGGCACTACTGATTTACACCCTGGTAAAAATGAGCTCTCTAAAGCAGAAACATCCTTCTCAACAAACTGCCTTGGCCTTTTATTCATATCAGCTGTAGTTCTCCTATTTTTCATGCAAATCTTGTAAATTCTCTGCTGACTCTTCAAGAGTCAGTCTCTCCTCACAAGTGCACAGCAAAGGGCAAAAAGTGACATTTGAAAGCTGCAGCAATGGAGTATCTGAGAACAATTAAATCCTGGATCATATTGCTCAGAAAGGCTCTTCAATCTCCACTGCTGGAGGCACCCAAACCTTTACCAAACACGGCTATGATGTGATCTGACTTTGGAGCTATCCCTGCTCCAGTGAGTAGCCTAAGCTTAAACTCCTGAGGTTTTCTCCAGTATAAATTATTCCATGCTAACCAAATGCCTTGGTTTTAACATTTTTCATTACTGCTTGGACTACATGGTAGATTCTTCTTCTATATTCTTAAAATAGATCTGAAGTTACAGTTTTGGTACACAGTGACAATCCTACTATGGTTGTGCACGGGGCAGCTTTGATAGGTAATCTAAAATGGTTGAAAGCAGGATTATGCATGGCTTTTGTCTTTCATGGTGACAGAAACCCACAAATGTTTTCCACTTCTTTGAATAGATAGAATTGGTTTTGTCTTCTGAAAGAAGACTGAAGATTTTGCATGACAGAATTTGATGAATTGTATCTTCTTAGATTCTCTTCCTAGCAGGCACACTGTCAGACTTAGTCACTGCCAGAGGTGAACAGGATGAGTGGAGAAATAGGAAGGCTCTCTCCCTGTTGAGACAAGATTGATTTTCAGGCCTACTTGATTTTTGATGGTGAACCAGTATGTGTAAAGCCAGACTTAGGTAACACTATGGTTTTCTTTGATGCTTTCCAAGGCTTCGGGAAATGAAAAGCAGCAAAATTCTCACGGGGTCTCTGGTCGTGTCTTTTTGTGCAAGTACTCATGTCTTCTGCTGCTGTAGCTAAGTGCAGAAGGGAAGAGGCCTGCACCTTATAGTCCTGCCCAACCAAAAGGAAGCATGGAGAACAGCCTAAGATAACTTCAAACTCAAAAGCACATTTTCCAGGTATATCCAACTCCTGTAATGACTCAATAGTATACAGATTTATGTACATACATTACCAAGTACACAGAAATCCCTGTAATGCTTGATGTCCCAGTATATACTGGGACAGGATATATATACTGGGATAACAGCATATACTATTTAGTGCTCCATATCCAATCTTAACACAATGTATTTTTTCAGTACTTTAAAATAAATCTCCAAAAATTTAATCCTTTATAACAAAATAACAAACAGAATAACAAAACCAACAGACTGAGAAACACAGAAAAGAGGAATGAAAATGCCAGAGATACACCCTACACTAAGTCTGTAGCACAGAAATGAACTTTCAGTTTTAAAACCTGTTTAATGGCTATCAATGATATAAAGGTTAGGTTGTGGCTGATGAAAAATTAGTAAATTTTTAAAAAATATATGCACATTTCAGAATCAGATCCAATTACAGGAGACCCCTGATTTTTATCAGTGACAAGAAAACAGACGAGCAGGTTTTAGTCTCTATGCACACTGAAAGCCAAAACAGAATTAACTTTCAAATTGTAACACTAGAAAACAGCATGAATTGGAAAACTCTTACTGCATAAGTGTATATATTCCATCCATCCATATGCACACACCACACACTATACCAACTCAGTGTTCAAGTCTGCAGATGAAAAAAACCAAACCCCTGACCTCTCATCCCCCACAAGATGTCTCAGAAATGATACCGAGAGTAACTGTGTATCAAGATAGAGCTTCTCTCCAGGATAACATCTCACCTCCAACCACAAAGGAAAACAGATTACAAACACAGAGACCTCAAGGTCACTTACCACACAGTTCAAGCAGGTGGTAGTACATCTCATCTCTATCGCATTCAAACAGATTTCGAGTTACTTCTACCAACTGCTCCAAAGTTTCCATCTTCAAAAAGAAGGAAGAATACAGTTATACCTCAGCCAAACATTATTTTTCTATATATGTGCACATACATGCCGTGTGCATTCAGCTAAAACAGTATTTCTGTTTAAGTATACACCAGCATTAAGTTCACCTCATCAGCCTGTCACATGTCCTTTCACAAACATAAATATCAAGAGAGAAAATACTTCAAAACAATTTTTCTTAGAACAAAGTGACAGTTCCATAGAACACATCATATGAGTCACATACCTGTTTATTAAATATACACTTTTTTGCAAACCACTGCAATCTTCCAGCATGCGCTCTCAAGCCAGGAGTCTGTAAAATATTTCCACAAGAAATACATTACTGCACATAGAACATTCTAAGGGAAAATAAACATAATACAGGTATTCATAATGAAAATTCATAGCTTTTGCTTGTTTTTTGAAGTCTAAATGAAACTACAAGCTCACAAATAATCATGTTAAGTTGCACTTATGAGATATAAAAATCACAGTAATCTTGAATAATGTATTGTTCAAGACATTCTCCTTTTTGGTTGAACGCTGCTGTGAAGTTCATTTAAAAGAGAATTTAGATGAACTAAAACGTTAGATAGCTTCTATCATCACATTAATAGGGTATTATTGCTGCTACCTACAGTAACCCTTTGTATAACTCATGGTAAAGAATTACACCAAATGTTTCCAAACTGTCTCACAATTAAATATCTGCATTCAGCACCACTGCAACTTAGCAGCTAGAAAACCATGATTCTGAACTGCATCACCACCCTTTGGTGATGCCAATACACTGTACACATGCCATGTATAGTAGCAGCAGGGCAATTCCTACCCCAGAACAGAAGGCTCAAGATTTACTCTTAAGGCTAACACACTTCAGGCTTGCCCTTAAGTGTGTGTACACAGGGGAACTGATGTGTAATTGTCAGCATGGCACAGTTCTTTCTGCTACTGACTTTGCCAGGTTGTGAGCCTTGTCTTATTCATTCCTTTGTTGTATCAAGCAGAGAATGCAGCTGCATTATACACGTGGCTCATAGGAAAGGTTCCAATCCTTGAAACTTCATCTGGTGTAGAAAATCACACTGTCCCTTCCCAGCACCATATGCCGTAATCAGAACAGTCCCTCAACTTAAGTAAATTCTTCAATAAAGATAGGAAAAAAAATCCAAGTTTTTGAAGCAATATATCACATGTTCTACCTACTCATGTTCAACATATCAAAAAAAGTTTACAGCAAAATGTGTGCAAAGCATCCATCATTTTTACTTCCCTTCCACAGATACTTGTATTTCCTTGCTTCATACTATCTTGTCTTAGAACAAATATAATTTACAGAGTGGAACTCTCTTTTTTTATTTCAAATGCCCAGATTCATATTTAATGTAGCTTAAAGTAATTTCAAGGAAATGTCTGTTCACTCCTACAGAGAAATACGTTTTGACTCTTGAAGGCTATTAGGTTTTAATACTGTAAGAAATCTCATCTCTACAATTTAAATGTGAAGTGCAGCTTTAAAAATTTGAATGCCAGTTTGCACAAAAGAGGCAGTTTGAACAAAAAGTTTCAGTTGCAAAACAGTGGAAACAATTAATATTGGAAATGTGAATTTACCTTCTCTCTTTTGAATACAGATAATTTCCTTCTCCCATTATTTTCCAAGCACAGAATTACTACCCTTGCGTCTTTCTGAAATAATTCAGCATACACCAGAAAACCAGCATGCAAAATTTCAGTGAAAACGCTAAGTTTTGCTGAATATATAGGAAACAGTGTTCTGCAGAGTAAATGTTAGGCCATATAATCCTACCAATCACCCAACCACTTCATGAAGTCAAGGTAAGGGTTTGCAAAAAACTAGATGCTAATCCCACAGCTCCTCAACATGGAGCATCCCTGTGTATTTAGCTGTACTGTTAGAATACCCTCAGCCCAGAGGAGGGTATTTTCTGCCACAGAAAAATTGTGGCATCCCACATATTCAAAGTATGAATAGGCATATATAAACACAGTTTTCCAGGTACGTGGTTTTTTTTCCAATTCGTTGTTCATGTTCCCCCCCAGTTACTTATATTTATAGGTACATGTGTTCAGTGCTTTTTTAAGAACTACCAAGCAGTTTCACATAAAATATGCTGAAAAGTAAGTCAAGAATTAACATCTTACACAACAGGCTCTTGATACACAACAGGCTCTTGAAAATGAAAAAGAAAGAAGTATGTTGCTTGCATTTGTAGCTAATCCTCTTTAGGACATGGTAAAATTCAAATGCTGAATTCACTTACAACTTCCAATATCACTGCTGATCCGAATGCCAATGAACTCCACAGCTCGAAAGCTACAAACTTTTTATAGTAAATCCTTTCCTGTTCAGAAATGATTGATGTGTCTGTCACTACAAGGACAGCTGAGTTATACAACAGATATCCTTGTGTTTCATTTTGAAATTGAGAAGTGTTTTCACATACTGCAGGTCTCAATCATCAAAAGAACATCTAGGTCAGATTAACTAAATCTCCAGGGCTTGCCTGATAGTCCATATTTGTAGCTTATCCCTTACAATCTTAGCGAATTTTAAACATTGCATTTAGCAGCAAGCCTGTGTTTCTACAATACAGAAGACTAAAATAAAGAATAACAAAATGCAAGGAATAAAGAAAAATTAAGTAAAAAACTGTAATTACTCTTCCAAATTTCAGTTTATAATTTTGATCTTGCTTGTTTCAATGGACTAAAAAAACCCACGAACAAACAAAAAACCTCCACGGAACTATATCGAGTCTTACTGGTTTCTTTGTTTTGTGGTTTTTTTTTTTTTTTT
>VWZN01000937.1:10203-22409 GCA_013396955.1 Regulus satrapa
AATGTCTGAAAGCATTTATTCTTGCTTATTGAAACAGTTTATTGAATTTGTTACTCTCTGCATAAGATATGCTTTCACTACCTGTGGTAATGCTGTTACCACGATGTTTTCGTCCCCATTCACACTGAGCTGCACAAGAGCAGCCTTTAATCTGCCGTGTTACTGCGCTGTTTATCGCAGCACCATGAGTGACTGTGAAATCTCTGGCAGCAAACTGGGGAATCCACTTAGACTAGGCATTGTTTAAAAACAGAACAAAAGAGTCCCTGTTGTCCTTAGCCTTCAGAGCTCACGCTCCATGTGTAAAACTGGAGGCCAGAGGTAAATAAAATGAAACTGGAAAATACAAAGAATCAATGAGGCGGTCACAGTCAGCATGAAAAGACAGCAGTCTCAGCATGCCAGTGGCATGACACTAATGGTAATTTTCGAGAATCTGTGATACTGATAATATTTAAACTCACAAAAGTTACTAGAGTCTGGAGGATAAGAGATTTTAAGAGAAGCCTGACATTTTTTACTGTATGGGTTGCCTGCAGTTTCTTTAGGCTGGTGCATATTTAAAGTTATTTGAGAGTGGTTTTTCCCAAGTAGCTGTTCTTGAAGGATTTTGTGTATGATACAGATTATGAGGCAATTTTACTGGAGTTCTGAAAGTTTCCTGTGTTAACTTAAGTTGTCTCCCCCTTTACAGATTTCTGCCAGTCATGCTGTTGGTTGAGATTTTTCAGCATGTTCAGTTTAGACAGCCTTTTCTTCTTTTTTTTCTTCCTTTCTTTTTTTTCTTAACAACAGGAAAAAAAATGCTAATCCTTATGCTTTAAGATATTTAAATCATCCCCTTCTAATCCATCTTAAAATTTTATCTGCTTCTGGTAAAAAAATCTATTTGGTTTCATCAGACAGTGGAAATACTGAAGAGAAACAACTTCAGAACTCTTCCCTGTATTAGAACTTTAATTAGTGATGTTTCTGATAGTCTTTTAAATACTGTGTGTGCCTGAATGTATGGAAGCATATACTGGATACAAGGAATGCTTTTTATCTTAAATCTTTCTTACAAAATTGTTGGCAAAAAAAGATCAGTATAAGGAAGATAATNCTGAAATAGTCCATTTCAGGCAACAATTCCTTGACTGCACAATTTTTTTTTTTTTTTTTTTTTTTTGGTTCTCAAAGAATATGAATGAAATATAATGCCTGGGAAGGTGGAAAGATACAAAGATGATACCCTCTTTTCATTGCTAGAGAAGATAGTGTGTGAGATTGAAAACAGAATGAGATAAAATTGATCAGTGAATCTCAAAATCAAACAGAAACATGAATTGACATACATTATTTTTGGGACAGAAAAATAAATTTACAAAAATATGTGACAGAGTATGGGTAATTTTCTGGAACACCCTTTGAATACACAGAATAAGAAAAATGCGCACTTGCATAATTCAGCCAATTTTAATCTTGATTTTTGTCATTTTACTATTATGTAAACAATTACAAATAGAGGAGAGTGCCCTGTATAAGAACCCCTGTTTATTTAGTTCTGTATAACATAGTGCCATTGCTGTGGTTGATCAGGATCATTGAAAATAGAGGTGGCAGCCATAGCAAAAGTGCATTGATGGACCTGGAAAACAGGATGAAGAAAAGTGAGTGAGAATTCTCAAACACATTGCTCCGAGCCAGCAGTAAAGTTTATTTTATGCCAGTGACATTTGACTTGAAGCAGGGGTTGTCTGGTGAGACAGTATCATCTGTGTGCTGTTTGAGACAAGGCAGAGATCCTGATGGCTTCCTCTGCTCTTAAATATGACCTCAGAGCCAGTCAGTTCTACAAATATGTATGTTTGCTGTAAATAGAAAAGGCAGCAGTTTTGAAACTCGTCATTATGATTCAAACATTGCCTGCATGAATTTATGACACCTGGAATTAAAGCGTGCCTTTATGTACATGTGATGATTGTCACTCATGAATCACTGCTACAGGAAATATGGCTTACAGTTACTCATTATTAAAATACTAATGATTTTCCAAGTCTTGTATGTACTTTTATGTGTACAATACACCTTTTTTTTAAATTACAAAAGATCCTTGGCGCAATCCTTCTATGTTAAATATCCTGAATTTAAGGAAAAACATTTGTTAAAGGAAAAAGGCCCAATGTAGTGTCTGAGGACAGCACCAAGAAAATTCTTGCGAGTGAACTAACTGCAAAACTGGCAGACTGGATTTGTACATCTAGGAAATGATGATTATCTTGGCGAAATTATATTTCTAGCATGATGGAAATGAAGGTGAAGGATATACATGCATGTATAAATAAATGTGCATGTATCTATTTGGGTTTTATATGTATGTATGTATGTATGTATGTCTATGTATATGTAATGTATATACAATAAGTTCCCAAAGGAATAGTTTTGTATTCAACAATGTTTGATGGTGATCATTTTTATTGAGGAAATATTTAACAGTATTTTAGAATTAGGGAAGGGCAACTTTATGGCAATCATTATTAAACTGTCTCAAAGCGCTGTGCAGTTTTGTACTAATAAATAGTGTCAGTCATACAAGAATATCAGATCGATTTAAGATATTTATGTGTCTCTTTTTACAAAATGGCGTATTATAAAAGATAATTGAGATTCATGTTCCCACTGATCTCCCAAAATGATGCTTTTAAAATTTTTAGTAAACTTTCAATGACTTCATGCCAAAGAGAGTTACCTACCACCCCATGTGAAAAGATGCAAAATGGATCTTTCGATGCAGTGGAGATGCAGCCCTGCTGTGAGTGGTAGGAAGCTGTGTCAGAGTGGATGGGACAGTAGAAGAGCATTAGATAGTGATGGTATCATCTGCTGTGTTTCTTTTTGTACACCTGCTTTTTCTTTGGCTCCAGAGACCATTTAGGTGGAAAGATAAGGGAGAATTAACCCATTCTTCTGCATTTTGCTGTTATGAGAGCATCAGAAGGGTAAAAATTACCTAGCTTGAGTATTGAAACAATTTTAAGATAGGAAATGCCTGTTTCTGTGTATTTTACTACAGATCCATGGTTTACTCTGGGCTAAAAAGACCAAGTTTATAAAACTGGATCCACATTCTCTGCAAGCTGATATTTTATGAGACATCAAAGAATACCACTCTTTTGTGCTCAAAGATATTGAAAATAAACTTTCAGATTAGTTATGTTCTGTTTAATATTTCCGTGTTGCAGTACATGGGTTTTTCAGAGGAGCACTACTAACGAAGCATGGTTTCCTCTGGATTTACATCTGTGTGCTGAGCTCGGGTTGAGCCCCTGATGTCGCGCTGCAATTGTTTCCTCCATGTGAACACTCATGGGCCCTCAGAAGAGAGTGCTCTAAACCCTTTTGAGAAATTGACAGCTTTGAGCCTCTGCTGCACTTGACTAGAATCAAGCAACGGGTCACGTTGAAATGGCACACTGGGCTTTTCAGGTTTAGTTGGTTTGTGGGAGTCAGGAGAAGGGAAATGTGGGCACACTGACACAGGCAGGAGCTGTGCTTTGTTTGCCTTGTGTTCTCTCAAAGACCTGATGCTGGTTGTGGTCAGGTCTGGTGTTGGTCCTGCTGCCCCCGGTGACTGTTCTGACTGTATGTGTAGGTGCACTACACAAAATGATGGAGCCTGGAACTTACCACAGAAAATTTCCTGCAGTTGGCATGATTAAATATGGAAATTAGTGTGTCATGGCAGTCTTTCTGTGCCGTAATCTGTTCTTTTGTTTTAGTAAATTAATTCAGTAGTCAGATCTGCAAGTCAATTTACTTGTAGTTATAAAAGATCCCATTTTGGCATTTACATTGTTACACAGCTATTAAGGAGAAAGAACAATAATCAGAATTTAAAACGCTGAAACTTTTTTTTTAATTCATGATTGAAATATTCAGGAGCAGTGAAAGTTAATATGTTCAATTTGTTTTGTATTTTGGACTGTAAGAATATAAAACAGATGGCAAAAAAGGCTGTTACTAACTGGGATACTCCATAATTTCTCTCCTAGTAAATTCCAAGCTTTTTCTGAGCTAATTATTTTTATTTCTGAAATAAGTATTTCAATTACATATCAGGAAACATGTGATGCAAATTGATCTCAGGAAGTAAATTCAAAACCAGAGGTTAATACAGTTGTACACACATTTCTTTATGGCTATATTTTATAGATAATGTTTTTTCAATCTTAGTTTAGTAAATAATGAGTTATTGTAAATGAGATTGGTAGTAATATTTTATCATTTATCTTTTCTAGTTCTCAAAACAAATAAAGCAGATGTCTGAAATCATAACATATTGTGTTAATATACTTTAGGGCTTTTCTGTGTAGTGATGAATTAGTTTATATAAACACACATGAATGTGGGAACTATAACTCAAATCAAATTCATCATCTGCTGTTGGCATAAACCAAGGGCAGAAGAAGAGAAATAAATTCAGGTTTGATATAGTGTGGGGTTATATAAATTTCATTTCTATATTTGGAGTTTAATTTTGTAGATTTCTTGCTATAAGTAGTCCCACTGAAGTATATTACTTTCATTGTGTAGAGAGATGCATAGATATGCAATGAAATAGCTGAAGCTTGTGTAACTATTTAGATGTAGAACCTGTGTTAATTGTGTTTACAATCACAACCTCAATTGGAAACTTTTTTTGGAGAAAGTATTGTATTTATTTTTGAAGGGAGTGGATAAAAGTGTAGAGGGAGACATCAGTTACCTCGTCCTTTAATACCCTGTACTTCTATTATCATTTTCACCTTGTGTGACCACTAGAAAGGAAAGAGCATGCACTACCTAATAGCTAGATAGCTCTCTGTTCAGGAGGATTGGTATTTTAGCCTGATGTGTTTTACTTGGATAAACAACAGTGTAAATCAACTGAAAAATAACTAGTTGACTTTTTTTAATCCAAATTTTGATAGAGATTTTTTTAGTAATGCATAATAATTAGTTTATAAGGATTGTGTATTTTTAAGTAAGCATAAAACTGCAAAAACTGAGATAACTGAGATTAAGCATTTTATGAATTGCATACTAAATAACCTTCAGATAAACAGATTTTCTTTGTTCTCTGTGGGAACAATTCAAGCAAGAAATAGCAGCATAATACTGAAACAGCACAAAACCCCAAATTGTTTATCAATAAAAAAGGCATGCTGTGAAAATGTTTTTACAAGTGGCAGTAAAGAACTTCGGATTAGACTCTTTCACTGGCCAATTTTAATTTTTATTTTAAATTCAAATCTAATGAATCAAAGTGTTTAGAAAGATCTTACAAACTCAATACTGGCCTAATTGTTCTCTTTATGAGAATCTGTGATGCTTACCATGCCTAGACTAGAAAAAATTACTAGAGACTGGAGAGATTTTACCAGAAGTCTGCCATTTTTTTTACGCGTTGGGTTTGGATTAGGTTACCTGTTACATTTAGAGACATGGCAAGTAAAATGTGGCATGAAAAAGATCATAAGCTTATTTTGCTTTTCCACAAGGACATACATTTTCCTCAATCACATGGTAGTTCCTCTGCAATAGGATTTCAAGATGAGGGGTTGAGACTTAGGGGCTCAGAAATAGCTCATCTCCATGACATCTGTTTCCTCAGGAATTTTCTAAGTTAATGCTCCCTGCCACTACTAGCCTGCACACTATCTTTTTCTGCACCCAACAAGTGTCTCAGTCTCCAGAAAGAGACAGAGCTATCCAGAGGTAGGAGAGAGTAAGATAACATGCAAATTTTATTGAATAGCATTTGATAGAGTACAATTGTATTGTACTCATTGTGTTCTCTTTGCCAGTCCGTGTGTGAGGGTTGCATGGATTCCCTGACCAAAATGTGAGCCTGCTCTAGTGGCCAACAATCCTGAGTGCTGTAAGCAGACAGATGTGAAGGGGAGGAAGAGTGGATGGGGAAAACCATCCTCATCCAGTCTGGTCCTGGGCAATATATTTTTTCAGTTTTTCATGGCTTGAGACTGGCCCAAGAGGCAAGATGAATATTCAGAGTCCCCCAGTACTCCAGAGCAATGCTGTGGCTGCACCGAGATGCAAAGTACTGAATTGCCTTCAGGGAACCAAAGTCAAGACTGAATGTTCTTTTATCTGCCTTGTATTATGTTAATAAATACTCACCTCTGTTCCTAGGAATAGATGGGAAAAGTGTGTATAGTCAACACTGAAGTCAGGAAATAGTTATCATTTTTTTAAAGTCATGGCTGAAAACAGCAAAGATTGTGGAAGCATTTCCAATTGTAGCATTGTAGTGCAATATAACATTAATTATTGTCATGCTACTTAACGCCCACAGGTATTTCAAATGCACAGTGAGAACAACAGAAAATACAAGCAGGTCTTCAAATTATGCAGGTTTAAAAGTGAAGCATATGGCTATTTCCTAGAAGATATGTTACTAGTAATGTAGCATATGGGTGTCCATATGGAAAGGATTGCTCTGCCAGTACTGTAGAGATTAAACTAATATATCACTGCTAAGGAGATAGAAAAATGTGTCTTAGTCACTTGCTGATTATTAGTGTTGGTAATGCAATTTTTTTTGTTTTGTTTATTTTTTTAAAGCTGCAGGGTAGACAGATTAATTATTTGTAAAGGCATAGCTTATAAAATTGTAAAACGCAGCCATAGAGTATTTGAATAAATTCATAAGCTATATTTAATCCAACTTACTGCATTTCTGTAGCACTGTACTTACTGTACTCCACATCAAAACCAAAATCTGTTTACATTCATTAAAACAAAGTGATTCATGCTACAGTGACTCAGTTATTCTCCAAAGGTAGCTTTCTTAAGCTGCTCATGGAGTTCTTTCATTTATTCTGTCCTTTCAGTAAGAGGGTTTCAGTGGTGCATCCCCCATTTTCATGGAAAAAATGTTTTTCTCCACCTTATTTCCTGCTTAGTTCAGACTGACTGCATTTGTCTTCTTGCTGTTTTCTGAAGTGGAAGGATTTTCTTCTATGTGGACTTGGGCCATTAGGAGAAAAAAATCCTGACACTGCACTCTGCCAGGAACATGAGCGCTTCCCAGGAGCATCTGGTCTATCTTCGAGTTAAAAAATTCCTGAAGCCTTAAATCTGTATTCTTATATTTGATCCATCACTGGCATGGCAGTAGGTGCTTGAGAAATAAGTGGTGGTCAGGTACAGCGCATTCTTACTCATGCTTAGGATGGATATTCTCCAACGTAAACACTTCAATCAGTCATTAGTTGGCAGCTGGGCCGATTTAAAGATTATCCATGTTCATGCCTAATTTTTTATAAGCAACCGGGGGTGTTAGTGATGCCGACAAAAATCAAGTTTGCTGTGGCAGCGTGGCTGGAGAGCTCTGGAAGCCACCGCCTTCCCGGGAGCGTCTCTGCAGGGAAAGGCGAGTTCAGGCCCTGCCCTGCAACCACGAAGTGCAGATGGAGCCAAGAGCCGATGGATGAGGCAGGAGGGGGTCCTGGTGTGGAGTTCACAGGGAGTCATTGAAGGCTCTGAAGGGTCCAGGGAGAAGGACCAGAGAAACCAGGAGGGCCCAGGGTATATAAGGGACATGGGCAGGGCTGAACATCAGGTCTGGGAGCCGATGGGGTTGGGGCTCACGGGCAGAGAACGGCNGAGCCGAGGGGGTTGGGGCTCACGGGCAGAGAACGGCGGGGAGAGAGAACACAGCCAGCCAGGGCTCAGGGTGGACTGAACGGGGACTGGGACCAGTAAAGAAGCAATGGGTGAGGAAGGTTCTGGAACTCGGATAGGGAACAGGGATTGCATCACTTGGGGTACTTAACATAGGGACACAGAACTGTGGGGGAGAGAACTTTCTAGTACTCTCAGTCGAGATGGCTGTCTCATCTCAGGGGCTGGGGCAGGCTCACTGCCACTCACTTCTCGGGATACCACAGTTTGCTGACAGAACTTTGTAGCAGTTTCATCAAAGATCTCTATCACATCATTTTATTAGCATTTCTGAGATTTTCAGTGGAAATTGAAGTAATTTAAAAGTAAAGCCATTTTGGGAAAAAAACATTCATAGAATCCAATGTGTGCTTGAAGGTATTCTTGCAGGTGAGGCAAATAAAAAGTGTCATAATCCAGTCTGAGTGTGTTAGTTTGTGCCCAGTACGGAACACCTAAGTGCTAATCATTGTATAGCATGTGCCTCTTCTTTTAAAAGAAGAGCTGTGTAAATGGGTTATGTATTCATCAGATATGTATATCTGCAGCAACCTGCTAGATAATAGCTACATATAGCAATTAAAATAGTTGTGGTTTTGTGGCATGCTAGCAAAATACTAATCATGCAAAACATGCTCTCCATTCTTGTCCTCTAGTGGTTCATGCAAAGTCTACACTAAGATGGATTACAGTATGAAATAGATCAATATTTATAAAAAACCAGAAACTTACTTTCTAAAAAAGGGTAAAAATATGCTAAGCAGACTTTGAGTTTGAACTTATTAAAGCTGTCTAAATGACAATAAAGTTAGAGCATAAAAATAATCCTATGGAAGAATCTTATGTTACAATTCTCCTTCGCTCCTTTTATAAATACCCCATCTTAGGTGTTTAAAATCTGCAAGCTTTTTTTTGCCTATTGATTCAGATGCCTCACAAGTGTCATATTTGACTCATGTGGATGTTGCTAATTGTAAAAAAAATAAATTATACTAATAAAAATTACACTTTAAAGTGTGGCATTGCTATGTTATGACCATTCCCATATGCTGCAAGTATATGCAAATAACAGCAATTTTCATAGAAAATATGTAATTGTTCAATTTGTTAATTGTTCAATTCCCTTCCATGTTTAGTCAGATAGTGTGGGGTTCACCTCAGCTTGTGCTAGCCACAAGTCATCTGTACCTCTTCAGCTGTTGAGGAACAAGACCTGTGGTCCACAAGGATGATTCATCATTTTCAGACGTTTCCAGAAGTACCTCTCCACCAAGGTGACTACAGAGTTTAGTTAGGCAAACAGCAAAGATGAGGCTTCTTACTTTACATGGCTAAAATCAGATGAGATTAATCCAACCTTAACTTAATTCTAAATTTTATTAGTATGTCTTTAAAGAGAGAATACAGCTCTATGTTGGCACACAGTTCATAACACATTACATACATTTAACTGTGAAAAACACCTGGTGGCATCATAAGCAAATTTAAACTTAGAAATATTGAGATTAGTATTTAAGATTAAATTAAATTTAAATTTAATCTTAAATATTTAGCATTTTTTGAGATTGAATTTAACCTTGCATTTAGTTACCTGATAATTTGAAAACAGTTTACCAGAGTTAGCAAAGATACTAGGAGATTTATCTGAAGACAGGGTTCCTTGATAAAATACCACTTAAAATACCCAGCCCCTCTCTAAAATCACATTTTTCTGTATTCTAATAAATCATCAACATACACTGCTGTATTTTCATAGACATTTTTTAAATCGTTGAAATCAAGCAATTCCGAATTTTCTTTAAGAAGTTTTAACTACAATTGTTTCTTTATTCTTCTAAAAGTTGAGAGTCAATACAAGTTCATTTGGGAGCACATTATTAGTTGCACATTTTCTATATGCCTTAGTGAGAGACATAATTTTGGGTGCTAAAAATCAGACTGGCAGAGACTAAGGAGGTAGTAATGGTGATGATCTTGGGCATCAGGGGAGGTATTTAGACATACATCCCCCACAGAATATATTGGCTGATTTGTCTATTAGGATTGGTGTCAGGAAGGGAAAAACATATTTAAACAGGCTTTTAGCCAGAATCATGAATCATGACTGCCAGTAAAACTTCAGGAATGGGGGAAGAGTATTTGCAAAACAGGAAAGAAAAGGCAGAAAGTAGTCTGAAGGAAGTGTCACGTACAGCTGTGCCAGCTGCAGTGAGTTTAGATCAGTCCTGCATCAGGAGTAATGGGAACGAAAGCCTCTCTGCTGTAGCTACTCTCTATATTCCAGTAGCTGTAAATTCTTTTGAAATCTTGAGCTAACAGAGTTAAGAATCATGAAGTCAGAAGTGAATGTGGATTTGTGCAGATGCCTTGTGTGGCTGTGTCTGCTCCAGTGCTCCCTGGTTCTGCTCACTTGCCAAGGAGGGGAATGGGTGTTAGCCACTCTCCCCTCTGGACTGCACCTGCTGCCCAGACAGGAGGGGTGGAGGGCTTGCCCTGCACCTCTCTGCAGATCCACGCCTCTACCAGGCGTGAAATGTGAAAGTTTGTTTAAAAGAGTGCAGTGTTCACTGTTTTGATGGGCAGAAGAAAATTGAGCCTTTGAAAATTGATGCCTTTTGCCATTGGCTGTCCCTCTCGTGAGGTTCACTGTAAAATAGATGTTATGAGGCTACCGTGTGTACATACCAGGAAATTACAAGACTGGCTAAATTGATAAAAAGGAGGTAAACCTTTTTTGAATACTGCACCAGTTTGATTTTTTTAATGTCTTAAACAGATATGTTAGCTTTCATTCTGAGAGCAAGCTTTTTAAAATGCCATGATAGAACAGTACTCCTGTTATATTTCATTTTATACCCAGACCAAGTTTCCTCAATCCTTAACTGTGGATTTGGGATTTTGGTAGGTTTGGGGTTTTTTTATTTTATTTTATTTTTATTTTTCCTTTTTTCTGCTGGTCCCACAAAATCTTCTGGCATCTGAAATTAGTCTTGATTCTACTGTGCTTCCTCTCACATGCTGGTTACGTAGCCCATGTACCCTTTATCAGCAGAAGTCAGGACAAATTTCAGTTTGCTTCTCTTTCTTCTTCTTTGGGGATTTAAATCTTGTCCATATAAGACATTACACTGTTTTAATTAAAATGTTTTTAAGTCAATATAGTTAAATCTGTTCAAACTCCTTATACAGAAGCACTTAAACCTGTTTAACCTTTGCTAGAATTGGTTTAGCTAACATTGATAAATTGCTGAAGTAAGCTAAATTAATTTAAGTGAGGTCTTAGCTGGGATAAGTGCATTTACATTAGATGTTTGCACCAGTTTAACTGGATTTAAAATCAATCAGTTTAGTTAAATGAATGCATTTTTTCTTGTATAGGCATGACCTTAGTTAAATAATTTTGTTGTGTGCAGCATGGTCTGACCAAAAAAAAAAAAAAAAAAGTCCAACCTTCTGAAATACGGGTTTTGTTTCTAAGTAAATTGGTTGAAGATTTGAGTACATAGTTGAGCTTATGACAGGTTTGTGACATTTTAAAATAATGTTTAGGATTCCTTGGTGGTTCTTCTCAGTATGGTTTTGATTTAGAGACAGGAAACTAGTCCCTTTTTTGAAATTGAGAGGTCTGGAGTCTCTGCCAGCTGACATTGTAACTTCTTGGTGTTTCAACCATGATAAGGTGCACAAAACAACAAATAAGTGGTCATGTAAATTCTTGGTTCAGAATCAAAAATATAATTCTGGAATTATTTCACATGGAGAATCTGTTCAAGTTACTAAAATAAAACCTAACAGTTCTTTAACTCTTATCATTGGATTTACTGATAGTGGTAATGTAATGCATATAATATGAAATCCCTTATACTTGACCCAAATATAAATTCTGAAAGCTGATCCAAAGAAAATTATTGCTGAAATTATTGTTGAAATTTTTTCAACATTTCTGCATTCTGTCTCAATATGAATTATTATAGAACTTGGTATCTAGAGTCCAAACATCTAATTTCATGCCATCTAATGTCATGTCCAAAAATAAATCTCAGATATCTGAGGAATAAGATTGATATCATATGTGAATTTTGTTCCTTTGTGAGGTGTAACACTTGATTAAAGTGTAACATTTAAATAAGTGTTGCTGTACACCCTGCAACAATTAGAATTTTTTAATTGGGTTAAGGTCTCTCCGGATTGGACAAAGAAAAACTGAAATAGAAATCTAATTTGGTTTTTTGGTTGGTTTTTTTGTTGGTGGTGGTATTTTTGTTTGTTTGTGGGTTTTTTAGTTATTTTGGGGTTTTTTTGGGGGTGGGGGGTTGGGGTTTATTTTGGGTTTTTTTTGTTTTTTTTTTTAGTTTGGTTTATTGTTTAGGGGTTTGGGTTTTTTTAAGTACCCTTGGTAGTGGCTGGGGAAATGGTATTCAGCTTTATTTTGTAATCCAGAAGTCAAAGAGTGTACATACAGTAAGCAGGGGAAATTAATTTTTATTTTCCTATGTTCTCTC
>VWZN01000939.1:10109-28527 GCA_013396955.1 Regulus satrapa
TTTTTTTTTTTTTAAATTAATTGTATTTTTCAATAATTCCTTAGAATTTCAATTGGGATTGTTATGCAACCTCTGTCATAATAGATATTAGTATCAACCTGTACAAGTAAAAATTTATTTAACTTTATAAATTAGAAAGAGCTGTACATTGAAGTAAGGAACGTAGGCATTTTCTAAGTGGCTGATAATATCCAGAAAGAAATGCAAAATGCCCCATTTGGAGACGTTACCATCATTACTGTTTATTACGTTAATCAGTGAACAGGCTGCTCCAGTCACTGTTGAATCCCATGGGTGCAATTCTATTTCATGGCAGCCTATATTTAAACACTTTGCTTAGTGGTATGGTCTTCCTTTCACATAAATTCAGTGTTTGCTACACCAAACTAGACACAGGATTTGCCTGTGGGAAAACTGCAAAATTGGTCTCTAAATACATTGAAGAGAAAATCAAGGAAATAGAAACTCAGAGCATGCCAAAATATTTTGTCCCTTGAAGGTAGCAATGATTTATGCAAACCAGTTTACTCTTTGTGTTACAAGCATTAAGCAAAACCAGGGCTCACTAATGAGTTATCAGGAGAGTGGGAGAACAAGCTAAATGGGGAATCCTTTTAGTGCTGTCAGTGGTAAATTAGGTCTATCAAGACCACAATGAGAATACAGAGTAGTGGGTATTAGGTTAATTCCCCTTGTTGACTTGAAAGTTTGGAATTTAGCTGGGGTAAAAAAAAAATAAATAAGGAAGGCTTTTGAGTCTCAATCAGTTTTGTATTTCCAGGCATCTATCACATATTTAAAACATGGGATGTATTTTCATTCCACTGCAAGAAAGAGGAGCCAAAAGGAAGCATAATACCAGTGCCTATATTATCAGAATATTCTCATAGTGAACATAAGGAAGAGATTGTCAGGGGATATTCCATCTGCAACCTTTTTACAGTTTAATTTGAATTAAACTAGTAAAAATACATTTTTCTTAATACTTAGAAATATTTTCATCATCCTACCCATCAAATGGAAGATTTAAAAGTAGGCTGAATTTGAAAGTACACCATTTGTTATGCCAGGTGATTGTGGCATTTGTGGTAAGAAAAATAATTATTAATCTTCAGTCCAAAAAAAACCAGTGTCCAGGACCAATTTTCTCATATTAACCCTCCCATTAAATCCATTTTATGCTTATTACAAAGACCCAAAGACTCAAGGGAAGATTTAAAATCATTACTTTTACAGTAGTTTTTGGTTTGGTCAGGGTTTTTTTTTTTTTTTGGTTGGTTGGTTTTTTTGGTTTTTTTTTTGTGGTTTTTTTTTTTTGTTTCTTGGTTTGGTTTGGTTTTAAAAAAAAAATATTTATTTTTATTTTTATGTTTGGTCAGTGGTGGTATCTCTATTTGAGCTTATTTTGCATCTCTTACAGCATGAGCATAGCCAAACAATCCTGTGGTAGGGATTTAAGTAAACAGAAGCAAAATCTCAGCTTTGAAATTTTCTAATATAGTTTTTGCTCACTCCTGAGACATTTTATTACATGGCACAACTGATTCAGACCTGGCAACTGTCTTTTAGTTGAACAGGGAATGTCTCAATCTGTTATGCCAAAGCCAGATGGCCACTTTCTGCAAGAGCTTTTCAGCTTGAAAAGGGAAAAGGCATGATTCTGTGCCAAAGACTCAGCCCTTTAAATCCACAAGTTCGGGTCAGAGTTGCACTAATGCACCAACAGAGGCCTGGGGAGCAGGCTATGATTCCCAGAGCCCATTTGTTGCCTATAATTTGGGATACTCAGAGAGGATAATGGCTGAGGGATCATTAGGGTTAAAAAAAGGATAATAATCTAACAAGCAACAGATGACTGCTGGGAAATATATAAAGGCATGTTTGTCTATTGTGTGGGCAATAATCTTGTTTACAATCACACCACCGCAGATTTATTATGTGTCAATGCAAGGTTTTATAAAACCATACTTTAAAATATTATCTTGCATTCAGTGTTTGCCACTACATCAATTGCTAAAATTATGTGCCTGCTTTAAGGTATTTTTTTTTTTAAACATCTGTGCATGTGTGATATCAGCAGTGACTTTGCTGCTAGTTCAAATCACCCTTGCATAAACTCACATAAAATACTTTCTCCACCCCCACAGAACCAAGTGTGAATTTTGCTGAAGCATTTAGCATTTGTCAGGAGTGAACAGAAAATATATTTGGCAAGCCACAGGAAAGGCTCAAACCCCTGTGGAGCTCTCTGGGAATTTATCTTAAGCAGTGTCCAAAATGGAATTCAGAAAAGCTGTTTAGTTTGTTCAATCCCTCATTTAATCTACATATGTTTGCAAAATTATTGCTTTAATAATAATAATAAAAAAAAAATTAAAAAAAAAAGATAAAATGAAATACTGTGTCTGGTTACTACTGACAGCTGGAGGTCAGAGAGTAAAAAGCTTTTAGAAGTTCTATTAAGAAGTAAAAAAATGAATGTATAAATACTGTCAGAAAATAACTTATCACTGTGCAGCTACAGCATTCTGACATCTTTGCAATGCAATTTCAGTTCAGGTCACTTCCTATTCTACATGCCTTTTTTACTGTTTACTTTTCTAAAGCATAATCATTTATCAGATGTGATTTCAAGTGTAACTTTTGAGACACAGTGACGAAAACACTATACTGAACCACTTTATCTGCAGCACCACATCCTACATGCCGTGACAGAATCATAGATGCAGCTTTTGTATACTTGCCATGCAGGAGCATTATCAGCTCTCATGACTTTGGCATAACCCAGGAGACTGAGGGAATGGGAGCTTTCAATTAAAACCAGCATTTTTTAGTGTGAAATCAGATGAGAAGGATTTAAGATTTAGAAATCAGAGGTTACAGTAAGAAACAAACCGCCCTTGTCATTCCAATTTAACTGATATAAAACTGAAAGGTATTAAACTTTTTTTTCCTTATTTCTTTTTCTTTTTATGCACTCTTTTTTTTTAATTTTTTTTTTTTTTTTTCATCTGTTAAATCACAACACAGGCTACACGATACCAGGTTCCATCCCACACTCTCTGTTGAAGCAGAGAAACCTCATTAGAGGATACTACTTCCAGAGTTGTTCTTTGGAAGAAAACGTCTTTTGGATAACTCAAAAAAAAAAACAAAAAACCAAACAAATCAAACAGCAGAAAGGGCAGTTGTCCAGATGAACCAATAAAACCTTTTCCTTTTCCAAGAAAGATGTTAGAAAGTCACTGTCTTCAGTCATTCCTTGTTTTGCCTCATTTGTATCTCAAGTCCAGATCACAAACCAAAGAGAAATTTTAAGGAGACTGAAGACAGATCCTCATGAATTAACTCCTACAGGAAAGAATTGGATCCTCCAAGAATAAACTGCCCTTTCTCAAGCCTTATCCACACCATTTTTTCTTAAAGACGCTTCTGCTCTCAGAGAACTGAAGCCTTTTTCACTAATGGGCCCAAACTTGGTTTGATTTTTGTCAGTACTGCCACACTGTGCTGCATGGTACAGAGAGGAGGAAAGCATAAGACAATGGACCTGGCTCAAAACTCATGTTCAGGGGAGAAAAGAGCTGCTTTGATTAGCAGACTTCTGGCATCATGCACCGCAATAATGATTTCCCAATCAAGATTTGCACATAATAGTAGCGTTATCCTTCACAGGATATTCAGTTACTATAGATCACCACTTTTACGACCATGAGAACAGGGATTCAGAAGTGTTGCCTCCCAATGTATGTGCTCAAGTACGAATGAAAATAAAAAAAAACATTTATAATATTCAGTCTATCAGATGTGTTATGCTCAGATTTCATCTTTTTCTTATACCTACAAAAAAATCTGCCACTGGAATGGATTCCACGATCCTTTGAAACTAAACATCCTTTAAATTATGATATGCAGTTGTGCCACACGTCTAAAATACCTGCACAGACCCATTCAAATTTGTATCCATTCCCATTCAACCAACAGTTCAGAATAATTAACAGAATGAAAACTTCTGAAGTATGAAAGTCAGTAAAAGGCTAAATAAATATTAGTATTTAAGGATAATTTAATATTAATATTTAAGGATAAATAAATGGAAAATTTTTCAGTATTTGAATTTTTCAGGAATGAGAAATTAAGGTACTTAGTCCTTCTCTTATTGCAGATTACACAGATGTATGTCACATTAAATATAATTTATAATGACACACAGGTGGCACAGAATTTAACCTCAGTTAAATTCATTCATCAGGTATGATAAAAATATTGTGTGTGCTGAAAATATCCAAAGAAATTTAAATAATGTTTTGAGTAAGACCAGTCTATTTTGCAGGATAATTTACATTCAGAAGAAGAAGGAATGACCACAGCATCACCATTTTGTGCTTTTATAAAACATAGTAGCCCTTATCAGCTACTGTATCAAGATGCAATTCCCACAAGGTTTATTTTATTCTAGTCTGTAAAAAAATATTCAAGTTTTCAATTTCTTGCATCACTGATGTATAAATTCATTCCCACTGAAAGACTTTGCCCTTGACGTGCAGTGCCAAGTTTGTCCTGCACATTATTATTATCAACTATCCCAAAAATCACAATAACACAAATGCAATTTCCTGCTCCAATGTAAAAACATTGTCATTGCCCGTGCCATTTCACCTTCTCTCTACTTTTAATCTCTGCTGAAACAGTTTAAGAAGGAGACTTCTAGTCTCATGTGTCTCTGATACACTGAAAGATGCTTCTAAATGGACAGAGGTCCGCCCTGAAATGTTACACTTGGCCAAGGCAGTCTGATGCACATGGCACCAGAGCAACAGCTTGGTGGCCTGACTTTTACTCAAGGGTTTATCAGTGAAGTACTTGGGGTATTAGGACATCACCTTATTTTGCTATTTCACTTAGTGGCCAGTCCTTGCACACTTTTGCTTGTTGCCATGAATCTGATTCAAAGTTCTCATGACTCAAATGCCAGTTTTGTTATTTTATAGGTTATTACTGAGGTGTAAAAAAGTTCCCAAGTGTGTTTTCTAAAATAAGCAAGACCAGACAATAAAAGATCTTCAAATTAATTTAAAATATTTCTTAATTTGTCCATGATCCTCTTATTTTGCTAGTCTATTTTAAGCATTCAAAATTAAAAATAATGAAATTTTAATCTCTTTGAACCATGCCACTTATCTTGCTCTATTTGACTAGCACTTTTCACAGTGGTGTTCTAACTTTAGTCAAGGCTTCAAGACATTTTCTTTAATACTTGAAAAGTGTGCTGCCTAAAATCAGGGTAAAAATATAAAAATAGTACATAAACAGTCTTTTCAATCTAACATGACCTCAAATTAGTTTTATTTGTAGCTGAATGAAAGATAGATATATTAAAAGAAATAAAACCCATATTTTGTTGCCAATGATGTACTTTGAAGAAAACAGATATTTTTAAAGTATCTTTACAATGTTTATACAAGCAGAGAAATGTTCATAAGCAGGGACTCAGTTCACCAACCAAGTGACTTATATTTCCCCCTTTAAAAAAAAAAAAAAAAAAAAAAAAGTTCTCTATAATTACTAATTAATAATAAAAATGAAAAACAACCACCATTATGCCATGGACATTACTGGATGCTAATCAAAGCTACTCAGCAATAATTAGAACACCAAGACAGCTGTTAACATTGAAAATTAATAGTTGCAGTTATTATTAGTTCAATAAAATTTGATGGATAAATTCTTGGTCTCAAATGTGTTTGGGAAAAAGAACTTCATGCTAACATAGAAGGTAATACTACAGTCAGTGTGACTCAAGAAGGTTTTTTTCCCTGTGAATCTTAATAGTTCAGAAGTTTCCATTGTTATAGCAAAATAGATTGGATGAAATGTTTCAGATTGATAACAAAGCCACAGCAAAACTCAGATAATTGAAAAAAACCTAAACCTTTTGTTTAAAATAGTTCTATTCCATTCACAGAGAATGATTTCTGTTGGTTCTATATTGAATGTTACTTGAAAATTACAAGCAAAAGAAACTGAGAAATACTTAAGGCTTTTATGTTTACCAGCACATCATCATCTCAGGTAAGTGCCTGCAATTTTCTGGCTTTTATTTGTCTCACTTTCCAGTCTGGTGTTTGTGTAAAATTATGATCCAAGAGCCCTAGTTATCCAAGTTCTACAGCTTGCTGCCCGGAGTTTCAGGGTTTCTAGTATCAGTCAAAAACGAATACTCTTAAAGTAGAAAACTCAAGAGAAGTTTATCTACTGTGTACTACATATCTTATTTAGACTTTAAATCACCTTTTTTATAGGGGTAAAAAGAAAAAAATCCCTATGGATGCAGATGAATCTTTTAATATTAAAAAGAAAACTGGTCTGCCCCAGACTAGCAGCCCCTTCTGTTTACTGTGGCTCACCTCCCTGGACAGACTGATTGCTAATGCCACAAGCCTCGGAACTAGAGCACATGTGCTCCTGAGACTTGCACTTTCCACGGATATACATACATGAATATTCATGTAAATGAAATAAAATAGCCTTGAACACTCTGAAAGTTATTTTATAGCTACAATTTTAGGGCCTATTCAGAGGATATAATTGTTTTGTCACCATTATAGTCAAAGTATAGGAACTGTCAAGGGAAACAATTGGTCAAAATAACATTAAAAAGACAAAGATTGATAGCAGTGAAGGTTATTTTTGCACTGATTATTGTATTTTGAGCAGGTATTTTACATTCAAAGAGCTTTGCAACCTTGGAAACCTGATGAAATGCAGGATATAAACATTGAGTGGTGCTTCTATCAAGGCAACTGGTAATGGAAAGAAATTTTATATAGTTACTGATGAAATGTCTCACTTTTATCCCATCAGTGTTGAACTGTTGGCAGATAGCTAGTATTAGGGATGTTTATTCTGGAGAGGCAGGAGTCTTTCCTGTCTCTTTTTATTCTAAGCAAGAGACTGTGAACCCATCTTTAAACAGTTTCATCCTTTTCTCTATTCCTTTTGAGAAGAATCAAATACACTTCTCTCTGCTGCCATTGAAAAGTAGGCAAGGAGAAGGACAGTAAAAACCTGTTTTACCTTCATCAAAAAGGATCACTGAAATTCCTACCCTATTAAAAAACTTTGTTAAATCCCTTTACAGTCTCAGGGAAGTCCCAGATTGAAATAATGGCATAAGGGAAGCAGAGATCGAACACAGCAGTACTTTAGTGTCTTCTATGTCCTCTGCTGGGTGAATGTATGTTGCCCTGGAAAGAGAATGGGATTTTATAATGTAGTAATAGGCCTTTTCTATCTCTAATCTCACAGGGGCACTGTGAAGATTATTTAGTTAATGTTTGCACAGCTTTCTGACCATGTAAAGTACTGCTTAAGTACTAAGTGTTACTATTATCATCCAATTATACAGTCAGTCCAAATTTGAGTAGCACTAAAGTAAGTTCCAATTCCAATTATGCTAATGAAACTGCAAAGGGACTGTACATCCAGAAGTTCCTACCCTATCTGGCGCTGTTTGAGTACCTTTGAGAATCCTCAGTACAGTGACTTTCCCCAGCACACATTAAACACATATTTACCTGTCTGTGAACTTCAGGTATGTGACTGAATGGGTACAATGTCAACCAGTACAGCACTGAAAGACAGATGATGAGTACTGAGATGCTTGACTGATATTTACACTGGGGTCTGCAATACCAAAGCATATATTCCAAATGAACACACTGTCCAGGTTAATTAGTCTCCTAGTCTTCCATTAGAGTTAAGAATTCGTGTACAAAAATAAAAAACAACAAACTATAACCCCTGCCCATTTAGCCATGTCAGTAGAAGCTTCTCTCCTCAACAAAAGCCCTAGGAAGAAGGAGTTTTCCCCTCTCTGACATCAATTACACACCATCACACATATGATCTCTTTCAACCTGCCCCTTTTACTATTTTAGCTGGTCACTAAGGAGGTTAGATGTGTTAGAGAGTCCTGGGACTGTAAATGCAGTGCATATTCCGGGAACTCTCTAGATTGCTACAGAATTGTTGGAAGTGGGAAGTTTTGCCATTCAGGAAGGGTTTTTCATCCTAGGTTTGCAATATCACTGTTAATACACAAGTAAATAAGCTGCTGAGCTGTTTGTGTCTTCCCTCTAGTTGATATTTACCACCTCCCTTCAACAATCTCTTTCCACTTAGAGACACTTTTTCCACATCCCTGCAAACTTTCTCCTGTAACAGATTTAAAAAGAAAATAAGAGGAGACAAATGATGCATGCAAATCATTGTCTCATTGCTCAACTTATGTGTCACACAGTCTTCTTTGCAACACAAATCTTTGATACACATAGAGTATCCTGGTCTGCAAACATTTTAAGTTTCTGTAAGAAAACCAAGTGCAACTGTACAATCTTCACTCATTTACACTCTTCCTTACAGAAGGAAGACAAGGAAGATGGGACTTGAGCCTATGATTAGCTGTGAGAGCCACAAAGGAAACCAAGAGTTACTAACTCTGAAACACAGCCCTCAGTTATCCATCCAGAAATATATATATCACCTTAAGGTTCTCAGCACAGCTTTACTACAAAAAGCATTTTTAAAATTTTATTCTTACCAATATTTTAATCTGGATCTTTCTGAGATTTTTAAATTCTACTGAGGAATCTTAGGCTTCTACCTTTACCTTTTTTAACATATGAAAATCTCAATTTATTAAACTCTTAGAATTCAAAAGTGCTTCCCATATGCATGATCCCAGAAATCATACAAAGGTAACAGAAGTAAAATTCAAAACGTAAGTGGATTGGATTTTCATAATAGAAACCATGATTTTTCAAAACGTAACTATTCAAAAGTACAAAATACTACAACTTATTACAAAACAACTCCTAAATACAGTATCACAAAATGCTGTGTCAAGACAGAGAAAACTGAATCCCAGGAAACCCTTTGGGCATCTGGGTATAACTATGAAGATACATAAATCCTGAAAAGAGTGTGTAATAAAAACATTACCTTAAATATTGAGCTCTGATTATGATGCTGTATAAACAAATAGACAGTTTGTCAGTGGAATGAAAGAGAAAGAACTCCTGGAACTATTTTGATAGATATGAGTGCAATTTAATTTTATTTCTGGATTACTACAGTTAAGGATGTTAATTAATTAGTTTATGTAAAAATTGCAGTTACTGACCAAAAACATCCCTCCCAAAACCCATGTCCTGTTTATAGGGTATGAAAATTCTCACACCTTTAAACCTGCGGCAATGTTTCCATCACCAGACAAAAAATAAGAAATAATATACTTACTATTTAGTTAAACTGTATGTGCTTGAGTATTATTAGAGAAAATATTTCAGCATTTTACTCAGAATTTTACAGAAATTTCTAGCAAGCATCCCGTAACAGCATGGATTATCGCAAGTTGTCTTGTACACTGTGAGAATTTTGGAGCATGATGTAAATGACTGTGCAATCACAATAAAAAGTACTGTGTACAGAATTTATCCCTTAATTCAATATAGATATGTAATAATATGATTAGAGAATCAAATTATTCCTTTTCTGATAGCACTACATTGTCTCAAGAATCTGTAGATTGTTCTTATTACCTGCATATGGTGTTCCATGAAGAAAGCCACAGGACATGTTCCATGTGTACTTTTTCCTTATATTTCTGTCATATTTTGGTGTGATTTATGAGTTTTTTTTATTTTATCTTATGTGTTTGTGTACATATATGTATTGTGTTTTGGTTTTGGGAAGAGATCACCTTTTTTCTGGATTAATTTTTAAATTTTAAACCAAAAAACAGATAAATTGTTTTCTTTTATGACCTGATATAACAATGCAAATATTCAGATGAAAAATATAACACAGATTGCTATTACAGAAATTAATAATAACAAAAAGTTACAGATTCTGCCTGTGGCTCTTGATGAGAAAAGTTATACTCACCTGTGTTATATTCACCTATGTGAAACTCTAATCTTATCCCAGATAAAGTGAGAATGGTGTTTTACCTTGTGGTGGGTTAACTTTGGCTGACTGCCAGAAGCCGACTTAGCCACTCTCTCTCCCCTCCTCAACGGGCTAGGGAGGGAAATAAGATGAAAAACACCTGGGAGAGCCTCACCCCAAGCAGGTCTCTCCTCACTTTGTTATCACCATGGGTTACACACAGCCCCTACACTTCAGGAATGGGTTTGTGGCTAGTCCTGCTCCTCACTTATTTCTTCTACTACACCTTGGTCTTTTCAGGGGCTGCAGGGGAACCCTGCTTGGGTTCCTGTCTCTTACACTGTTCTTCTCACCTTTCACTGCAAGGCAGGTTTTGCTGTTCCTCACACAGGCTTTTCCTGAGGTGCTGTTGTTGGCTGAAAGGCTCGACTGTGTCCCTGAAGAGGGTCTGTCTTTGTCTAGCACAAAGAAATCCCGCAACATTGGTTTTACTCTTATTTTGAGCCGGTCACCCTACATCAGCTGTGGGAACAGCTTGATTACAACTCCTAACTTATTAACATCATAAAAACCATAAGATATCCTGAGTTGGAAGGGACCACTAGGATGATCAAAGTTCCTCCTTACTTTGCATAGAGCAGCCATAAGAATCCCACCATGTGCCTGAGAGTGTTGGCCAAACTGTTCTGAGCTCTGTCAGGCTTGGTGCTGTGACCACTTCCCTGGAGAGCCTGTTCCAGTGCCCAGCCACCCTCTGAGTGAAGAATCTTTCCCTGATGTCCAACCTAGACATTCCCTGACACAGCTTCAGGCCATTTCCTTATGTCCTGACTCTGGTCAAGAGATTAAATGGATTAGTACCTGGCCATTCTCTTCCCTTCATGAGGAAGGTGAAATTGCAATGAGGTCTCCTCTCAGTCTCCTCTTCTTCAGGCTGAACAGACCAAGTCCCCTCAGCTGCTCCTGATATGGCTTCCCCTTCAAACCTTTCACCATCCTCATGGCCTTCCTTTGGACAATCCCTTATATCTTTATATCTTTCTTAAATGGTGGTGCCAAAAACTGCACTCAAGGTGAGGCCACACCAGCAAAAGTAGAGTGAGACAATCCCATCTCTCTTCAGGCACCAGAAAATTCAAAATACATTTTTGATTTTCTGTTCTATCAGCTGATTTCTTAATCTCCAGATATTTCAGTCTGTTCCTGTGTCACTGGAGAAACTGTAAGAGTTTTCCCAATGACAGAAGTCCCAGGATCTCCCCTCTACTGCCATAAGAGACATTTTAGATAAATCAGGTACCACCTCTGTCAGGTCAAAACAGACAGCTCTCAAAAATAGCTGTTATAAAGGATCATTGCATTCCCCCTGTCCCTGGCCATGGGAGATGAATTTGCAGAGGCAAAACCTTCCTGCTGAGCGATCTCAGTGGTGGATAGCCAAATGAGAGACACCACAGAGAACATTATGTATCTTGGGGCTGTGCCATTTTGTCTGTGTGTTTGACTAGAGGAGAATCTTATGTTCTCACACACAACAAATCCAATCTCCAGCTGAGATGGCTGCAATTTCAACTGACACTTGCTCCTGCAGATCCAAATCCTCAAAATAAATATTCAGAAAAGTGAAGTATTATATACCAAGCGGGCTTCTCAACCTCCTTCTGTGTGTCATGAAATTTATGCAGAAGAGAATCTCTCTGTATACAAATTGTGTATGTGTGGGAAGAGAAAATCACAGTTCAGGTTCTGAATCAAAGAATCAAAGTTCCTTGCCAATCTGTCCTTTCTTTATTCGGCTTTTCAATTTTCTTTTCCTGTCTCTCCACACATCCTCATTTTGCAACTACAGCTCATGGTGGAGAGCATTAGCCAGCAGGACTGGCAAGCAGAGTGTTCTGAGACAATGTAAATCAACAAAAAACTGCATTATCCCAGGGCAGATATTAGAAATAAAATGAAAAGTCTGGGGATGCAACAGAAAAGAGGGAAAGAAAATTGCTGGGCATGGAAAATTTATAATCTTCAATATGTTAGGTCCAGTGCCACGATTTCTGCTGTCATTTATTGCCCCCAGCTCTGCCAAAATCTGATGAAAAATACTGATTTAAAGAGTTACATTTTCCTTGGTTGTTTATTTTCTTTCTGGCTTTACAAAGCTTTTGCTTTCTGATTTGGGAAGATCTGTGGTGTCTTTTGAAAATCTCCTATAAAAAAAGATTTCTGACAGTTTTTCATACACTCTCCAGATAAAAAATAGTTATTCCAGATTTAATATTTTGATTTCTTTCAAATGAATTTTAAAAGAATGGTCTTTATGTCATTAACTAAAGGGATTTCTATGCAATCCAATCTCAATTAAATCATACAACTTTGATAAGATTTCCTGTTATAATCTTCTTTTAATGTTCACAATTCTGTCTTATTTTTACATAACTTTTTTCTCTAACAAATTTTGAGACGGCAGTCCATCCAAATCAGATGCTGTCAGAATTTATAAATCACTGCAAAGTCACAAACAATGGATGGATATATAGGTATAGATATAGATATATAGATTAGATATAGATATAGATTTTTTTTTAAAAAATGGCATTTTTTCTACTTTTGTGTCTATTTTGTTTAACTAAGAAATTATGGAAAGCAACTATATTGAGTGAAAAAAAGAAATCTAAAGATGTTATTCTAACAAAATAATATTTAAAATAGGTTTCTTTTGCACTTGGAAAAATTTAAAAAGGCCTTTTTCTCCTTTCATTTTTAAGATCCTTCATATGTTTTTGTACATTCTGGTTACTACATGGTGTGGTAAGACACAGTGTAGTGAAAATGACTGGTCTAGTGACTTAAGCACGTGCAAAATAGACTTCAGGCTCTACTCAGGTTTAAATGATCATTAGAGGAAAAACATAATTTAAAAAAAAAAAGAGATTGTTTCATATCTATGGTAGAGGGATTTGAGAAAATTGAAAATTGTCCAATATTGTTTTAGATGACCCAAGACAACTGTATACATTATTATATAAAACCTTTTCAATGTGAATTAAGGATATTCATGGCTGAACCAACTTCATGAACAGCAGGAGATACACATGCAAATATATGATTTCATGAAGAACTAATAAATTCTCTCTTTCACAAATGCTTTGCTGAAATGTCTCAAAATCAAGTTGTATTTTGTCTTGTCCAAAGTTTACCCTGCACTAGTAATAAATTCACATTATTCTTTGTCTCTTTCACAAAATTGCTTTGAACCTTTTGCTTGTGTCAAAAAACAAGAGGTCATCTTTCAATTTCCAGGCTACTGTCAAGTGAAGTTAAAACCTCTTTGAAGCCTAATTTCATTTCAAGTCATACCTAATAAAAACACACTGTGTAACATTTCTATATCAGTCTTGATATTACATCAATTAATAGAATGAAATAGTCATACATTGACTATATGACTATATTGACATTCAACATACTTTCAGAGAAAGGAAAGCTGAGTTCCTTGAAGATTGTGGATTGAAATATTACAACTATTTATCATACTTTTGCCCCCTGAAACATCAATGATTCTTTGCTAAATAAAACCCCCATAACCACACCCAAAATCAAAGCATATCTCTTCCTCAAAAGCCCAAGAATATGTCAAAGAAACAATGGTGAAAAGTTCTGACTTTTCTCTTTTGGTATACTTTTGGATTGTCTATTTATTTCAGGAAAGCATGGAAGAAGAGTGGAAAAACAAACAACATTAGGAAAAATACTGTCCAAAAAAAAAATTTTTTTTTTCTGTTTTTTAAGCAGTTCAGAGTCATAACAGAAAGTTCTTCTAGACACAAGAAAATTCAAGAGGATGTCTCTACTATAGTCAAAGGGCCACATTCATACAATGTGCTGTGGAAGAGTAACAATTTAGGATATTTTTGTGAGGTGGCTTGCTAACATTAACAGTCAAAAGCACAGCAAAATCTGTGAGTGAAGGTTAAATATTTTGAAAATAATGAATGCAGAGTTCAAGACTTGAAAATCTTCAGCAAAGGCTTAGAAAGAGTGGCAATATAGTGAGAGTGGACAGCCCTTCACCTTCCAATCAAAAAATTAATTTTGTTCTGAAAACTCCAGACTGCCAAAATACATATTTAAGAAATCAACCTTAAATGTAATAATTTTGCATTTAGGGAAACAGCTATGAAGATAATGAAGCAGTAAAAAAGGAAGCAATAAAAAGTATTAAGCTTGAGGAATTATATTGATGGTAGCAGATCCTGCCTGCTCATGAAAAAAAAAAAAAAAAAAAAAAACAAAAATTGGAATAGGTNAAAAAAAAGAAAACAAACATTGGAATGAGTTGTATGGTTGCCATTCTTGTTGGAGCAATAACCTAAGGCCTCTTTCCTCACAAACGCTTAAGCAAAAAATGTATTAATACAGAGGGGTTCATTAAATTCACAAAAATATTAATACATCATCTTTAGATGACTGAGCTTCAATTAAGTAGTTATGATGGATTATATGGAATATGCATTCATTTAAATAAAGCGATTTTACAGGGATTCAGAAAATACTCTTGAATTATCACTGTCTGCTGAAAATTTTTCCCCACAATAAACCCCAAATTTGTGCAGGGAATCTCAGTGCTGTGTGTATTCTTTTGCTGGTTCCACAGCCCCAGTTTTAAGGTGCAGATGGCAAAATCGACTGTAATGGTGGTTTACTACTTGTGCTCTCTCTAGAGTTTTAAGTTCAAATTGCACCTATAAAAAGGGGTAATTAGTCCTTTCTGCTTTATTGCTGTTAGGGGAAAGGAAGCAGTTTCAGTTAACTATCGACTAGACACCGCTCCAGATTAAATATCCTGGATTCAGTACCTTATCCTGGCTTTCAAATACCAAACTGAGAGTTCAAAGAAAGTAGGGAATGTCACCTTCTCAAACATTATGGACTATTAATTATGTCTTTGCAATGAACTTTCTCAGTGCAATTAGTCTACAGACATGAAGATCATTCTTTATAAAAGACTATAGTCTGTAACGAGGTTAATTCCAATTTAAACTGTGTTAATAACAAGAATGACTGCATTCAGACAGCTGAATAATTATCTGATAAGCAAAGTAGGTGTAACGAAGCAGAAAAAATTGACTAATTTTAAAACAAGCATGGGTATGCAATAATGTATATGTTTGTCTTTCCTAGCACTGTTGATTTCATACACTACCATTTAAATATCTAGTTCTCTGCGTACAGGGATTCATAAAGCAAATTATATTTAGATACAGGTAACTGCAAGTAAATACATAGCTGCACGTGACAGAAATTTGACAGCAGCTTTGAAATGTGTGCCTTTTGGGGTCACTTAATACGGATCTGTACAGAAGATTTCTGTGCCTTTGCTTTGACTCACACTTATCAATAAAGCTGGGAGCCAATTGCCCTCATGATGGGTGGCAACCGAAGGTGATCCCAAGGTGGAATTTCATGTCTCAGTTTCCCTGGCGGCAATCCTTGTTTAAAAGATTTCTGAGCACCTTTTTCCCAGACCTTTTTTTTTTTCCAGTGAGTTTATTACACACCAGATAATACTCTAAAATGAGTAAGTGACAGGTTCCTGTGCAAAAGGTGCCACAGAGAGAGAGAGATCTGTGCTGATTCAGCTGAAGAGTGTTTGTATTTCACCAGGAGGGGAAAGCTAAGAAGTGAAAAGCCTTAGTACAGTATATTCAAGCACAACCAACAAGAGAGACCTAGCTCATAACGTAAAGTATTTTAGAAATATAGGACTGGGCCTTTACTTTTTGGCATCTTTTAAGAGAAATAAAAATAACATTCACTGAAATACTAATAAACAATATTAATAAACAAAAATCTTTAGCTTAGTAAGAAACTGTAAACAGTGCTATTTTCTTATGGAATGGAGAAAATCAGGTTGTGATTTCTTTCATTTTTTATCTAAGAATAACAAATTTCCTGTAGAAATTCAAATTTATCTTGTAGAAAGGAAAAAAAAAAAGTTTTTCTCCTGTTCTGAGATTCAAAACCCACTTCTGACAGAAATTCAGACAACCACTCTAAAAATGATAGTCAGTTATTCTGGAGCACCCAAGAAAAAAAAAACAACCAACTTTTAAATGTTACTGTTACTAGCAGATTAATACTTTAAAACCTCTGAGGTCGGTTGAGCTTGGCTGGCCACCTGGTGTTTACTAAGACATTCTATCACTCCCTCCCGTCACCCAGACACAGAGACAACATGCAGTGAAAGCTCTTGGCTTCCAATAAGGACAGGAGATAACACACATTTAACTGACATTGGCAAATGACCTTGATTTAGAGAAAATAATTTAATGTATTGCAACTATCTGTAAGAGATTAGGATGAGAGAACAAAACACCTTCTGCCTTGCTTTTCTTCTTCCCAGGTTCAACTTCACCCTTAACTCCTGAGTCGTGCAAGGGGCTGGGGAATTGAGTGACACAGTCAGTATACAGCACTTAATCTCTGCTCTTTCCTCCTCACATTCTCCTCCTCCAGCATGGGGTGTCTCTCCCAGGAAATCAACACTAATGAACTTGTCCAGCACGAGTCCTTCCCACAGTCTGTAGTGCTTCCAGAGTGGCTCCAGCTCTTCCAGAACAGCTCCAGTGAGGGTCCTTTCATAGAGCAGTTCTTCAGGAATAGGCTATTCCAGCGTGGGACCTCCACATGGCACAGCTCCTGCCAGAAACTCTGCTTCTCCATAGGCCACAGCTCCTGCCAGGAGCATCTCTTACTCTCTCCTAAATTTGTTATCACAGTGGTGCTACCAATATCCCTGACCAAAGACTGTCACAGGCCATAGTTACCTCTCAGTTCAAACAGGTTTTCCAGGTTCACTACTTCCTTTCTTTCAAGAAGTTGGGCAACAGATATACTGATAGTTAATACTACTAGTGATGACAATAATAACAACATAAGAAAATTCTCATATGTCATTTGGATAAAGGCTCTTTTAAAATATTGTTCACATTGATCTCTTCTAAATAGCTGCATTACAATGAACTAAAGTATTAGTATTAATATTTATTAATATTAGTGTTAGTGTTAATCTTAAAGAGTGACTGAAGAGAGAATCCATACAAGTGGCACAAGATGGATTTTGCCCTGGTAAATTCCATCCTAGGTTTAATCTCATATGTCTATCTCCTCTAAATTTGATTTATTTAAGACTTTCTAAAAATATTCTATTTTTCTTCTGTTTTTACCCATTGTATTTCTATACACAGCATGACAATTATGAGCATGTCTCCAGTAAATCTATGAATAATTCCTGTACAAGGTAATCATGACCAATTTATATCATGCAAAATAAACGAGAAATGAGCTAAGCTCTAAACTGACTGAATTTTCCAGGAGGCAGAAGTTAGGTGAGGAGTATCTGTGGGTATACAAAAAGAATACTATTTGCATGCCAGAATCAAGTGGGGTTTTATTGGTTTTTGTTTTGTTTGGGTTTGTTTTGTTTTGTTTTGTTTGTTTGTTTTTTTATTTTTCCTCAGAGTAAAGTGTAAAAAGAAAAAATAAGGAAATTAATTGCCACAGTTCACAAAAAAGTGCTGAATTCAGATGGTTGTTGTTTAGCTTTTCTATAAATTGTGTGAGGCTTGACTTCTGTACTGAAGCCCAAGAAGAAGCTCAGTCACTGTTCACACGTGGGACTTGTAGTACTGCCCGAATTGGCCCAAAGGTTTACCCAGTTAATGTGGATTGAGTTTTTTTCCCTCCAATGAGACAGTTCTGCTGTAGATATTTAATCTCCTGTGGTTTAGAAGCCTCACGTATGCATTGTTCACCCTAAGCCTCAAAATATCTTCCCTCCCTACCCTGGAGCTACAGAAAGGAAATACTGCTATGGGATAGGATTTATGAGCCTTAGTAATGGATCTGCAACTTTCCAACTCCTAATTAAATAATGTGTTCTTAATCCTTAATTCTAATCCAGTGTTTTGTACACAAGAGGAGTGCTGATGAGTTGTGAAATTTCTAAGGCATTCTTGGTTTGAGTCTTTTCTGATCTGAGTTAAGGGAAATTCAAATGCATATCACTGTAGATTCTTTTCTTTGCCTAACCCATTTAGATTGCTAAGAAATAGTTTTCCTATGTGGTAAATAATAATTTATTAATACAATATCTAATTTTCATTATGACTGATCTCCTCATTTCTCAGTACTGTTGTGAGTTAGAGATCACAGGCATTTTTATTTGCCATAGAAACAAATAATTACAAACAAAAGAAATTATGCAATGAAAGCTCTGTACTTTAATAAAAGAATATTGATCAGCCCTAAACTTCATAAAAATGGAAGATCAGATTGTTGCATTCTTATCAAAACTAATTGAGTTCTTTCATGAATTTAAAATATGGTGTTTTGGTTAACAAGGGCATTCATTGCTTTATACAATGAAGATCACCCACTTTTGGCCTGTAGCTGAATTTTTTTTTTTTTT
>VWZN01000939.1:28592-45724 GCA_013396955.1 Regulus satrapa
CACACTCTCTGAAGGTCCAGGATGCACCTGTCATGTTCTGGTCAGCTCCCATTGATTGATTCCCTTGTGGCAACAGATAAACCCTGTGCCTGTGTAGTGAGTGCCTTCTTCAGATACACCCAGGGAGGCCACAGCAGAGAAAAGATCTGTCTTTCTGCTTTCACAGCTCACAGGGGGAGCTCTGTAGAGAGTACATTTTGTATTTCTGATAGTAATTGGGGCCCTGATAGTGCAAGTGATGTACCCCTGCTCCTGATTGCCTCATCTGTCCAACATGGAGCCGTCCTTGTGGGGAGCTGATCTCTGGTCAGACTGGCAGAGCACATCAGCAACCACCTGGAAAGAATTTCACTGTTTTCTCCCCTGAAGTGTTTCTACTCCAGCTGAGCAAGGCAAATTGCTTTGCGTGTCTGATTTCTATCTCCTGCACTCGCAGTAGGCTTGTTTCCTCTACCATCTCTCCAGTGCTTAACTCCATTCTGTTTGATGCAAGTTTTGAATTCCTTTGATATAAATGGACCCTCATTGTTACTTATTAAATTCTCCTAGAAGTTTTTGTGCTGTAATATGTGTTTAGGGCAGCTGTGATTGCTGGATCTCTGGTAGCCAGCAGTGCATCTGCAGTTTTTGTTGTGATGTTTACAGCACACTATGAATTCTGTCCTGACCTTGTCAAAATTTATTTTCCTCCTGCATATCTCTAAGCAGTTATTTAGTTTTCCTTGTTTTCTGTCAGTTTCTGGGAAGGTTTCATTCTCTGTGCCATAATGAAAATGTTTTGTCGCTATAAAGACAGATTTACTTGTTATTCACAGCATTAAAAGGTGGTATTTCTGTCATTTTCAAAAGCTTGTTAATAAATCTGGTATAACAGTGCCCCTGTAAGTGCTGACTCCAGCTCACAGATTCTGCTGCTTTTTGAAGTTAGCTTGCCCTCTCACGTTTCCCTTCTTGTCAGATGACACTTGCCCTGAGTCTCAGATACTAATTTTGTACTCATGTCACAGCTGATTCTCTAGAAGCATGCTCTCTGTAGTTAGCATTTGAGATCTAAGTACTCCCCTTCTATCACTTTATATCTTGTAAATAATCCAATTTCAGTAAAGCTATTCTACATTAAAAAAAAATCCTGACTTTAGCTTTCATTTTACACAAAAAGTTCTTTAAATCTCAGTAAAACAGGATGCAAACTACCCAAGTGAAGTGCATCACATTATAGTCATTTTTACAATATTGACAAAGCACATACTCTACCCATACTTACTGAAAACAGATTGAAAATAGAGCATGCTTTTCTCCATAAAATGCATAAGCTTTCTGTTAAATCCACTGCAGAAATAACCCTGCATACCACTTTTACATTGCTGCTGCAGCAGCAGTAAGAGATATTTGGAAAGCAGATGGCTAACCTTCTGAATGGCATTATTCATGTTTCCATAATAAAATTCTAAAAACCACAATGCTGCACCTGTTCTAAATTCTTCCTTTTTAAGGATAAAGTACTGGCAACTTTCAAACATGCAGCTCTAAGTACAGAACTAGCAGTGATTTTAATGGGAGAAAAGTGTTTGATCATGTACTCTTTTTTTTTTTTTTTTAATGCAGTTTTCAGGTCTGGAAATATTAATGCATCACAGTAAAAGAGTAAATTTTCTGTCTCTCCTTGTTCCAGACGGCTTTGTGGCTGTGGAAAAGTCTCTGACTAGTCTAATGACTGGCGTTACTTTCCTGTAGAGCAGGTCCCTCAGCACAGTCTGTCATGTTTCTGCAATCTGAACACGCAAAGATGTTTAATTATTACTCTGCAGTATTCTCATTAATGATATAGGATGCTTGCAGAGCAGGATGCAATCAACCAGTGAGTCTGGCTTACTGTAGGGGTCACAGTGAGCTACCTTGGTTCCTTAGGGAAGAGTCAGGAATATGGAATTGCTATACCGCATCAAAGTCAGGGTTCGCTGAACCCTCTGTTCTGTGCATGATGCTGAGAGTAGCTCAAGTGCTGCAGAAGTCTGTATACGACTCCTGTGGGAAATATGGATTAATTTCCATCTTAAATCTTGAAGTGAAACGATTGCCTGAATACCCATATAAATTTCCAGTTTATTTTAAAACCTTGTTAAAGTCTTGGCTTTGAAAATTGAGTCTTTGACATGATGACAAGTGTGCTCTACCCCTTCAGGTGGCAGGTCTTGTACAGCCCAAACCAGAGGTCAAACTACAGCCATAGCTCTTTTCCTGGCAGGGAAAGATGAAAAAATGGATTCCAGTGTAAGTGCTCTGCTCCCAGCTGGATGTCCAGCAAAGCATCTTCTACAGCACAAAAGCCCATAGCTCTCTCAGCTATGGGGTTGATCAAACTGCTTGCTTTAAGATCTGACCACTTGTAAAATTTTATTTAGTGCCATCTTACTTCTACTTGAAAGTTACTGGGGAAATGAATAATTTCCTTGCGTAAGTGAAAGATTAATCAGTGAGGATTGTAGAGAAATAGATAAAATCTATTCATTATAATCATGTTCATTAGCTGTTCTATATTTACTATAAAATTATCTAATTTCATAGAATGTTTAAACTTTCATGTGAATCTCTATGCATAAGATACAGTTCTATATCTCATAAACATAAAACACCTGTGTATAGAAGGCATAACTTAAAGAATGCAGAATCTTGAAAGGATAAGAATAAATAGGGCAGAACTGATCCTTGAGTTTTCATAAACTGTCTCATGAGATGTTTTCCAATTACTTTATATGACATTAATAATTACTGTGATAAGTACTAGATTGAAAAATCAATCTCTTAACTAGGCCATGTTTAGTAAATTCAGCCCAGAACCATATGTTAGCTAAAATTTATATAACTGTGAGCTAAACCACCCTCATTGTATATATGGGGATGAATATGGCTAACATACATATGAGAGTAATCAGTCAAATGACTAAGTTCATATCTATTTTGCAAGAAGAAAGATATTTTTAATTTGATTTTTTAAAGACTTTCTGCTCCCTTGGTTTCTTATATGTGCACTGGAAAATAAGTACGACATCAGACACAGCATGAATTATCATATCTTGGCCCTCTAGACAAAGAGGAATGGAACAAAGGCTTCTAATTATTTCCACTGCCACAGCATCATTTGGAGGTCCAACTGTGAATTCAGTCTTGAAAAAACTACTTTTTGCTGGTGAGAGATAGGTAGAGAAGAAGTAGGAAGAATTTTGATGTGGTATGTTTTTTAATAAAGCTGGGAAATCTAAAGAAAGTCAGAAGATGATGACTTTATCATTATTTAAGAGCAATTGTGCTTTTAAATTAAATATACATAAAACTCACATTGTTCAACTGTCATACACATTCAGAAAACCACTTAAGGAATACTCAGTTTTTTATGTAAAGGTAAATAGAAAACTGCCAGTAGTCATAACAAAGGGATAAAATCAAGGAAGTTTACATGAAGAGGTGACTCTTTCACCTGAAGTTCAGTCTCCTAGTTTATTTTCAGTGGCTGATATGTGACATTATCTGACATTCAAAGACCTTCATGTGCATTTATGACACTGTGTATGAAACTTGAATGAAAAATTCATTTCAAAAGGTATGAAAGCATCACACAGGATGCTATCTTTTTAACAAATATTTTCTTGATATTTTTAAAATAACAAAAATATATAATATTATATACTGCATATACAAAGACCTTCATTCAAGTGTTGGATTTTTTTTTTTTTTTAATATGTCTTCACTGCAGTAACTGGAGGTGTGCAAGCAAGTGTGTGATGGATAGCAAAGAAAAACCAGATGAGCTGACAAGAAGGTGCAGAGGTCTGGGAGCAGAGGAGATAGATGGGTCTCCAAGACAAATCTCTCAGTTGTGATACGCATGTGTATCTAGGGATACCAGGGATGCTCTAGGGAAAAGAGCACAGGCAGACAGATGTTTGGATTAGGGGGATCCTGGGGGGTGTGGAGGGGTTGGGAGTGATGGCCGTACCAGCAACTGCCGTCGGGCTGTGGCTGCAGGGGTTGTTTGTCCAAGCACCAGGAACGGGACAGACTGGAGTCCAGGGGCCAGAGGCAAAGACAGGGCAATGTGAGACCTGCTGCTGGAGAGATCCACCTTCCTCCTATGTCCATGCTTATATTTCTTTTACTAATAGAAACCCATGCTGATGCATCAGAGGCATCAGTGGTGCTGCCACTCTTCCTGTGAGTACCCTGTGTATTTTATCAGTGTATAAATGGGTACTGTGCATGTCATATAACATGTCTTATCCTAGACAGCATTCCCCATCTGGAATATGTGCTCACCTTGCTGTTGGAGAGACCAGGTTTTTACAGCACCACAATCGTATGACATGCAAGAGAGGATGAGACTGGATCACAATGGGTCTAAAGAAAATATTCATCAGGAACATTTAGAGATTCCAGGGGCTGCTGTAAATTGAGTCATACATCAAAGAGGGAAGCCCACTGATGATAAACCTATAAAGGAAGTGTTTGGTGTCAAGACTAGAAGATAATGGAAGTAGGTCAGCTTAAAGCAGCAGTCTAGTCAATCATTATCTCAGGTACTGATTTATCCAAATTAAGTTAAAGCAGTAAGTTAGGAACTTTTTTTTTTTTTTTTTTTTGTTTTCCCTCTCTTCTCTATGGAGAAAAAAAAAATATACAGAGAGCAATTCAGGTGATCAGAAATAAATTTTGTTTCTGTTTGTTTTGTTTATTTCTTAATTTGAGGGTGGAATGGTGCAAATTATTCAAGTAAAGTCTTTGTCTGAGTTTTAATTTCTAAACCTGCTCTCTTCAAAAGGTTTAAACACTATTGTTAAAATGGATAGATAGGAGGGGAGAAGATGGACTTGCAACTTTAGTGCAGATTGAAACGATAGAAGTGTTAGTTTCTTTCTTTCTTTTTCCTCCTTGTGTCCACAGTAGGAATGAAATTTCATGGTTCTACCCAGTCTGATTGAGAGTTAGATGTACATCTCAGTCACAAAGACATAGAGATCCAGAGAGTCATACTTTGCATTTAGGGGTAGTTTTGGGCTAAACCAGCCTGTGTCTGTCTCTAAAATCTGATCTGTTTGGGCGGTAGTATGAACACTCTTCTCTAAGGTTAGGGAAGGACTTAGGAATCCTTGCCAGCATTCCTCTTAATAAAGAGAATTCTTAAGTGCATGGGTGAGCATAAGCTACAGCTGAATGCATAACTGGTGATACCTTTACTTACACATTTAGTGTACTAATGATGTTTCATTTACAGCTTTATGAAGTGCTCTACAGTACTCTAAAGATAATAGGTGAGGCATCAAGGTAAAATATAACATATTCAATGCAAGCAATCAGCCACATCTAAAGTAGAAAGGTCAGGAAAAGCTCATTGCAAAAGCATAACATGAATTTTTCAGGGCTTTTGGTATCCCTTTTGGAGTGCAGATAATTTTTATCCAGTAAGGAGATCTCCAAAACATACCTTTGTTTGCTGAGTGTTCTCAGTAGATATTTCTGCAATTCATCAGCATGATTCCACACAACTCATAGATCACTGAGAAAGAGCATAAGATAACTCCCTTGATTTTCGTACTTCAAAATCACACCAAAAACAATTGTTGTGAATCAGTCTTCAATTGAAAAAAACCAAAGCAAACCAAACCAACCAACCAACCAAACAAACAAAAAACCCAAAAAACCCCCAAAACAGCCCCCCCCAAAAAAAAACAAATCCAAAACCCCCACCAAAACAAATCAAAGGAAAACAAAACCCCTCATTTTGCTGTGTAATATTCTCAAATATGTGATATTGAAAATAAAAAAGAAAGTTGGCATGGGTCTTTATGCAGCAATTTGTAAAATGCTCAAATATATAGCAAAAGGATTTAAGTGTTCCTGGATCCAGACTCTGTCTACCATGCTTCAAACAGATAAATTATCTGTTCTGCCCAGTGTTTGACGTGGCTGATGTGGGTGTGATTAGCTCATTACATTTGAGTTAATATTTTAATAAACCCACATAAATGCTTGGGTCTAAGTGCTTCAGCTTTGTGCCATAACTTTTCATCAGCATGGGAATCGTGGGATTGAAGTGTGCAACTAGCAGTAATTTATGCAAATACTTTCCTAAAAATTCTTAATCAATGGTAGTCTTAGCCCAGAAAGGGAATTTAAAATCATGCTAGGCCCATGTGGAGTTCTTGAATAGATATTGTGTGCATAACTAGATCAGTCACCAAACTGACTGAACTAGTGGGATTCACCAAAATATATCACACACCTGAATAATGTAAATTCCCTGTTTGTTACAATTAGAGCAATCTCAGCTTCATGCTGTAAATCTACAGCAAATCAACATTTAAATTTCTGTTATTGGCAGGCAGTTCCATCATCCCAGTAGGTTTGTTAAGCATTTATATAGCTATGTGAAATTTCACAATCTGTTCTAAATTTCCTAATTGCTATGATAGGGTGATGCACTTGATGGAAACACAAAAATAAAACAAGCACATTTCAATGTCTAGGGAAAAAAGAAGAAAATATGTATTAAATATACTGGTGTCACTAGTATTATAATATTATAGTAAATTCTAGTAATTTACATAATATGAGAAATCAATTTCATATACCCTATAAAATTCCACTGTTTTTTAAAATGACACTTTTAAAGGGAAATTTTTCTGAAATAAAAAAGAAACTTCAGAATGCACCCTGGAATTAAAAAAATTACACATCGGTTCCGAAATTGTTTCTAATATACATTAACTCATATAAATCAATAGTATTTTCTCTGATATCAAAGGCATTACACTAGTTTAACAGAAGTCTGAAGACACAATCATGCTTATAACATGTAGAAAATATGGAATAATTTACAGAGGTTCTTAGCTGTGTGTGTACACAGCAGATTTGGAGAAGGAAAAAAATTACCCAGATTATATAGAAAATTTTTCCCCAAATTTGTAGTCATTGCTGCAAAAAAATCATTGCATTGAAATTTCTTTGTTTTGTTTCTTCTTGAGGTCTAATAAAAGATACTTTGCCATCATAACTCATCTCTTTTGAGAAAACAAATGGGTTTGTACTAAATTCTCTTCCTGTGACATTGCTGTTTATAATCCCCATTATAATCATGGGGATTATAATGCCTTGTGGGGAAAAAAAAAACCAAAAAAAACAAAAACCAACCTTTTCTTAAATAATTCTTGCACCTAATTAAAAAAAAAACAAAACAAAACAAAGAAAAAAAAACCAAACCAAAACAAAAAACCACCACCAACAACAAAAGAATAGTACTGTAGAATAAAATATAAATTCCAGATTTATTTAAAGACTTAGATTTTGTCAGAGAAATTAGACTTCTTTTGGATGCAGGACGGTGAGCAATTCATGTGAAGAAAATAAATGCTTGTCAAGGTGATAAATTCTCATGAATATTTCCAATTCTTTGTTGATTCCATGAAGGCCAAAAAGAGGTGGAAATCTCTATCAGAAAATAGATAAATACCTTCTCAAGAAAACAACGTGCTTAGAAAAGGTTTGTTAGAAAACAAACACTATCCAAGAAAATAGGGGCAAAAAAATGAAGTGGCTGATACCACACATAGACAATATGAGATACTGCAGTCCCATGATATGCAAAAATAGCTCAGATATGGACTAATTATTTGGAAAAGTTAAGGTTTCAGGTTCAGTGCCTTGCCTGGACAAAAATGACTGAGGTGGGTAATTTCTGAGCTGTTTTGACTTTGCTCCAGCCTCCCTGTCTCCTTTTTGACAGCAGTTAAGCTCCAGGGTGCCACAAGGATTATGTAGCAAAAAGATTCCAGGCTTCAGGAGCTCTTGAAAGGGCATCTGCAGGAGATGGGCAGGTAGAGAGACAACTTCTTGGGGATAGCACCCAGGCTTACCTTTCTGTGGCACCAACACAGGCTTGACCCCATCCCATCCTGCAACACCCGGGTAGCCCTGGACCTTGTTTCCACATCCCTCAGCAGGATATGCCAGGAGGAATTAGATGGGATGCTCCCTCCTTTACAGCTTTCACCCTGCAAGATAGGTCCCATGCCCTCACCCTTGCCTGGTCAGGAATCTGGGTTAGCAATTTTGAAAGGAGAGAATTCATTTAGCCTGAGTCACATCACCCAAAATTAGACTTGCTCTGAGAGCACAGTGATGGCCAGAGAGATTTTTCATGCCTAAAACATCAAAGATTTCCTGGCTTCAAACTGGGTGTGAGGCATTCTTACAAAGTATTTGAATCCTTTCATTTCCTTACATTTTTTCTCTCAACAGAAGTTGCTTGTCCCAGCGGTAAATAGAATGGTCTTATTCTGTCTACTATGTGGTGTTGAAAGAATGCATCTACAGGGGATGAGATGTAATTTGTAAGCAGGTCATGTTTCCTACATGGCCCTGCTACCTGCTGATAGCTTATCTAAGAAGACTGAGTAAAATAGATGTGAAATGATAGCAAGAGAAGGGAAATTAAATAAAGAAATCTGCAAATCAAGGCAATCTACAACTGCTGTTGCCATGAATATAGGGCTTCTGACTCCGCTAGTAAATTCTTATGGTGGGTACACCCTAAATCATCTTGAACACATACCAAATATCACCCAAACATTATTTCTGAGTATAAATTGCTTTCTCAATTGAAATGAAATATTCTTTTACAGAAAGGCATTAGGTGACCCAACATCCAACAGTTCCTCATGTTTCTTCATAATTATTCAGTCTTTGGAAGAGGATTTACATATATATATATATTTATCCAATGGACAGGGACTTGGAATGACACCCAGCTCCTTCAGCAGATTATTAAGCCTGTCAAGTGACCAAACTTGAACAGCAGAAGAAACTATTATACCCATTTAGTAATAGATGTAGGAAAATGAATTTTGCTGTCAATAGAAGTGAAATATTTGGCTGGCTTTGGCACCCCTCAAATTATTCTAATTAGATGGTCTTGTCTATGATTTCCAATTGTATCTTAGTATAAAGAAATTGTATGAGTGGCTCCAAATTTCATCTAGTTTAGAATACCAAAGAGCAAAAGGTGGGCTCTGAGGACAAACCAACCAAGCCTCATAGATTTGAAAAAGAAAAGGAAAGAGTGGAATGAGACATAAAATTGTGGTGCAATAAAAAGAATGCTCCTAGACTCCAGCAGAGTTGTATCTTTGGATTTAAATATGCCATCTCAGCCCTTTCTAACAGCATAAGACGGTGTCAGTGTTGACTCCATCAGCATTTTACACAAATCCACCAACAGCTAAAGTCTTTAAAGCATAATACCCTAAATGTTTGCAGTGATAGTTTCTGAGCTGGTGTTACGGTGTCAGGCAGCTCAAAAATGCTGAGGCACACAAGTACAGCAATGGCATATCAGTGCCAGACAAGCTGGAGAGTCTTAGGCTGAAATGGATTGTCACGATCACAGGCTAAGTCTCCTGTGAATCTCAAGTTTCAGTCAGTAACTTTGTCAGTAGAGGAAATCATGCCTGAATTATGTAGAAGTGAACAGTTTTTGAAAAATTGCTTGTGAGTTTTTAGGGAAAACTTATGCACATGTAGATACAAATAGACAATTAGTTGCTGTTACTGTACAGTACAATAAAAAGGAAAATATACTTCAGTTATCCTAGCTTTACCTTGTAATAAGAAAAAAACCTGTTGAAATATTATCTTTGTTCTCCATGCAAATTAACTCCAGTGGAAGATGGATTAGTTATGACTAGTTGCTATTATTTCAGGTGGGAAAAACAAAATTTCAAGAATTGGATCCAACTTCAGCTCTATGTTATTGAGAATATTCTGCAGAAGTAGACTAGCATTATATCTGAATAAAATAATAGAGAGATATTACAGCAAACAGACTCATTTTATTATCCTGTACTTTAAACTTTTCTACTGTCTTATAAATATTCCAGGACTCTGACTCACATCTCAGAGCTATTTAACATGAGTAACAAGTGTTAACTGTCCAGGTGAAATTCATCCAGTAAGCTACACAGTGCAACAGGCCATAACTCAGGTGGAAAGGCTGAATGGGGATTTAGAGATGCATATAAGTACATATTCACACAATCATAGAATATCCCGAGTTGGAAGTGGCCCTCAAGGATTGAGTCTGACTACTGACTCTTCACAGGATACCCCAAGAGTCCCAGCATGTCCCTGAGGGTGTTGTCCATACACTTGAAACTTGTCAGGTGCTGTGACCAACTGCCCTGGGGAGCCTGTTCCAGTGCCTACCACCCTCAGGGTGAAATACCTTTTTTCCAATATCCAAACGAAACCTCCCCTGACATAACTTCTGGCCATTCTGTAGGGTGCTTTCACTGGTCACCACAGAGAAGAGATCAGTGCCTGCTCCTTCTTTTCCCCTAGAAACCTAGGGATATCTACTTTTAAGATATAATTTTGAACCAAAAAATGCTAAATGTGTCTGAGCACTTCTCCCGGCAGCCTAATCAGACTCTGCATCTGCACACAAAGATATCAGTGAACTTCTAAACCAACTAACTTTATATGTGTTTGCTTCATTTGCATAGGTTGTTATACCCATTTCCTGATGCTGAAGCTATAAAATATTTATGAAACATCAAGGCTGAGAGTTTTTTCCTTGTTTGGCAGTATGTTTATTATATTCTGAAAATTTTAGACATGCAAAACACCCATGCTTTGCATAATTTGTCATACTGGGTTACTTACACAACCTTTCTGAGCAATACATGACTAACCAAAGTCCCTCACCCCAAAGCTTCCTATAAAACCAGACAAAACCTTCGAATGTCTTGAAGTCATAAGAATAAGACTCCAAACCCTCAGATAAGGATGGGGTTCCCCAAGTGGGAACTAGGCCAGCTGGCAACAAAAGTTCCAGTAAGATGGGGCTGAACTTGGTCTCAAGACAACCCTGCATAATAGCCATCTTTAGTATCAGAGCTATAATTCTTTGGCCAATAACTGGTAATTGAGAATGCCCAGGAAAACTCCCATTGCAGGAGTCCCATTACACGTGATGTGCAGAAACCTCAGTTTAAGATTCCATTTGAATACCTATGGAACCACAATCTGGAGGCTGCAGAATCAAACATGGGACTAAATGTGTCTATGAGCAGCTCAAGCATGAGAAACTACTGGTTTCAATGCTTTTTATACTGCATTCTGCTCATTGATCTGGTAGAACTCTAATGAGAACTGAGGTCTTAATTCTAAATATGGTTTTCCAGGAAAATCAAAGAAAGATGTGGCTGTGCCTCATCAGCATCACTAATGGCAAGTGAGATGCACACATTAACAAATCCAGATGTTAAACACCGTCTCTAAAAGAGTGGTTCCAAAGCAATAAATAATAAATAGATCCATGTAATAGAACCTTTTGCAATATTTTATCAGCAGGATGCATACTTGTTAGCAGCAATAAATAATTTATTGAAAAATTCCTTCTGCCATGTTTCTTAGTCCTCTGAGGATGAGTTTCAACCCAATACAGAATTTCAATTTTCAACTTCTGAATTTTTTTAAAGATGTTTTAGAACAGTCTTTTCCAAAGCCTATTCTTATCAACAGCTGACCCAAGGGGGAGAGTTCTTCAGGTATTTAGCACATTTATTCCATATTAAAGACTGAGTTTTTCCTTAACGCAGACTGAGAATCCAAATAGAGCAGGAATCAGTTAGGAAAATCCTAGCTGTACCATTTTGAAGAACTGATGTGCCTGTATGGCTTGGATTGGCAATCACCTTCTCTAGGAATGCCTCCTGTTCCCACAAGTACTTTTGTCATGTATCAGGGCAGAAAATAAAGCACCAAAAGTTATAATGAAATTTCAGTCAATTTCTTATCAAATGCAAACATTTTTTGATTGAACTACTGGCTTCATGCCAATTTTATACATCTTAACTGCCAGCATATCCCACATGGGACTGTTTATGCACCTCTCTGTTCTTTTGTTCTAGTGCCACACTATTTTCTGTGGTTCTATTCACAAAGTACTCATTCTAGATTAGAGTGGTCTATCAACAATTTAAATTAAATTGTTAATCTTATGAAGACTGGCTGAGAGTTGTGGTTGCTCAGCCTGGAGGGGAAGAGGCTCAGGGGAGATCTTAGAAAACCTTCCAGTACCTGAAAGAGGCCAACAAGAAGGCCGGGAATGCTTTTTACAAGTGCTTTGAACAGTATTTTCTTTTAGGAAGAGTAACCCTCTCCTGCCTTTAGTATAGATATTCCCAAACAATTCTGAAAGTTAGTAGAGCTCATAAATTCTGTCCCTCCCAAAAGTGTTGCAAAACACTTGGAAAATGTCAGGACCAGAACAAAGGAGGATTTCTATTTCACAGCCATATGAAAGGAGCTTTACAATAGATTTTCATCTGTATGCTGGCCAGCTATTCCCTCATGCTGTGTGAAGTGTAGATCTTCTTGACAGGTACTTTGACAGCAGAGAAGTCCCTACCTGACCTCAAATCAGAGAAAAGCAATGGCCAATGGGTGCCACGGGAAAAAACTTGTTTCTCTGTCTTCATTTCAGCCTCAGTGCCAGCTGTCTTCAAAGTCACTCCTGTATCCACAGCTGCAAAATAAAGAAGCCTCTATGAAAACAGGTGGCTGAGTCCCTTGCTCATTATTTTTAAGTAGCTGGGATCTTTTAGATATTTCTAAATTAGATTTCTTTTTAAGATGCAGATTTTAACAACATGAATGAAAATTTCACAAAGCAAATATCACCTTTAAAATTGAAGATGGTTTTATGACATGAGGATTTTCAAAAGTAATTATATTCTTCATAAAATCAGTAAATACTAGTGAAAAGCCATATTTAATGATCACTTCTACTTTATTACTATCTAGTATTTCTCATGTATCCATTAAGAGAAAGAAGCTTCCTTCTTTGTCTCTGGAGTCAGAATACACGGCAGGACAAAATTTATCTCAGAAATATTCCTCCTCAGTTCTTCTATATTTAGTTAACTTCCTCTTATATTCAATTCCACCATTTCCTTTATGAAAATTTAATTAGACATCTAAACTTACCATTTGACATCTAGTAGTGATGCTGATACCTGGAGGTTTGGTGCTTTGCACTGTTTCTCAGGTCAGCTCACCAGAAGCCTTGGTAGTACTGCCCCTCTTGTGGGTACAGTAAAACAGGTTAAATCTAAATTTAAACCCTGAGAGCCCCAAGAGGAGGGGGGCAGGAGGTGATCCAGGTTCCCCAGCAAGAAACTTAGGCAGCAGTGAATTTCCAGGCAAGGCAGCTTAATTAATGTGTGTTCCCACTCAGCTCTGCATCCCACTCTTTAAAATAGGAATGATTCCTCAGACATGTAATTTGAATACATTCCTCTGTTTGATAATTCTTTTCTTACAGTGATTTTAGGACTTGCACAGAAAGATGTTTCATCAAAAAGGGATACCAAAACATACATTTTAATAGACTGAGCCTCTCCATTCACATTTACACAAATTTCATTTGATCAGCATTTCTAATGTGTAATCCCATCTGTGGTCTATCTGTTTACCAAGATTTCAAGTATGCTTTGCCTCCATTTCCTGTCTCACTTTATTTCTATTAAATTTCTTAAATTTTTTTCTGGTCTCCAACCCTNTAGTAGTAGTAGTAGTAGAAGTGCAACTAAAAAAAGGGGGTTTAATTTAGCAAAATTAAACAGCCAATAAACTTTCAAAACCGACAGTCAAATAATTAGATTCTAGCAACAAATCACAGAATTGACACTGCTATAAATATTCAGAGGCTATGCAGACTGTGTATGAACATCCATCATAAATGATTTAGAAATAATGAAATTAAACAGCTCTGGACAGAAGTTAGTCTAGGTAACAAAGCAGAGATTCTCTAGTTCAATTGACATTTTGGTGATATTTTCTGGAAACTGAGCAACCCATTGTAGCTGGCAAAAAAAAAGTATGACCTACAAAGTTTTCCTACAAACAGTAAATTTGATTCTGTGACACAACTAGCTTGGACATCATCCCTATTAATTTTGTCAGCAGCTCCTTTTTAGATTGAATGTGTGAACTCAGATTCTCTCTTCTGTCTGGGAAGAAATGAGCTAGACTGGGAAGAAATGAGCCTGTATCAACTGCTACTATCATGACAGTAATTCAGGACAATGCCTTTAAATTCCATATGCAATTTTATAGCCATATGAAATGTGCACTTAAAGGAGATTCACAGTTTTTAGATTAACCTTCTTTTTCAATTACTATTCCTCAATGTGCTGTTTTCAGTGGAGGGAAATTCAAGAGCAATATAAAACTTAATGACATACACAACCAACCATCATTGATTAGTGCTAGGATTTTAAAAAGAAATATAATCTTTTGCCAAACAAGATAGCAGGATACTTNGTGGTCTATCTGTTTACCAAGATTTCAAGTATGCTTTGCCTCCATTTCCTGTCTCACTTTATTTCTATTAAATTTCTTAAATTTTTTTCTGGTCTCCAACCCTCCCTTTATATATCATAAGAAACAAGAAGCACTTGCTCAATTTTTTCTTTCCTTTGCTGATTTTTACAGTAACAGATAATTCTTCTGTGCTGTTTTGAATTGAGATAATAATAATAATAATAANGTTTTCCTACAAACAGTAAATTTCATTCTGTGACACAACTAGCTTGGACATCATCCCTATTAATTTTGTCAGCAGCTCCTTTTTAGATTGAATGTGTGAACTCAGATTCTCTCTTCTGTCTGGGAAGAAATGAGCTAGACTGGGAAGAAATGAGCCTGTATCAACTGCTACTATCATGACAGTAATTCAGGACAATGCCTTTAAATTCCATATGCAATTTTATAGCCATATGAAATGTGCACTTAAAGGAGATTCACAGTTTTTAGATTAACCTTCTTTTTCAATTACTATTCCTCAATGTGCTGTTTTCAGTGGAGGGAAATTCAAGAGCAATATAAAACTTAATGACATACACAACCAACCATCATTGATTAGTGCTAGGATTTTAAAAAGAAATATAATCTTTTGCCAAACAAGATAGCAGGATACTTCTGCAAACAATCTAATTTTAAATTTGTTCATCATTCACTCTTGATTGCAATTAGTCTACTTATTAAATACCATCTGTTTTCTAAGCATAAAGATGTAACCTAAAAAGATTTCTCTGAAGGAAACAAGCATACAAAAAGCCTCAATAAAACCTTGCTGATCAATAAGATGATTACTGAATATGCTAAAATTATGAAAGCGCAATGAATAAGGATTTTTTTTGAAAAGAGATCAGCTTACATATGTTTTTCCTTTATCTGCATACACCAGGTAAATCTACAGATAATATAGTGGAAAATATATTGTCCATCTAATTTCTTATTTATTTATTATTATTTTAAGTTTATTAATGATTTTATCTTTAACAATTTATCTTGCTAGAATACAGTCTATAGATATCCTGTCAATTATTTTTTGAATTATTTTCCATTTTCTAGAATCACCTTTGTAATGAATCAAATTACTTATGCTTAGTTTTGATAAAAGTGTCTTCAGAAAAGGTACATTATTGTGACCGGAAAACACTGAAAGTGTGGAAACCCCATTATTTATCTTGTAAATTTGTTTCCAGTGTAAATAGTTTAATTAATTTTTATCTGGGAAGCTGATAATATACCATCTCTTATGCTGAAACTTTTTTCGAGGCAAAAGTGAGACCTCTGAAATATAAAGCTAAGGATTTTCTGTATTATTGCTATCTTGACAATCTAATCACAGAATTGCATCACATTTTCTGTGTACTTAGTATTCCAGATAAAAAGAGATAAGAAACAAAATACCACAATAATATATTTAAAAGTACTGTACAAAAACTTCCTGGCACCTGCCACTTCTTTACACTTTCACTGCCTTCCTGTATCCCAAAGTATTGGCTTCAGTCCATGGAAGGGTGTGGTGAGATGGCAGGATCTGTAGTCTTCTCCTGGGAGAAATATGGTGTTGAAGTTAATGCTCTCATATTCCAGAGTGAGCAAGAAGACTTTTTTTTTTTTTTGTGCCTCCCCCCCCCTTGTTATTACCATGATTTTCTGTGATCTACAACTCCCTGTAACATCCAAACTTACATTCCATCCAATCCATTCAATGTGGAGTGGTTTTACTTGTGCTAAGCACTTTCTTTTTGTTCTCTTTTCCCAGCTCTAGCTCTGTCACTGCTTCTCTGGTCATTCCCTGTTGGATGGCGATCTACAGCTGTGTATCCTCCAGTGCCAGCCCTGATTGCCAAACACTGTTTGCCTGGTACCCCTTTCTGCTGCATCATGTGCCTCCCCTCCTGAGACCTCTCATACTCATGGACTGCTCTGCCCTAAATCATCGAGTTAGAGATTTTGACACCTTTTTAAAATGCTTTATTCTTCAAGGAATAGTTATATTCACTTGGCTTCTTGGAACAGAGAAGCTTTGGTTTTATTTGGGGTAAGCATGCACCACTCCTTTAATCCAACTGCAGCTGTGAAGATTCACACAGCCCATGTTCCTGGCACGGGAGAAAGCCTTTGAATTAATATTAAGTCTTGGGGTTTTTATGTTTCTTTTCTAAAATTTTCCTCTCTATTTGCTTTTCTTTATATAAACAGGAAGTTTTTAATATAATTTTTTGCATCTAAAATTTAATTTATACTTTCTCTTCAACTTTTTGACCTGTATTCCACCTGATAATATTTTCAGTTTACTGTGGGAACAATTAGAATTGCCTGAATTGGTATATTTCTCTACTGTTCTAAAAGGTACTGAAAGGAAGCCTTTTGTATGATTCTGCTGAATTATCTATCCAAGCACAAGTTCAACGAGTACTTAACAAGTGTTTGAGTTACAGCAAAGATTTAATCAAGAAAGAAAGAAAAGAGAAATCCTATACATGTGTGAAGCAAAGAAAATACAAGTTTCAGAAATTATTGCATTTACTGAGCAGAAAACTAAATTCCTAATTTTTCAGGTCATTTAATTCTAATCCTCCTGGCCTTTCTTTTATATTGCCCAGAGGATTGGTGTTACAGTATTTATTACATTATTTATAACCATATTGTTGTCACCTTCTTTGGGCAAATTATGTGATATCTCTGCTGATACACAAAGAATAGGCTGCTTTTTTTTTTTTTTT
>VWZN01000939.1:45759-55766 GCA_013396955.1 Regulus satrapa
TTTTTTTTTGGTAGCTGTAGTTTAATGAAAGAACCTATTATTTTCTATTTAGAGAAATTTACATTTTTCTATTAACAACAGTCATGTTTCTATGTCAATCTGACACTAATGACAGAAAATAGATTTATCAAAACTGTCAGGGTAGGTTTGTATGGTAAGACATTATCAGAAAAGAAGTAATCACTTTTAATTAATTTCATATTTCAGCTATTTAAGTGTGTAAGTATTTAAATTTTCTGGAACATTAATTGCTTCAAAAACTTATCTAGGCTGGAGCTTTCTGAAACTGTAATCTAGGCAGGATGACTCAAGAGAAAAGAAAAGGACAAATGAGGGCATCGTTTATAGAAAAAGATAATAAAAGATGGTCAGGATCTTGCTGATTAGGAGGCCCAGAGAGAGAACAGGTGAATGCAAGAGCTATTTAAAACCCCTCACAGAGCAGGAGAGGAGTCATCGTGTCTCATTTCATGGACACAGGAGTGTTAGACTGCAGTTTCACCACAAACCCAGATTCAAGGCTCCTTCTTCAAGGACCTGGCGGAGGCATTTCCTTCCTGTAAAATCTAATTTACACTTTATAGATTTCAGTGGTTGTTTGATATTACTTACCTGGTCACCTGCTAGAGGTGTGGAACTAAAAACACAGGAAGGGAACCCAACAAAACTAGGAATATAGCATAAATTCTGAAGTGCATTCTGGATTATTACGGTTAATCAATAAAATGTACTTACACATGATTGTCTGATTCCAATCAGCTGTTTGGTAATTGGAGATCCTCTGCCACACAGACCTGATACTAATGACAATTGAGGCCATACCCTGAGGCTGAATTGTTTTGAATTCTCTGCTTTTACACCCCAAAGAACAACTCAAACTTCAGAAATTTATAATTAAAAACAGAACAAAACAAAAACACAAAAGCAACCACATTAGCAAAATATCTAAATATCTGAGGCCATGAAGTAAAGAACATCAATGGGTTAATCACTACCCTTCAACCATTTAAAAATGTGAATGGCTTTACTATACCACTGACATTTAGGTAAAGTACATTGCCCAAAAACATTTGCTCTTTGATTGTAAAATTGTGCAAATATATATGTGATGTGAGCAGGGCCGTGTGAGGGCACATGAACAAGAAATAAATCATTGGGGTTTAGAAAACTCAAATTTTAATGTAAATTCTCAATATCAGGCTACCCCAAATTTTTCAGATTTTGTTGCTTGCCACAAGACATTTGCAACATGCTCATGCAACATAATTATATCTGCATTTACAGGGGCTTTTTTGACAATGAGAGATTATTTTATTTGAGGTTTATTTCTAAAAGGATATATTGCAGTGCACTTTCAGAACATTTCTAATAACACTCCTTGCTTAAATACCCTGATGATTAGGGGTTGAGAGCCCACTGACAGGAAGACAAACAGCTGTGAAAAAATATCCCAATGAAAGAATATGACTTAATTTTGATCTTGAATGCAAATGCTAAGAGTAGCAGGGACACCTCTGTGAAATCAATAAGCAAGGCCAATCTCTGCTCTCAGTTTCATTAGTAAGTCCTCTCTTGTGTCAAATGAATAAAGACATTGAAAGTACATGGGAGATACTTTAAAAGTGAGAGAAACAGATAACAGGCTGTTTATATTCACTGCATTTTTTCAGCATAACTTGCTTATTAAATTAATATGAACATGTTAAAATAGAGAAGTGAATAATAAACATGAGGAATAATTTTTGTGGGAATTAAAAATATTAATCGTAGTGATTTATATAATCTAGGTCACTTTTCTCAATATACACTCACTTTTCTTTCAAGTTCTGAATATTTGCTTCCAAGATGAAGTTTTAGTGAAGCATAACCTTGTGTCCCGAAATATACAACAACATCTCAATCTCCAGAATTTCACAGCCAGAAGTGGCCTTTTGATCCTGGGAACAATATCTGAGGCACCAGAAATGGCTTATGTGTTTGACTGGTCACTTATGAGTGAGTGAGGGTAAGGAACAGCATTTAGAATTTTTCTAAAAAAAATGTCAAAAATATTCCCACTGGACTGACTCTGAAATATGAAAATTCTTATCAAGTCTTAAGTGTTCTCAGTAGAATAAAAATCAGCTGGCTTTTTCAACCTGGCCAAAAGAAATAATAATCTTTTATATATTGTATTTTTTGCTTACAAACTATTGCTTAATAATTTAGTTGACACAGCTCTAAATTCAAGCAAAGGTCAAGCACTTGGTCTACAAAATGCACTTCAGTCCTTATTAAGTTCAGCTTTCTAAAAGGCATTTTTAGCAAACTTTTGTACCATACTGAAACAGTCATCTGTGAACTAGTTAAGGAAGTAAAATATGTGAGAAACTTAGTGGAAAAAAGGATACTCTGGCTTTATACTTAGCTTGTCTCTTCAATCTGGCTAAATTTCTTACATATCAAGATTTAGAGTACAGCCTGGCTTGTTGAAACTATTGAAGTGTTGCCCTACTAAAGTGAAATGCTGGTGTATTTTGAAAGCTAATTTAACTGGAGACTCATGTTTTCCTCCACCTGCCTTACAAGCCTTAGAAATCATACCTGGACATCTGTTTTCTCTGCTGTCTTTCTTTCCTATACAACAGCCAGGTACTCTGCAAACTGTCTGGTTTGCACCTGGATTCCCCACTTCTTTATTGTCATGTTATGTTTCTCCCCTCATTTTCACAGTGACTCAGATGAAGACTGTCTCATTCTTCTTTTCTAGTGTTTTACCATAGAACAAAAAAACCCCAACAAACCAACCAAAAAACCAAAACCAGGACTTCTTGAAACCATCTGTGTCAAGTGAAGAATGGAAATAGAAAACTCATAGGAACTGGAAATGTTTCATTTAATTCATATGAAATGTAGATTTTTGCAATGAAAATAAGATAAGAATAAGCGTATAAAAACCTATAGAAATCAGAAATAATTCAGTAATATAATAACAGGTAAATAGTGTAATTTCTTAAAGCATTTTATGTCGTTTACATAGTATAAAATTTCTAAGCAAAACTGACTTTAAAAATTTTAATCTGAGTCACTAAATACACAGATTTCTGGGGGGGGGGTTGTGTGTGTGTTTTGGTTTGGTTTTGTTTTGGTTTTTTGTTTGTTTGTTTGTTTGTTTTTGTTTTTTTTTGTTGGTTTTTTTTAAATCAAATATCAGCTGTATAATTTATTTAGTTTGTCCTATTCCCTTTTCCCTTCATTAGCTGTTTTTGGCATGGAGTTCAGCCATTATACTAAAAAAAAAAAAAAAGTAAATATTTTCCATTGATATGTTAATGTGTAGTAGCCAAAATCCAAAGCTTTTAATCAAAAATATTAAAATTAGCTCTAAAGTACTTGTGATGAGAGGCAAATTTTCTAATTTTATAACTATTTCAGAGTAGTACTGATCTTCTTAATAGAAAAAATATTGACGTTATATAAATGCAATAAGATTGTCCCGTATTTATTGTCACAGATAATTATTTGGACTTTTGTTCAACATACCAAATAAAGCCAACTACGTATCTATTATTCAAACAAGCAAAGAACATATTACATATGAAAAATCAGCTTAATTTGTTTCCTATAGTGCTCTCCAGCTGGAATTTAATGTCCTATTTCTAAATTTTCATTTTAAGGGCAGTTAGTAGTGGCTATAATTGATGGATATCAGAGAATGCACTGGAAGTACCATCAACAGGTATCAGAGTCTTACCATCAGCAGTGAAAAAAACTTCACAGAAAATGACCACATAACTCAAGATCTCTCATAGGAAATGGATTAACTCTGAAAACCTGCATTTTTGTCATATGAGAATGTGTGTATAAGTTTTTAGCTGTAAAAGTCATATTACACAGCTGCATGCATACTGCATTTTAATTTTATTTATAGTGTTTATATCTTCCTACTAATATGTAATTTGGAAATATTGTCACATCTTAGTTATAAATTCTGTTTTAAACTTCCTTCCCTTTATAGTAAATAATAACATATTTGAGTGTTTCTCAGGAAAAGATTCTTTTCAAGAGCCTTCTCAATTTTTTTTTTTTAAACAAAAGCTAAAATAAAAAAAAAAAGGAGAATTATATAATTTTGTGCTGAAAAATACATATAGACTACTGGGAAGTTTTTAATTTCCCTTCACTTCTGGAGGCTATTCCCCAGCATTTTTCTAGCATTGTACAAAGAGTGAAATATCTTTCATGATTTCTTTTAGTACCTGCAGCTAACCCTAAGGACACATGGTACCATTCCAGCTACAGCTCTCCACATCAGAATCAAAGAAGTAGTGGAAGAAACTACTATGCAACATAGAATTAAAGCAATTTCTCTCTCCACCCTCCCTTTCTTCAGCATCTCACCTGTGTCAACCTTTTTAAAAAGGGGTGGATTTGATTTTGAACATCAATATCAGAATTTTCAATTTTTACATGGGAAGAGAAGTGATACAAATTTGAATTTAAATTAATCTTTTAAAGGTACAGTACTGACAGTTTAAAATGGCTGAAACATTTAAGAAATACAAAGATAAAAACTTTTACCCTTAATTTACTGTAGCTATAAAATCTTTGTTGTTCAAAGTCTATATCATTTATTCCTCTCATGCAGACTGCAAAGACAACCAAGAGATGAACCATACGAGAAAAAGATAAAAGACATGGAAAAATACCATTTTTAGAGTATCTACATTGCTAAATGACTTGGAAACTTTTGAGTATTTTGCTAGATTTGCAGTTTTGTAGTATTTATTAAATCAATAGCCCAAATATGAACTCCTTTCTAAGATGAAGGAAAAAAAATAAACACACTTCATAATAGTAATGTAATAGTAACATGGGGACAAATTCTATTGATTTTTTTCCTCTGGCCTTCTCTAGTATCCAGACTGCAACAGAACATTAGCAAGCGTATTCAGCTGAGTTCCTAAGCAATTTTTGAGTAACACAGGTGTATCTTTCTTTGAGATGATGTAGACAAAGTTATCAGAGGCCTTTAAATGGCTGAATCCTCAATGAATGGGGTGTATTATCCAAATCATAATGAGGCTGTTACTGAAATACAGCAACTTTTTCTGATGGAAATAATATAAAATACATCAACAGAGTGCTCAGAAATTAAAAGTAATTCCATACAAGTGAATTGGATTTTTAAAACCTGTCTGTAGTTACAAACCTTAGCTTAATTGGTATGTAAAGTATGCCTTGGTTTTAGTCAACAAGTATTTATATATTAAAAAACCTAAGTGGGTGGATTTTTCCTCTAGCAGGTAAAAGCAAAATAATACCAGAAGGTAGATACAGAAATAACAAGGGCAGTTCCAGTACTCCACCAGGTACCAAGGAACAGACTCTTTCCATGCTAGCATTCGAAGCAAGACTAGATGCCTTCCAGAACGTTCCATAGCACAGGGTCCTGAGCAACACACAGGCTCTAGGGCCAATTTATTCAGCCCTTTTTTTCTATACTAACTTAACAGACTTCAAAAAAAAAAAAAAAAAAACCCAACAAAGAAGTGACAGAGACTTTATGCAAGTCAGACAGCCCTATACACATATTCTCAACATAAATTTAACCTTGATCAACCCCATTTAGTCATTGCTTCTTTTTTGTGGTCGTTCTTTCTTTTTCACTTTATTCAGCTCCAAAAAACTGCCTACTTCCCTTATTCTTCCATAAGATAAATAATAAAATGGACAAAAGATAAACATTGAAAAACAACAAATTGCACAGCACTGGCAAAATGTTCTCCTTAGGAAAAATTCCCACTGATTACAAGAGACAAGAGATTTCAATTGGATCTTTGCCTGAAGAAATAACTGAGAATTAAACCCAAATAAAATAATCACATAATACAAGTCCTCACAAGAGGAGAAATTAAATTATCTTTTAATTCTCACATGGGCAGAAAAGTTTTTGTTCTACTGATGGGAAATAGGAGTTTTGCCATTGATTTTCAATGAAGCTGAGATTTCACCTCAAGGCATTTTTTTCTCATATACTATTTATTATGTCTTTAACACATTACATAAAGATCAGCTAATGCTTGCAGAATAATGAATACTCATGTATCCCAAGACTAGATATTACCATCCACTGTAGGCTTGAATAAAAACTTGAATGCCATTTTTATTTCTAGAGGAATTGTGGCATTGCAAAGAGGGAAAAAACCCAATAAACTATACCAAGTTAAAAAAAAAAAAAAAAGCAGCTGAATGGAGGCATTTAAATTAAAGAGAACAAATATTACTGTCAAATCCTCTCCAGGAAAAGAAATCACTGCATATGGTCTGCTGCTATCTCTGTCATTTCCTAAGCCTTCCATCTGAGAGAGAATAACCATGCATCTAGCTGACAGATTATGAGCTAAATAAATCCACATGATTTAATGCAGTATAGTATCCATCTCATGCAAATGAATATTATGGAGCTTTAGGAACATGTCACAATTGATGACTTGCAGTGTTAAAAGAAATTGTCATAGACATCAGGGTTTATTATGGAAGTAGCAAGTCAGCACTTTCTTGTTGCATGTCAGAATTGTCTTCAAAACTGATGCTTCTGTTCAGCAACAATGTCTTGAAGAAGATAGCGAAGCTGAAAATTTTTGGGGAAAATACTTCTGGACTCCCAGCGGAAAGCAATTTCTGATCCACAGACAGCTGAAAAGCTCTTAGCAAACTCTTCTACTATCATAAGTAGAGAGCAGCTGCAAACTTCTACCTATAAGCTAAGATAAAATATTTTAAGATCTGCAGATGTGTCCTGGGAAACTCAGTTTCCATAACAACAGCTTTTGGTGTTATGATTTTGAGGCTGTTTGTACCTCTTGATTTCTCTAGCTGTTCACTTTGGGCTGCCAGTATTATAGTGCTATTTTGTCCAGCACTAAATTCTTTCCTTGTATATTTGTACAACCAGGGTATTATTAGTAATTTTAGAAGGCAAAAATCACAGTTTTTAATGTGCCTTAAAGCTTTGCAACAGTTACACAAGAAGCAGGATCCTGCTTCAGTATTTTACTGATTAGTGAATTTCGAACACTCCTGTGCCACTGAGATATTACAGTAGCATAAATATTTATATGCTTAAAATATCAAGCAATCAGGAACCAAATATAGAATCCAGAAAACAAACGGATTTTTTTTTCCTAGGGTTGTTACTCAAGTAAAGCCCAAGAACTCAATTACTGAAGAAACAGGCTGGAAATACAGAATTGAGCTATCTAAGAAAAAAATTCTAAATTATTCTGTGCAATTATGAAAAAGCAAATCATACTCAGTCCTTTCTTTTGGCAAAACAGGTCTGAGACAGCAGTTGTAAGCATTTCCCTTTTGAATACCATCTCCAGGAGGTACAGACCTAATGTTTTAAGGAGAAAAAAATGACATCTTTAGACCTGCTTTTTCATAGCAATACATGACTCCACATGAGAGTATAATGCCAGCATCTCTACTAGAACACAGCAATTCCCTTTTACTTCTCAGGGCAAAGTATGCCCGATTCAAAATACAACTTTTAACTGATAATTTAATTTCAATTTGGAGGATTTAGTATACTCTGTCTACCTTTTTTGCCAGGCTTGCTGTTAAATGTTCCAGTGCAGTCAGCTGACTAAATCTTCAGCTGTGTTCTTCAGCATATTTTTTTTTTATTTTTAAATATGATTTAATGAATTACTTCTTATTTATTTCCTATTTTTTCCTTATTGTTCCATCTTCTGCTTTTATGTTCCTATTCTCCTAGTAAGAGGTGATTTTGCATATGTTTATTTCTCCCTTTTTCTTTTTACACTTTTAGTTTTAGGAGTTAGTTATTATGCCATCTCATCTTCATCCAAATCCTTCTGATTTTCTGTCTCCTTATAGTATTTAATGCTTCTCTTCAAACCCAAGATAAGTGAATAAAAATTGCCTTTTTTTTTTTTCCTTCAAAATAGATGCACTAAGTTACATCAGAAGTATATTATTTGGGAATTATTCACTGCTGTGTGTTTATGACTGAACTGAAAGAGGGAACAGACAATCAAGAGCGAACATGGAGAACAGCTTGATCAGGGCTCATATTTAAAGAAAAAAACATCTCAGAGATGAAGGAAATGCAATAAATTTACAAGGCAGTTATATTTCTTGAAAAATGTATTAATTAGTCTCAAATAATAAGGTGGTGTTTTTTGGGGGGTTGATTGTAGTAGTGCACATACCTGGTGTTCTCTAGTTTCTATGTAATCCCTTCATCCAAGTGTGACACGTTTATCTCTTCCCCTCCCTGTCCCTGGAATGTTATCCCATTGGCTGATGCTACATGCCTCCCCACCCCTTTCCCGAGGTTTGAAGTACCTGGGAAAGTCTGTCCTCTTCCTCTTTTCCCTCCTGGATTACAGCCTCAATAAACATCCGACATTATCCCGGAGGAAAAAGCAGCTCTTTGGTCTTTCATCTTGGTCGTGGAGGGCACCCCTGCCTTCCCCTCGACACAGCTAGCCAGGAATTATTTGGGGAGGGACAAAGGGGAGCCACTTCAGTTGTGGTGTTTTTGTTTTTAGTTTTGATTTTTGGTTTTTTTTTTTTTTTTTTGTATATGTGTGTGTGTTTTGGTTCTGGTTTTTTAGTTCTTTTTGGTTTTGGATTTTTTGTTGTTGTTTTTGTTTGTTTCGTTTTTTTTTCATAAAGAAGGAGTTCTCTATGGTTTCTCCAACCCATAGAGTATGGAATATTAGACGAACTTCAGACTAGAGAAGCATACAGTTATTTATATATAAGTACAATGACTGTGTGATCTATAAAATTCCTCTTAAGCTACATGTATTTGAGGAAAAAAACCTTTAAATTGAAGCAGGAAGATTTAAAACAGAAAACAAGAATGGGATTTTAATAGAAAATTTTCTTTAAGACTGTCACGTAATTTAATTCTCTCTTGGGGGCCCATATAGACTAACACACTGTACTGGATGCTAGACTTAAGAAGAAAGCATAACAAAACTAAACAGAAAAAAATCAGCTTTATCAGACTTGTTTTTTGGGTAATGGAAAGGAAGCAGATTCAATGAAATGGGGAGCAGTGATGGGTTTGAGATGAAGTTTAAGCATTCCTGCCATTTTTCCATTTCTAACACTCTACTACTCAAATGTAAATGCTTTGCTTTTGCTTTGAGCACATATTGAAAAGAAAATATGAACATCAAAAACAGTGAGAAATTCAAAACACTTTAAACATAGGCAGATCATGTAGTACTTGAAATGGGAGGCTATTTCACTCCAAGATTTTCTCTTTCAGAATCAACATATCCATCCTGGAAAATGGTATATTTATATTAGAAAAAAAGCTGATATATCACCATTGCCATTAAAATGTACTTTTGAAAGAAATGAGGAACCGGTGTTCTTTCTATGTGTTCTCCTTTGCTTTGGGAGGCCTGTTTTGTATTTCAATGTAAGTAAAGAAATAATCCGTGATAATTTTTTTCTTATTTTTCTTTTTTGTTTTTTTTTATTTTTTTAATAAAGGTTTTGTGTGAAAAATCTCTTTATTGAACTATGGAAGAACATTTAAAACTTGAGTGCCAGCTGTTTGAAAGGTGAGATCTGACAAGTGAATTAAGAATGGAACAAAAGGGACTTGGGCAAAATTGCTGTCCTGAGGAATCCCATTTCCACATTGGGGTGTATCTAGAAACTTTATTTTCTCCATGATTAAAAGATTTTTGGGATGTCCAATGACACTGAGTAGAGAAGAACCAATAATGAGTATATTTTTATGATTTGGACATCTATTTAAGAGAGAGATTGAGGTCAAAATAACTCAATTTGGTCAAAATTATTTTTGCCTATTTTCCATCAGTCATCCAGATGTGAAAGTACTCTGCTTCCCCTTGTCAGTACTTTGGCTGAAACAGTTCATAGAGAGATTCAAACTGAACACTTTACAAATTAAAGTTTGCCTTTTTTTTTATTACTATTATTATTTTTAAAGGAAAAGCTCTGGGATCATA
>VWZN01000939.1:81608-95068 GCA_013396955.1 Regulus satrapa
AAAAAAAAAAAAAAAAGAGGCAATACATCTGAAATATAATCCCTCTGCACCATACTGAGAGGAGGAAGACATCTCCTGATGTAGTAAATATCATCCTCCAATAAATACAGAACGTACCTCCCCAAAAAAACCGACAAACCAACACACCACCTCAACAAACCTCTTGTTCACGGATACAAGAATTTGCTTAGAGCAATGAGATAAGTGGTTAATAAGCAATTTATTCTGTAGAAGACATTTGATACCTGGATGCTTTTGTGATCACATTAATGTACAGAATGTTGTACATATCACTGGGCACATATAAAAACAGCTGTGAGTTTCTTTTCCCTCTCCCTTACATTAAAAATAATTTTTAAAAAATCCTCCAACTTACAGCTTGATCACAACCATTGGCAAGGCAGAAAAGATAATGAAAGATTGTGTTCCGGTCGTTTTCATTTTTTTAATTTAAAAAAATGAAAACATTGTTATAAAGATGAGACTAATTTTCTCATATGCCTGCATTTTTTTTCCTCCTAGGCTCACAAAAGCAGTTTGTCCACAGACTACCCTCAGGTTTATTACCCATAAAAAGTTTTCTTATTGATCATCTCAACAATTCAACTGCTGCATGAATATACCAAATTAAAATATAACTAGGGATGAGTCTTATGCTGCAGGAATCAAATTTACATGAGAAATCTATTTCTCTGAAACAAAAATCATAGAACCAATGACATAATTATTAAGGTGGAAGTGAGCCCCAGCGCTCCTGCTCAAGCAGGGCATTCTAGAGTTTGCTACTCAGAATTATGTTCAGATAGGTTTTGAATATCTTCAGAGGAGGAGACTGCACACCCTCATTGGGCAATCTGTTCCAGTGTTCTGTTACCCTCAAAATAAACTTCTTCCTCATTTTCAGGTGTGCCATTTCATGTTCCAGTTTTTACCCATTTTTTCTCATTCTCCTGTTGCTGGGCATCACTGAGCAGAGCCTAGCTCCAGCCTATTGGTACCTCCCTTCAGACACTTACAGGTATTATATCCCCTCTCAGTTGCTTTTTCTTGAGGCTCAACTGTTCCTTGTGAGTTGCTGCAGCCCCTTAGTCAAATTCATAGTCCTCCACTAGACTTGTTCCAGGATCTTCATGTCTCTTCTAGTTAGGAACCCAGAACTGGACCTATGTCAGGAGCTCCTATGGAATTAATCTGTGCACATTCTCTGCAAGCTACAGAAACTACACCACTATTCAAGGTCTGAACAAAAAAGAAAATTAGGCTGACACTATTGCCTTCAGCTTTTTCCCTTCTTTGAATATCAATGAGTACAGTCCTAGAGTCTCATTATTCCCTTGGCAGGGCTTCCACTACCATTTACACATGAATAATTTCTTTTTTATAGACCCAATATTGTTTTGTTCAAAACACATTTATCATTACAGAATGTGATACAGTAGGAGGAAACTGCAAGTGCTTCTCATCAATGCTGTCTTTGCAAAACAGCTGCACATGAAAAACACCCAGTATGTGAACCTGAAAATGCTTGTTTTACAATTCAGTGCAGTTGTCAGGGGCTTGTCCATGATTAACTTACTTGCTCATGCAATTGAGTACAGAGTACACAGAGTACCGTGAGGAAAAACTGAAGGTTCAGGTAGAAATAATATCTGAAACAGATAAAATTACCCCAATATAAGTTTTATATGGGCAGCATTTAATAGATCTTATTAACTGAGAGACAAAGTATTCTTTTACATAAATCTGAAATTTTGAGGTGATTTATAAACAATTCCCTGGTTGCATACCTGCCCTTTTGTGGGTGACACACCACCATTTATACTTTAGCACAACTTTTTGTCAGGGCAGATATAAACATGGATGAAACCTTTCAGCTTGAACTAAGTCTGTCTTCAGCCTTACTTACACTGGTGTAAGTCCCCCAAATGGGTAAAAGGAAATAAAAATGGTAGTAGCGTCCCCAAAGAACAAACACAGATATTTCTTACATGAATACATCCTGACATAGATACATCCTTACACAGATACATCCTTACATGAAACAGTATGCTCACTGTTTTCTGATGAAGGCAATTCTAGAAACCTAGAACATTAGGCAAAGAAATTAACCACAGCCCCAGTGTGCTCTGTGTCCTATAAGCACTCATAAAAAATGTTTTATGAGCTAGAAGAGCAACTGTTTTTCTTCACCTGGCCTCTGGCAAGTGAAAACTCCACGTTTCTTTTGTCTCATGCCCAGAGGGAGCTCAGGAGTCAGTTTGGTGCTTGCTGGGAGCAGCATTCTGCAGGAATGCTCCTCTGCAGCTTGGACAAGGAGCACATTCTGCGTATGGCACTTCCAAGAGAAGAGCCACAGACTGCTCAGCCCACCCACATACCCCCCCATCCTCACTGCCCCCCAGCACAGTCTGGCTGTTCTCCAAATGCTGAACAAGGAGCGTGCCAAGAAATGTCCAAACTGCCTGGTGGTGCAAAACAAGAGGACAAGGGGCAAAGGGAAGAAACAAATGCACAGGAAGTTTCACCTGAACGTGAGGGATGACTTCTACACTGCACAGTGATCACATATAGAATAAATCACCCAGAGAGGGTGTAGAGTCTTCCTCACTGAAGATATTCCAGACATCCAGAATGGATGAAAACCTGTGCCATGTGCTCTGGGATGACTGCTTGGGCAGGGATGTTGGACCCAATGCCCACTTTCAACCCGGCGCACTCTGCGATTCTGTGAGATTATTATTATTATTATTATTATTATTATTATTATTATTATTATTATTATTATATCACATTCATTACATGCCAGTAAGACTTGCTTCCTCACTTTGCTTTGAGTTCTTTATTAATTATCAACCAAAGTGGAATGATAAGCATAGAGAAGCATAGAGACAGCATAAGGAAAAAAAGAAAGGAAAAAAAGAAGTGAACTAACAAACAATCTACATGCACAAACCTATGAAGCAGTTTTTCTCAGACTGCACTTATTTCAGATCTTTATTTTCCTAGAAGACAGCTACTTATTTTTAAATTTTGTTTGATTATCAGGAATCACTAGTGAAAAAAGTGTTTTAAAATATTCAATCTCTTGGCATCAGATGTCGGCAATCACATCCAGAGCTGCCATTACACTTCATATATTGAGCTGTCCTTTCTCAAGTGGTGACAAAAGCTTCCAACAGCAAGGCACTAATCATGATAAAGAAACCATAGCACAAAGCAATTCTATCCAAAACATGGTAATCCTGAGTGATATTCTAGCAATACCCAGAAGAAGCAGTAATGTGGTGTTTATCTAACCTAAAGTGATTGGTGTAGTACAAAGAAAACTCGCAGTTTGGACAGAGAAAATGAGAGATTTCTGTCAGTTTACATTAAGAGCATTTACTAAAACCCCATTTCTCATTATTTCTGTTTTTATTTCCCCCACATGTATTCATCTCAACTTGAAATTGATTTAGTTCCTGCAGTTGAAAGCTTCTCTTCTTAAACCACCATCTCTGCAGTGTTCATACCCACCAATGGGTCTTCAGACAGCCTTTCAGGCAGTTAAAATTTTTAATGAAATGTTCACATGCAGGAACTGTGTCCCAAAGGCTTTCTGGAGCAGTGATAGAGAACACCCAGTTTCTGAATCTTGTAAGTGTTCAGATTTATTTAAGGTGGAGTGGGGCAGGGAGAGCACCAGATCCTTGGGGATGTTCGAATCCAGCTATGCAAGTTCTAGATAAATATAATTTCTCACTTCAAATGCTCAGTTTTGTATTCTCAATGTTGTTGTAATGTAACACACTACTTAAAAACCAAATCCAATTGCAACCTTGTAAAATAAGATGAAAAATGGCTCATAGAGATTCCATAAAAAAAAAAATCAGTTTGAAATTGCTGTCACAGTGATTCCTCCTTCTATGTCTTAATTCTGAGAAAAATTAAATATTGGACTTGAACATCTAGACAACTTACCTTGGCACATGCTCAATTAGCCTGTTCCTCAATGTAGAGGAATCTAAGAGTTTAAGTTTAGACTGCCTTTTTTTTTTCATGTAAGAAAAGGATCAGAAGCTCAAGAAAGTATTAGAACATCTTCCCATGCAGATATGATCATCCATAAACACTGGAAGCCTCCTGAAAGAATTGATAACACCGATTTGTAGAGGTCAAGGTAATACCGACAGCTAAATAATCTTCCATTTTTATTAAGAAAAAGCCAGACCAAAATAGATCATTCTTGGGAGGAACAGGTAGTTGACTTTAATCAAGAAAAAACAAGAAACAAAATAAGAAACTTAATAAATTAAGAATGATGTTGCCAAAAAGAAAAAAAAAAGGCAGATTAAAAGTTTCCTGGGTTTTATCATCTACATAAAGGTTACGTAAAATCTTATGTGGAAGAAATTGAGAACTGCCCACTAGTAATGACAACACAGAAAGAATGAAGGTACTGAGCATCCACAGAAGAATGTTCCTGCTTTGAGCTTGGTATTATCATAACCACCTTCTGTAGCCCTCTGTTGACAGTAAATTGGATGCAGAAAATATATATAAATGCTCTTTCAAATAACAGACTAGACCTGCTTACTGAGGAAGAAGTGAAATTTTGTTAGAGCTTCTTTGTTCTTTCCTTCATCTAGTGAGGAGTATTTTCTGATTAAAGTTATGAAATATCAAAAGCTTACAATCCAATATTTAAAAAGAAATTACTACCATTAAAGTATTATGAAAAGGAAACCAACATTAAGAAAACTAGAATTACAATCTCCAAATAATAATAAAGATTCTATACCTATAAAATACCTTGGATTCTCATTTTGTTGGAAAAACCAAGGTATTTTGTACCTAGTTCAGCCCATGTAAAAAAAAAAAAATATATGCACATGTATGGATTTCCATAACTACTGAGCCAGACTGGAAATGAGACTTTTGATATCATCTAGACTGATAATTTATTTCTGGGTGATATTTAAAGGATTTTTAAATTGCTAATTTAAACAAAGTATGAGAATTCAGTCACAGTAGCTGCATTTACTGATGCAAATTTGTGTACATTGTGTTAATTACTTACTATCAGGGGTTGAAGTACTATGCAACAGATCTCTGTTTGTCTGCACTTTATCAGCCTCTTTCTTGTTTGATAAAGCCATTTTTCCTGTGAGGCTCCAAATCCACTCATCATTTCAGTCACTTTGCAAGGAAATCAATAGTTTAAAATCCAGTTTTAGGCTAGTCCTTTAAAAATGTATAACAAGATTTGTATAGAAACATGGCTTTGAAGCCCAGACCAGTGATGGAAACCACAGCTCGGTGATTTCTGGAATTGGGTAGGATGCAAAGTTTGCACACAAGCTCAACTTCCTCATCTCTCTACCAAAAAGGTTTATCCAGGCAATCCACACTAGATTTCCATGTGAAACTTAGGACTATTATCCAGTGCTCCCCATGAATTTTCTTCCACTTATGATTTTGAATCATTTGCCAAACCACTGATTTCCAGGACTGAAAGGACTGACAGACTGCTCTCCTCTTGCAGCCTGGAGCTCTTCAGTGCTTCAAAGAAAGCAGAGTGCTCCCAAATCCACAGGTTTATTTTCTAGTCATCTGTGCACATTGGCTGAAAATTCACAGGCAGTGCATACAGGAGACAAGTTAATAATTTTCATTCTGTTCATCTTTTCTGTTAAATGATGGTATGATATGGTGGCTCAAAGACTAATTGGAACCTGAGGAATCTTCACTGATGTACTAATGAACAAGAGTTGTTTGCTGTGTTTTTTTCAAATAAAAAGTATTTTCTAATATATTTAGCTATTCAAAGATTATTTAATGGAGAAATTACCTATTTTGCATCATATTTCCTCATGCTGAAGAAAGATCTTCATACAAATAATGTAGAAGTTCAACAAAAAAATAACATAGGCTCAAAAACATTTGGTTTTCTCTTAGAGAGATAATGGGGGTGGTTGGGGTAAATCATTATCATATGATTAACCATGAAATTATATATTCTCTTTTATTACTTTAGTAGTTTTGAAACTTTCCATTGAAGATAGAAACTGTAATAGATATCTCTTTCTTGTGAGAACATTTAATGAAAGGGGTCTTCTTAAATCCAGAATTATGAAGATACTTACCAAACACTGCAGTGTTAGAAAATATTTCAGGATGGGACGAACCAGTGCCACATTACATTAATTTCCTAGAAATTACAGTTCTAACAGCAATAATATTACATGGTCAGATTAATTAAATTACTTAGGAATTACAAACATACGAAACTGCTTATTAGATTAGGTTTTAAAGCCTAGGTTATTAGAGAAATTATTCAGATGACATTTTTATTAGGTAATTATGCAAACACTGCTGACATTTTAAAAAGGATATGTTGGGTTGTTTTAACTGAATTTACCACATTTTTGTCATTCTGATTGAGTTAATTATTGTTCTTAATATTAGATACTTACCAGTGTGATTATCCATTGTGATATCTGACATATGTTTTTGTTGGTGGTGGTTTTAATTTCACCCAAGAAGGAATGAACTGAAGGCACAAATAAGATTAAAATTAGAAAAGCAATATATCACTAAGATTTATTTCCTAAAAAGAAAAAAAAAGCCTCAAGTGGGCAAATGAATGAAGCAACTAACCACGTTACTGAATGAAGCAGCTCATTCCTTACATCTTCTTGCAGTTCTTTGTTCACAGAAATGAACATTTTCATTTAATACCATGAAACCAAAAGCATATAAAAAACCCAAAAACCCCATAAAGGATCACGTCTATTTTATGTACGGAATAAGTACAAAACTATGAAAAAATAGCTGTAGAATAAGTCAAAACATTTAGTCTTCCAGAAATTAAATATTTTATATTTCATTGGAGTTAAAACAACTATATTAAATCCATTCTTTTTCTGAGTTTGTATTCAATTCTTCAGTGCAAGGGCACAGAGCATACATGATAATGTTTTTTAAGTTCTGGAAATCACTGAGTGGAAATTAGAAGTAAAATAAATTATGGTATTTCCTCTTTGACATTTAGAAAATGTGACATGTGTAAGCAAAATATGAAAAAAAGAATGCCATGTAAATGGTGCCAAAACATCTTTTTTGTTCAACTAAGCTCCAGGAACCTCTTATTTCTTATTTCTCTTTTTTTTTGTTGTTGTTGTTGAAAAGTTATCACCATGATGTTTTTTGATATAAAACTAGAAACAACAACAAAATTAAATTGTTTTTTAACAAGTGTCATATAGAGACACTAATGGATGCTCAGCCAGTCTGAACATGAGGCAGTTTTTGCCAAGGTGACCATTGGAAACTGGTCTGTATCAGCAATAATGTGGCAGCAGGACCAGGGAAGGGTAAATCCCACTTTGCAGGGCACTGATGAGACCACACCTCAAATCCTGTGCCATTTTGGGTCTCTCACAGTGAGAAAGGCATTGAAGAACAGAGCTGGGGAAGGGTCTGGAGCACAACTCTGATGAGGGAGGAGCAGCTGAGGGTGCTGGGGGTGCTTAGCCTGGGGAAAAGGAGGCTTGGGGGGGACTTTTTTCTCTACAGCTTGGTGAGAAAAGGGTGGAGCCGGTGAGGGGGCAGGCTCTGCTTCCAGATAACCAGTGACAGGAGCGGGGAACAAGGGGTCCTCTAACTGTGCCAGGGGATGTTCAAGCTGGACATCAGAAATAATTTCTTCATGGAGACACTTTTCAAAGTTTGTAACAGGCTGCCGTGGGAGTCACCATCCCTGGAGGTGTTCAAGAAGCAATTGGATATGGCACTTTTTACCATAGTCTGGTTGATATGGTGGTGATCAGGAAAAGGTTGGATTCTATTTTGGATGCCTTTCCCAACCTAATTGATTCTGTTATCACAGATAACACAGATTCTGTTTTGTGGTATTAATCTGAGTTGCATAAGTGCCAGCTTGCCAAGTCAGACTTTCAATCTAGACACCTCACCTAAAGCTCTTATTGGTCCCTTATGGGTTTATTTGACAAAATTAGAGCAAGTCTCATATGACTGCTGAGATAATAATTTAATTAGAAATATTAAAAAATAAATTTTAAAAATAACATTAAGTCAGAACCATTTATATGTTGTTTATTTATGAACAAAAATATCACATTTTATGTCTACCATGACTGTCTCTCTGTCCTTGCATTTCTGTGCCCTTGCCTGATTCGCTTGGTAATTCTAATACAGTGAAACTTGCAGTCTTTTCAGACTGATTCCTGCTCCCCTTTCCAGCAGAATTGGAAATGTGTCCTGGTCCCCCATGAGCATGCTATAAGGGACATATCTTAAAACACTGAAATATCATAGAGTTGGTTTAAATAGAAAAGTGAATTTTAAAGAAATCATTCTCTCTGTACCTGAAAAAAACCCCCCAAAAATAAAACAAACAAAAAAAAAACCCAATAAACCCCCCAAATGCAACCCTCCCCCCTGCANTTCCTCAGAAATGCCAGTTCACTTCCAAAGGAACATAAATCACCACATTTATACAAGCTTCAGTTCCACAGATCCCTGTTTAGCAGCCAGGATGGGGTTTACAGTTAATTTTTAAAACCCAAAAAAACCCCAAAACAACAAAACAAAACAACAAAACCCCCCAAACCCAAACTTTTTACTTTGAGCTCACATTTTCACATTTTCTAAAAATTTAAAAACAGGCCACCTTGAAGACCGCTCACTTAATGTCACTCACTATTAAATTGGGAGTAATTATTTTTAAAATGTACAAACTATGAAATCACTTCAAGATGTCTCAGCAAGCTTAAATTCCCTTACTAGGCAAATGATATTACAAATATCTAAGTCTCCAGACAGACTAATTTTAAAAGCTTTATGCATTAACCTTTAAAAAGCTTATAAAAATGAAAAAACTTAAGTCAGTTTTCTTCTATTTTTGAGTTTTTTTAAAAAAAAAGAAAAATAAAAAAAGGAAAAAAAAAAAAGAAAAAGAAAAAACAGAGAGGGACAAGAGAGTAGCCACAGACTCATTAAAAACAGTAAATACCAGACTGTTCATAGAACCCTGCCAGCTCTTTACAACTTTTGAGTGGGATGACCAAGCTTATTCTACTCATGTGTGAGTGCCCAACATGCCAATTTAAAAAAAAAAACTTTAATGAGTTACTGAGAAGAGGAATAGGAAATAGTTGTGAGAGAGATTTGACCAAGGACACAGAAAAGTCTAGACAGCCTCTTTTATTAAATATTGTTATGCAGGAGTATTTCAAGGCCAGAAAACAGCATGAACTCTTCTGTGTTATGTATTATAAATAACAAACTTTCTGAAAAGAAAAAAAAAAAATCCATCTCAAAGACAAGAAAACAACCGTGTGTAGTTTTTTCAGTTTGCAAAGGCTAAGGGGAAGAAAAACCAGCAAAATAACCCAGTAAAAACTCAAGAACACCTTTAAGAATTCCTGTTACTACTAAAAATGGAGTTCTGTAGCAATTCTAAGTAATGCATTTCAAAATATGATAATGTTTTTAAGTACTGCTGTGTGCTGCTCTCTTTTCTTCTGACAGTATCTGAAACAGTTCAGATCAAATTAGGCAGAAGATGTCCCAGATTCAATGTAAGTAAACACCGCTCACTCCAGACCTACAGCTGCCTGTTGCCTCTATTATTCCTCATTTTATTTTGGGCAGCTCAGCCTCTGAAAAATGGACACACTTAAGAAGCACTGAATAAAGGTAATCCAGAATTAGTTACACTGATGTTCCAACTATAATCACTGATTAAAACCAGCATAAGATTTCCTGCAGCAAGCCAGGAATGAACTCCAGACCAAACAAGGACAAAACCCCACCTCCTAACCTCCCAACTCCTAAATCAACCCTACAACTTCATCCATGTGGGAATAAAAGGTGGGGTGGGGTGCATACCAGAGTGGGAAGGGTCTCATGAGTGAAAGAACAGGAATTGTTGTGGTGAAAGAAAAGAAAATTATGATTTGTTTCTTAAGTATCATCCCTAAGTGTTGAGATAATATTTCTCCTAAGCTAGATGAATTTCCTTTCTCTATTTTGTACATTAACTACCATCATATATGAGCTATACATCTCCACTAAATTACTTAAAATAGAAGTAGTTGGCAGAACCCATCAAACACAAGCCACTGGAATAAACCCTCGAGATAGAAGTAATAGGTTTGCTTTGAAATGCTTGAGAAGAAAAAAAAAATCCCATACAGTGAGGAAACCTTGCATCATATGGCTGACTGGTATCACCAACCTCAGAAGCAGCTGCTGAAGGATCATGTAGAAAGAAATGAACACATTTAAGAAAAGGTACAATTTCAGTCCATCAGAACAACAATCCTTGTACACCCCTGAGGAAAGGTACACAGTAGATCCTGTCACTTTCAGTTGCTGGAATCTCAACTAAACATTTCTTGACAGATTAATCAATGTCCTGGTGGGCACTGAAAAAGAGATGCATTTGTTGGAGAAGACAAATCTGAGTAGGAATGAAATATTATCTTGAAGAGGATAGGACAAAAACACTGCAGTGAGTGTAAAAACCTTTTCCAAGAGTGTAAACAGCTGGCACCCTGGAACAAGAGACGTGGGACAGAGGGAGGCAGCCCACTATGTGGGGTACCACAAAGAAATATTTTTATCTACTTGAAGGATTATTTCAACCATCACAGGATGACCCTATTGATCAACCCCCACCACCACTCTCAAAACAAGAAAACTGCAGCACCACTGTTCTGCTGAGTTACTAAAGCTATCATTATTTATTATTAAAGGGAACAAAACCCAAAAAGAGTTAAAAAAAAAAAAAAAAAAAAAAAAAAAAGAAAATGAGTAAAACTGATAAGGAGGTTGGGAAAAATGAAAGTGCCCGAGTCTGTTCATTAAAGCACATTCTGGTGAATGATACAATACTATTGCTGGCAATGGGCATTCAGTCACCGATCAATATCAAATAGTTGTGTCAGAGTCTTTCAATCAAACATTTAAAGGGCTTGGGGGAAAAAAACCTGTCACCTTTTAGAGACAAATGGTGCTGCTATCACTATGGCAACCAAAGTCATCTGTCATGCATGGCACAGAGGATTGTTACTGACTATCCCACAAAGCCTATTGTCACTGTATTAGATCACCGTTTTTTGTCTTTATTTGTCAAGGAATGGTCAGACACACCAGAAGGGTGCACCTAAATGGTACAATAAGGCTTAGAATGCCAACACAGAACAATAACTACTTGCATCAGCCCAGTGACAGGTCATTTCCTAGTTGAAAATGTTAACAAGGAGTCAGTAATTCCACAGTAAACAATGCTACCCACTACTGTTAACTAACTCCACAGCAATTCAGTATATCTGAAAGCAGCAAAATTGTAAATACAAGGAGTAGGAGCATAAAGGGGACAAGGGAAAAAATATTTTTAGTCTTTTTATGGTGAAAATTATTATAATAGGCATTCATTTCTGTTAATTTTCCAAATAAAATAATGACAAGGCCCAAATATTTCTTTAAGTGCATGGTATGTCATTGCAGACCTTGAAAGAGCAAGGCCAAATTCTCCTATTTTAAAAGTATTTTTTAGCTCTAATGCAATGAAATGGCTTACAGAGTAAGAACAGTTCTCAGGCAAATCACAAAAGGAAGCTGTAGTGAGTGTATATTTGCAACAGAGTACATTTGGTTTCTGATTTTGGCAGCCTGAAGTTTAATGTATTAGCAACTATCATTACACCAAGATATTTCCTGGAAATATGAGTTAAGAGGAAGAAATGTGTTGACTAGAGAAACATGTTTCTTCATATACTGAAACTTCTAACTAAAATTCTGTCCCAATATAAATTAAATAAGTCAGAGTCATACCATAGAGAGATATGGAGAATTTATTTATGCAACAGTTTTTGGGTGGACACACTTGTTGTGTCTAAAATACATATCTAGTAAGACAGTGTAAACTCTCAGTTTTGAGGTAGCAGTTATTATATTTCTTAGATTCCTCCAAAAGAGACAACTGTCTGATTGCAAAACTAATTTTACATTTGAATTATTTGTAATCCAAGCTGTGATATCACAAATATTATATACGCCACTGGTAGTTTTGAGCTTTAAGAAATCCTACTAAGATTTATTACACAAGGCAAATAGCATGTTCGATTCAATAAGCTATCCCTTGAAACTTTGAAGTAGCTCAAATCTGTTTAAGTATCCAGTTCTTCCTCAAGCCATTCCCCCTCACTTCCTCCTAAACAGCCGAAGCATATCCTCTTGGCTTCTTTGTCAGACTATTTAAAAAAACCAAAACAACCCACACAAAACAACAAACCAAAAATCCAAAAACAAACAAACAAAAAGCAAAACAAAACAAAACAAACCAAAAATCCCACAAAAAACCAAACAAAAAACAAACCCAGGCTTCTAAGAGGCTAAATTATCACATACAGTTGCATTAATTAAGGGGCAGAGATTTTTCAAATGCTTTTTTAGGTCTGAGTGACTTGGAAGTACAAAAGGCCCTTCAGGCAGCTTTTCAACGGTTATCTCTCTCTCTCACCATGCCAGTATATCCTCTATCACATAAATGCTCCTTTTCCTCCCTGTAGTGGATTAAAAACTTATCTCTGTTGAACAATGGTATAAGATTTCTTAAACAGCCTAGCATCTCTCCTCACCCCCTTCCCCAAACACAAAGACAGACAAACGTTTGTTGCTATGGATTTAGAGAGTAGTGATATAGCTGGTCGTCATCCACTAACCCAGAAAATGAGTGTAAAGTTTGGGGTCTGAAGTAAACAGTAAAAAACCTGCAAGTGCTTAATGCAGCTGACACTGCAGAGGTTTGAGAGGTGGAGAGAGACAAGGTAGTACAAGATCAGTATGCGGTACCAATAACTGAGACAGAAAAGAGAACACTCTGCTTTCTACTCCCATTTTTGTCAAACTTCCAGTTAGTACGTCAAAAACATCCCTATTTTTTGTAGCATTTGTTTAATGTGAATATAACGCATTTCCTCCATACTTGCCTCCAAAAGTAACCAACCTACTTTCCCAGTGTTTCAAAAGGAAACAATGTATTTTGAGCGATTTCCTAAGAAATGTTTGATAGAATTTAATAGCTACACTGTCACTAGACAAGAGGACTGTCATGCATAAATGTCTTCACTCAGAGACATGGAGTCCTGCCTATTCTTAGGCTGCTCTTTTTCTCTGGTTTCCACACAGAGTTTATTTGTGTATATTGGGGAAATATTATTTTATAAGCTTAGAAATTATAGAACATGTCTTTTAAAAAAAAATCCCTTCAGTTCATAAGAACTCTGCTTTAAAAAACAAAATACAGAACTGTAAAACCTGAGTGATTTTTCCTTAGTCATTATAATAGAAAAAGAGCTTCAAATCACATTTCGTCTAAAATAAAACATGCCTTTGCATGCCACAGGTATTTTAGGACTGACATTTAAAATAATCCTACTGATATTGGC
>VWZN01000940.1:3737-15659 GCA_013396955.1 Regulus satrapa
GCATATATTGAAAGTTCTTGATAGTCAATTTTATACTTGTTCAGTCTGTTAGTCCTGCTAATTACCCTATCTCAAGAAATATATAAATCCTTTACGTTTCAAAAAGCACTCATATAGAATTGATGGGAGAATAGCATATTTTACATCCTCAAAACACAGATTCATAGATTAGGTTGGTTTGGAGGGTATCTTCAGCATTACCTAATTCCAATGCCCCTGCTGTTGGCAGGATGCCACCACTAGACAAGTTTGTTCAAAAAGTTCAATAGCACAACCTGGCCTCAAGCACTTCCAGGGATGGGGCATCCACAGCTTCTCTGGGAAATCTGTGCCAGTTCCTCACCACCCTCATAGTAAGGAACTTCTTTCTAATACCTGATAAAAACCTGCCCTCTTTCAGTTTAAAACCCTTTTTCTATCAATACATGCCCTTGTAAAAAGTCTCTCTCTGGCTTTCTTTTAGCCTCCTTCATGTACTGGAGGACTGCTGAATTCTTCTCTCCTTCACAAAGGACAAGGCAAAAATCTTTGCAATAATGCAAGCCGTACAACTGATTACAGTGATATCAACTGAATGTAGTAATATTGAAATAAACTTCAGGGTTTCAATATAAAATAACGTTAGTTAAACAGTTATATCTATTCTTTCTTGGTATAAAAGTAGAATATAGAATATTATGTGTAATCTAACTTATCTGGTAATTTGAAGTGAAAATTTTAAAAGAAAGTACAATTTTACTAATTTTCATCACTGAAAGTGACAGAAATTATTTTTCACTGCAGACATGTATTTCTCCCTGTGTGCTGTCTTCTAACAAAACACCTGCAATGTGCTACGTGAATATCAGCATGCATAAAAGGACTCACCACAATTTAAAGGCAGAAATTTCTTACACATATATGCATAATTGTATATACAGCTTCTTGTAGTTTTCTGAAAGGTCATCAAACTGGAAAAGAAGAGATTTACACAATCACTGTAGAAGTCTTTACTTAGCTATTAGGTGTGCATGGATAACAATTTGATTTTGCAGCCTAAGCAGGGATTAGGGAGTGTGAAAAAAGTGTCATATTTATGTGATTTATTTTTAGTTAAAACTGCAGCTTACCATCTTTGTTAGGTTAGTCAAAACTGCAGCTTACCATGATTGGTTGTCAATGTTTTCCTGTGCATAATGAACTGGAAAAGAGCTTTATTTTAATAATTTTAATAAGAGTTTTCTTTTACTAATAATCGTTGGGGAAAATATATTGATTGAAATTAAGAGCTTTCTGGGTACTGTGCATGTTACCTATCAGGCAGTAAGAGCAGTCCTGATATTTCTGTTTGGTGGTTTGCAAGATGTTTCAAACCATTCCCTCAAAATATCTTCAGAAAAAAATCCTCCTTCATTTGGAGATAAACTCCTGATGAAAAGAGATTACTGTGCATCCTGTAACATACTACCTTCTAGGGGAGATTTTCCCAGGCAAAAGTTAATTGTGAAAGCAGGGCTATACCCTCACAGATCTATTGTTTATACAAATATGGACATTTAATAGGAAAAAAAAAAAACCAAAAAAACAAACCCAAAAAAACCCCCCTGCTGTACCATCTTTAACAAACCCCATTTAACAGAATAGAAAATATAAGTGCAGACACAAACGACTTTTTTTAGTTCTATTTCTTTCTTTTGGTCACAATTTCTTAACTTCAAAGACCAAATAACTGTTTAGTAGTTCTACCACCTCCTTGTTTTACTAAAGACTGGGATAAACCTCTTGGAGACTGAGGGCTTTGCCTCATCTCTGCTGCATTAGGAAAATGCAGCAGTACCATGAAGACCTATGCAATCAGTATTAAAAAAATTAAGTAGCAGCTCTTTTGTCATGAAAATAATCCTGTTACAAATAGAACCATATTAACAGTGGGTTTTAAATTTTAATTCAGACATTGTTTTAGATAAAATATTTATTTGAAATGTACTGGTCCTTCTCAGTTTAATGCAGCTGTCACTTTAGTTTGAAAAATATGTTAGAACTCACAGGAAAAGCAAAATCCAAAGATTTTGGAAAGTCTTAGCTATAAGTGACAATCAAGAAACATCAACAAGAACAAAATGTATACCCAAGGTGAATTTCATTGGGAATTTTATTCCATTATTTTTGATTCAGAAAAGTGATAGATACAACAAGTAATCTGTGGTTTGAAGGAATACATTAAACAGTTTAAAACCCTTAATTTTTTTTTCACCAGCACGGTAGTCAAGTATATAACTTGTTGAGTTGGATTCTCTGATAGATGAGTTACTACTACACACTTACCTTGTTGCCATCTGACTCTAACTTTGCTCTTCCTGGGATGGTAGCCTGTCTTCTAAAATTTGTGTGTAACTCCAAAAAGTTTCTCTCTCACAGCCATCATCAGACCTAGTCATATTTTACTGATTTGTTTAAAGAAAGTGATGGCTGGAACTCTGAATTCTCATCTCACAGTGGGATTTCAATGCCTAAATATCTGGTTGACCATAGTCAAAGCACACAAAGGAGAACGTGAAGAACATTTTAATGTTCGTATTATCCTAGCTCATTCTTATGCATTATGTGATTCTAGACCCAGCATGCACCCTGCCCATGCCTTATTTTATCATATGTAAATGCAACCCATCTCTTTTCACTATGACTTTGAAAATAGCATTTTGAAATGGAGCAAGTACATTGAGGGTCATTTTGCAATCAATTCAGTAGATTATGTGATGCGGCTCAGTGTACCCATTAAAAGTGAGATTCAAGCTAATTATGGTACAAATAGGCATCTGTTCTTTTAATTTTACATTTTTGTTCAGCTTATTTGGATACTTTTTCTTTTGTCTTGTTTTCTGAAATAAATGTTTTAAAATCTAGGCTGAAAAGTAGACTAAATATATGAATTGGGATCCTTTTAAGGGGTACCAAAGATCCAGACTATGACAAAGTTACTGCTCAAATATGGTATATATAGTGATTAAAGTGAACATTTAATGTTTAATGAAAGTTCTTTTTATTGGTTTAAAATCCTCCATGAAGTTTTGATGGCATACGAGTATGTTACATTTTTTGTTTATCCTATTGAACAACTTTATAGATTCCCATCAGCCTTCATACTTCTATGATCTTTAATTGCTTATTTAACAAGCACTACTTTTAATTACTATTCAGGTAATTATTGTAGAATTATCCTCAATAATTCCACTATTTCTTTTATCAAAGCCCAAATCCAATTGGGAAGAGCAAGTGCTTTTATCCATTAATTTTTTCTGGTCATATAAAATTGGTGGGCCATGAAAATGACTAGGGGGATGGAGCATTTTTCCTATTAAGACAGGCCAAGTGATCTGGAGCTATTCAGCATAGAGGGGAACCTCACTGTAGCATTTCCATCCTGAAAGGGCACTTATAAAAAAGAGAAGAGTGACTTTTAACATGGGCAAATTGTGATAGCACAGGGGAAGGGTTTTTAAACTAAAAGAGGAGAAATTTTGATGAGATGTTAGGAAGAAATTCTGTACTCAGGTGGTGGTGAGGCACTAGAGCTGTTGCCCAGAGAAGTGAATGCTCCATCCCTGGTAGTGTTCAAGGCCAGGTTGGATGGAGCCCTGGAACCTGGTCTAAACTTCAAGGAACCCACTGGTAAAGCAATGGGTAATGTAGATTTTTGGCAATTCCTTTTAGATTAATATTTTCTCTTCTATATCTCTTTTAATGACTATCAACAATCCATTATAAAAATCTACAGAATATATATGCAGAGCATATTTTTCTCTATTTTAATATCCTCTGCTATTTAAAAAGTATTACTGACAAATGGTGGGCTTTTATATTAAAGGAACAATTAATAAATTTTGGTTTTATTCCTTAAGTGTAAATATTACTAAATTACCCTGCTCAGCAGTTTTATTTTCCAAAGTATCTTGTAACTTCTGCAGCATCTATTTTTGTAGATAGTAGGGCTATATTTGAATATACTATTCAGTTAGTTTTGATCTTCTGTTCCTGAGAAATACACGCTTAGCTCATAACCTTCCCATTTTCTAACAAAATTGGAAATTCTTTAATCAATATTTTGTTTTAAATTAACATTTTTCTCTGGCTTAAATAGTTATATTGCTGAAAGTAAGGATTTTGATATCAACAGTTTTGACTCTGAGATCTTCTGCTTTCTTTGCCTTGTTTAAAAAAAAACAACCACTTCTTAAGTTATTTTCTACAGTTTTGGGGTATCTACTAATAAACAAACATGCCTTTTTCATTTTTAGTTTCTGTGATGGTCTGATCATTATTCAGATTATGTTTAAACAGATTTGAAATCTTATTTTTTACAGCTATTGTAGCTGATGCCAGAAATGATCATTAGTTGCTTGGAGTTATGTTCCACAGAAGAGCTGGGAGTAATATACAGGCTTTCGCATTTCTGGGTCTTAACTTAAGCCATCACTGGCCAACTGCAACAGAGAATAAAAAATACAAACTGTTACTGCCTTAGTGCACTTTTCTGAGAATTTCATTTAAACAGTGGTAATATCAAGTACAATGACCTATTCTATTTCTTTAAATGTTTCTTACTCCCAACTACTCGCTGGATAAGTCAGGTGATGAGACATTGCTACAAGTACAGAAAATAGCAACATGTGAATCTATTTGTGAAATATATTTATTCTACTTGCCAGCAGACAGGCAAGTAGAATAAACAAAAAATCTGTAACATGTAATCTCTCAACTAGTAATTTTGTGGTCCATTCTCTGATGACCCTATCACCCTGCTATCTTACCTCTGAATTTGAATTGGCAAATAAATGACATCTCATTTTCCATCACACACCCAAATGTCCTAAAGGGAAAATTTTCAATCAGTATGCCATTTCTTCTGTCATTTTGTAAACTGTGGTAAGAATAAATGTTTTAGAGGGATTTAGTTCTTTCTAGGAAGCATCCTTAAGGGCCCTAATCTTCACTTTTAACCCCCACTCAAAGCATAGAATATATATGCATTGTCTCAGTGTTTCAGTAAATTGAGGAGTATTGGGAATATCTGTTTAATAGATTTGACACTTATATGATTTCATAAAGTGTCATCATCTATAAATTGAAACTCTTGGTAATGAAACTATTTTGAAACAAAAAGTAAAATAGATATTTACTTCATGTGAACTAATTTCATTCATTTCTCAAAATATGCTGTTCAGTATAAGAAAAAGTAACTGTTTCGTGTTACTTGCAGTAAAGCACAGTCACAGCAAAGTGGGTTTGAAGCTTTATTTTCTGTTATATGACATATATGATTGTACAAAAACTGCATGAAGATACGCAAAAGTAATCATTGACTTTTAAAACCAGATTAATATGTATTAAAATTCACATTGTTTTTCTGGTCTTTTATATCAGTCCATCTGTACAATCATCTGCATAAAACAGAAGGGCAGACAGTACTCTGACCACATTGTTGTTTCCAGTGTGGTGATGAAGACACTTTTGAAGTGCTGTAGTTATGTGGTGTGTTTTTTCAGGCTAAAATAGATGCTCAATCCAAAGGTTTCCCATTTCCTGGGCATATTTTGTAGTTCATTTAGGAGGTACTGCTGTGTCCACTATGTAAATCTGGAATATTTCCTGTCAATTAATTCAGATACCATGTATTGGCTATGTTTAACTCGACATCTTTCCCACAGGTTCTTTGGGCTTAGGTATTGGGCAGATCCTGTTTGTTTGGGTGGGATTTAAATTCAGATTAATTAGACTGAATTAGGTGCAAAGTTATCCAGCTCTATTAACTGAAAACACTTCTGAAAAATGCAGAGGATAAGTCTGCATTTCCCTGTACATTGTTGCAAAAATGGAAATTACCATAATCTCTCCAGACAATAAAAGGACAGAAATGTGATTTATTCAAATCTAATATTTAAGCCTATCAATTTCACTGAAGGTGTCCTTAAACTGTTAAACTATTTCAAATTCTTTTCTATTTTACCCTTTCTTTCTACCACAATGAACACTAAGTATCACAAACAGATAATGGCTTTTTTAAGTTTGCAAAACCCTTGCAGAAATTAAGCCAATGTCAAAGAACTTTCTAATAGGCTGACTGCTACTACAACTATGACTCTAACTGAGATTTTGGTAGAAGTCTCCATAAAAAACCAAACAAGTTCCCACAACAATTTTGTCTACTTAGCCTTTTAGTGACAAATTGACACACAAAAAAATCTTTCTAGATATCTTTGATATGAAACATAAGAAAAACATTTAGTCCTCTACCTATTTGTATTTGATCTGTAAAAGTCTCTAGCCCAGATGATGCCAAATTTCCAATTTCAGTCATCCTTCCTGTATATTCAAGTAAACTCTCAAAAGCAAAAATAATGTAATTTTGGTAGCTACACACTGAAAGAGTATCACATGTGAGTGGCTTTATAGGCTCAAGAGGTATGAGGACCTCCATGAGCTGTTGTTACTTTCTGAGCATCTGAGATTAAAATGATAGTGTATATGTAAATAAAATATTATAAACAACACATTTTTCATATATATGGGCAATATATTATATATATATATACACAATATATAAAAAGTAGAAAGCAGAAAGAGATTTATACATACATATTTAAAGTGCAGTCTGAAGAAAAATCAATTGTTAAGATATGTAGTAAGTCTTACTTGCTTTCATCTTCAGCCTTTCAGTAGCTGCATTCCTGCCTCATTATTGCTAGCATAAAAAAAGAGAAAGAACTAATATGCATTTAAATAGTTACTAGGGGAAAATATGGTCTCTCTATGTAATCTTTAACAGTTACAGCAACAAAATGTTGATGTAATTTATAGCAGACCAGCATGTTTCTTCAGATGTGTTGTAAGTCCCTAAATTAAATTAATTTAAAAGAGTAAATAACATATGTACAATGATTTCTGTGTGTGTGTGTTAAGCTGCTTTTAATCTTCCACAGAAAGACTAATACCCATTAGTAACTCTGCCTTTTTGAAGCCATAAGATATTTATTTATAAATGATCCTCAAATGTCATGTCTTCTCTGTAAAAAATTATAGCCTGGAAAGGCATAGAAATGGTGCAGGCTCAGCTGATTCTCTCTTGCTTCCATTTAGTCTTAAAATGTCTAAGAGAGCTTTTTTGAAACTCCAAATCTTGTACTACTTCCCTCTACTTTTCTAGAATATTTAGACAACTCAACTCAATGTGGTCCTCAAAATTCTCCAATAGACTTGGGGACAGTGGCTAGAGAGCCTGGGTATTTCATATATCACTGTTAGTGATGATCCTTCTGGAGAAAAACACTACTGGAGATAAAAAGCTCGAAATGCTGATGCCAAAAATACACTGATTCTGAGTCATTCTTAACATTTTCAAGCTTTTTTGTCTTTTCTGCTACCTAATAGATTTCTTAAGATTTTCATTAAAATCTCACTTCCTGGCCAAAGTATTACTTAGTTCTGACTGGCTGTACTGTTTCATTTTTAAGAATCTCTTTCTGCTGTAAGACAGCCCGTCTACATGAGCAATAGAAAGAATCTATCTTCAGTGGCTACTGTCAGAACATCTTCATTTGTGTGAAAACTTAGGCAAATGAAGTAACTTTCTTCAGACAGGAGTCAAGTAATAATGATTCAGTGCTGGTAAGAATTCAAATATAGTTACAATACTGCTTGCATCTGTGACAAAATTTTTTAAAAGGAGTTAAAAGCAGTAATATCCTAATGTGATAAAACCAGACAAGTCTAATTTTCTGTGTTTACTATTCTCTGTGGCTATTTTCTAAGCATAACACATTCTGCAGCTCTTTCATGCACTCTAAAATGAACTCCATCTCCTCTAGGAAGCATAGCATGAAAACTATGCATTAAAAACAACAACAACAGCAACAAAATTATACCTTAACACTCTGACTTATTTATAATTTTCTCATCCAGAAGTACTGTTAGTGGTCCATCAAGATTATGCCGGGAACAAATATATCATATGACATTGTATCAACACTTCAGTAAGTTAGCTATGCAGCCAGGTACCTGCATGATTATGCAAATAGAGGCACTATTGCCTTATCAGTCAAAACCACTGGCAGAATGCCTGGGAGACAGATTTCAATAAAAGAGATACATTCTATCTCAGCGAGGCTGACATTAATAATTTATGATTAATCAGTTTATGGAAACATATTAACAACAGAAGGCTGTGGACAGCAAGATTGATTTCTTGCCTCCATTTTCCCCATTTTTTTTGCCCTCCTACCTGACTTAATTTTATTTTTATTTTTTTAATGATTAAAAGCCATGTAGAGGACACAGTTCCTCACAAGAAAATGAATTAGCATCTAAAAGAACCATGTGGAAGTGCTGAGCTGGGGATGGAGAAATGAGAAATCATATGACTTCCTATAACATCAGAGCTGAGTTGGTGTAAAATTTGCACTTATATCTCAACAACCAGGCCTATGTCAGGACATCTTAATAATAAAAAATGAATTAGTATTATCATTAGTATTCACACCTGGGCTTTAGCTGTGAAGTGTAAAATATCAGAAGTCTAAATAGCATGAGCAGCATGAACATCATCCATCCTAAGAAAAATAAATTAATGCAATGTTCCCTCATGAAGAATTGCTCCAAATGTGACCTTTGCTTGGAGCCCATGCATAAAATATTTAAGAAAATATTAATTTAAAACTTGGGAATATAGTCTGTAATTCAGACAAGGGAAGATCACTCCTTGATAAAGTTCTAAGCTTCCACTTCTGAGCTGAGCCTCTGAAATGCTTCTGTAACTTCTTAAAATCCAGGTCTAAAATAATTGAGCAGAATCACCTGGAGCTTGTTAGCATTAATCTCTAAGGCTAGGACACATACACAGACATTGGCTCAAAAATGTTGGTCTTCCACCATAGTATGCTTTGAAAATCTAATGAAATGGTCTCTGCATAAAGGACAGATAGGACAATGCCAGATTTGAGTATCTAATGAGACCTTACTGAATTCTTCTGAAATTAAGCGAGCTAATATAGTTTTGCATGATGCAGAAATCATGTTTCAGAAAAGAAGGGGAAAAAAAAACAGGATAAACAGAAACAAAACCAAATCAAAAGAATGGAAACCCCCCCTAAAAAAAATTGAAATAGAAAGAAATGTTCTCAGAAATAGGCTGCCTGAAATTTACGAAGAACAATTTCTCTTTCATCAGAGGAATGTGTAATGTTAATACATTTTATATGCTACAAAGGGTTTTTTCTTTTAGTGTTTATTCTAATTTAGTATCGTGATACTACAGTTTTGTTTTTTAATTTTGTTTCCTAGTTATGCACTTTCCTTAGATGTTTTTGTACCTAGCAATACACACCTCTATTGAGCAACAGAAAAGTGAAAGACAGCAAAGTGCAAAGTGAGAGTTGAAACACAACTATATCAGTATCAGAATGTGTACTTCATTATACTCCTCTGCTTTGCCATTGTAAGGTTTGAAAGCATTAATTTATACTTTGAAATTTTAACCTGCATATACATTTATTGCTATTAACCACCAGAGACACTTAAACAATGTACTAACAGAATCTGATGTAGCCAAATTGAGCCACATTGCAAAGCAGAAGATTTCTGGAACTATCAGTGATAAAAGTAATTGATAAATCAACCACTAATTGACTTGAGATAATGAAGGTACATTTAAAATGCAGTGAGATTGTGTCCTAATTTGCTTTGTAGAGATAGAAGAAAGATTACTGCAATATTTCTCGGTAAATGGTGTGTTTAAACAAATCAGATAAATATGCAATTAAAAAAACTGGTAAATTATACTGATTGTGGTTCTGTCTTTGTACAGAGACAACTTTAGCCCAACATGCAAACACCCAGCTTTTTTTTTTTTTAATTTTTTTTCTCTGATTTAGGCATGTATATCAACAAGTGGGATTATATAAGGTGCTATGATTTTTAGTAGAACTTCTATATCCCTCTGTAGTGCAACTTTGGAAAATGTGACATCAGAATTTCCTAAATAGCTATTTAAATTTTAATTATAATATAGTATTTTCCTGGAACCCCTTCTGCAGATAACACATTCCATGCATTTCAGGGTGATTTAATTTGTACATGACTGTCTACTCATTGTGGGCAGATCTCACTTATTTCTAACTCTAGAAAATGTTAAAACTAATTGCAACACAAGTTTTATCCATTCTAGAAGAATAAGGTTTCAACTGATCCTTTGGTAACCATTTGGAATTGAAGGAATATGCGCAGATACAACTTTTATGTGATTCCCACTTGGATGACTGAAAATGTCAAGTATGTTTGCTATTATTTTTCAGTAGGGGTCATTCAGTTTTCTTGAAGAATCAGCTGAAAATATCTGGACTATAAATTAAAACAGACTATTTAGGACAATAATTTAAGACTAAGATTCTTGCTTAGTCCACAAAATTGATTTATTTTAGAGCAGGCTTGGCTTCCAGAAAGCAGCTACCTCCAGCCCATGAGAATGTGGAAGACATCAGGCTGTGCTGCTCTGGAGGAGACCAAGTCATCCTCTCGTCTCCATTTCCCAGTGTCAGAGCACTTGCTCCAAATCATTCACAACTCTGAGGTGGTTTTTTTTATTTCCTGATTATTAATTTCTAAGTACCCTGTTCACTTTATCCTTCAATGGGAGGTGGTCTGTGCTTCAAGTCTTTCTAATATGTATCGTCAAATGCATGTTAAAGGATTTGCAACAAAGAGAACACGAATAATTTGTTTTCAAACTGGGATTTAACAAGGGGAAGTTTATTTAATTTATAAAAAGTGCAATTTAGATGGGAATTGAGAGATAGCATTTCTGACACATGCTGTTATGCTATTAGTGTAACATATCAAAATACTGCAACCCACACCTTGCAGAGATTTTAAAAGACAAGTTTGACAAATATCTTTCAGCCGTGGTTTAGCTACATTAAGCCTATTTCAAAGCCTGTAAAAGTAACAGGATGACCTAGAAATTTATTCAGGAGATCCTTTCAGTCCTATAGCAATGTATAAATATATGATGCATTATGTGTCATATCCCAGCAGAAATTACTTTCTCACCAATCTAAATCTCTCTGCTCAGGCCATAAAATAAGTCCAGACAAGTGAAAGTTTCCTTTACATAAGTGCAAAAATCCTTAGATAAATATTGGACCTCTACTATAAGCTCAGCTAAGGATTACGTTTAGAGCACAGAAATAAAAGTAAGTAAAATTTAAATGCAATGTTACTCTTTCTGTAGCTATGTAACCCATAGCCTCAGATGACTTCAGTACCTTCTAATGATTCCACTATGAAGCTGCAAAATTTTTTTTTAATATTTTTTTTCTTCTAATACTTAGTGCATTTGTCTAAAGAAAACTGAGGGAACTCAGCTCGTACTACAAATTGTAGCTCTGTGGATGTCATAATTATCTTCAAATACCTTGAATCAATTATTTTAATAAACTCCCAACTACAAATTATTGACCCGATTTTCAACAGAAAGTCCAAGAATTTTATGTTTCTTCTTTGAAAATAGAATTTTGCCAAGAATATCTTTGCCTTACTTCAAGTGTTCACTACTTCTGGTTGATACATTTCTGTATGGAATGTGCCTTTCTTCTCTCTTTCTCTCTCTCTCTTTTTTTTTTTTTTAGTTTTTCTTTCTTTTTAGCACTTTTTCACTACTTTCTGTTTAGGGTTCCCATCCCATTTCTTCCTTTACATTGAAAGAAGGAGAACATTAACTGTGCAAAATCCAGTTTGATTGGATTATATGTGGAGGAAAGGCATGTCAGAGGACTTCTTCTGTTCCATTTTCAAAAATGACACAAATTCTGAAGACTTTTATTATTTTCAGATTTTCCAGCACTGGGAAGATAAAAATAATCCTGATACTTTGTAGGTTGGGGTTTTTTGCTGGTT
>VWZN01000941.1:4364-38182 GCA_013396955.1 Regulus satrapa
AGATCATTCCTTTAAGTGAGATGGTGAGTTCCTAAAAAACATTACTACTTTGAGTAATTCTTGAATGGCTTCTTTAAGTAACCGCATATGAATAATTTCTTAAGAACCTGAAGATGTAAATATCTTTTAATTTGAAGAGTTTTAGCAGGCAGTGGTTGTCCATGATAAATCTAACTCTCAAGTGACATTTTCTCCCCATCNTGTTATTGCAGTGTGTGTTCTCCTCAAACTTGTTCAGTAACTCTAGGGGTGCACTTAATGGGTGCTTAGCCTCAGCTTTCCCGTATACTGTGTTTAAGATACTGACTTTGTCCATGTTGTTCGAAACAGAAAAGGCTTAATGACTGCAATAAATACCTCCTTTATATTGCTGATTCAAAAATACAGGAAATCAACCTGTTTAACAAGGGTGTTTAAACAGCTTTCTTAATCTGAGAAGTGTATTATAACCAACTGCACCAATATTTGACACCAATATTTTAGCCAGTTTATGTGAAAATTGCTTCTATAAGAGATTCATGGCAGCAATAGAAATTTAAAAACAGAAATGAAATTTCAGATGCTTTCTAACAATTCTGAACATTGCAGAGAGCATTGCAGAACCTCTAGATCTGGTCTTCTCTATGGCCTCTATTGTTATTGTTTCCCAGCTTACAGCTTCACATCAGTGGAAATGATTTTGCTTTCTTTTCTTTTGTGAAAGGGTTTACTGGACTTGAAGAGTAGGTTTGATCGCTTCCTTCAAGAATCTTTCAATAACGATCGGCTCTTCAAGCAGACAATTGCGGGTGACTTTGAGTACTTCCTCAACCTCAACTCCAGGTCTCCAGAGTACCTCTCATTATTTATTGATGATAAGCTGAAAAAGGGAGTCAAGGGAGTAAGTATAAATCAACTCAAAATATAATGCTTTTTGTGCTGTAAACTTGGATGGAATTAAACTAAGCTACTTTTGTAAGAATTATTTTTGTATTAAGAGAAATGACAATTTTACCTTCAGAAAGGTGTATAAAACACATCTGAGCTCATAACACTTTTGATCTAAACTTAGAGAAAAATCAGGTGTAAGGAGATCTCTGTGGCTTGTCACCTACCTCAGAAGCAGCATACCTGAACTACTTATAACAGATACTGCCTCAAAAACAATTAGGTTGTGGTAGATTCTGCAGCTCCCTTCTTTTGAAACCTTACATATAATTTCCTAAAGTATATTTATAGTTTGCTAGCTATTCTCATTATCCAATAATTTCTTTTGTAAATTAGTTTGGTTAGAGAAAAGGGTCTGTCTTTGCTTCTTTTTACTGTTTTTACAGACCAGAGAACTATACTATTACCATATCTGTCTTCTAGTTCTAGATACATCTGTTGCCTTCAGTCTTAGCTTCTTTCATGAAATTTTCTGAGGAACAGAACCCAGAACTGGACAGGATGGTTCAGCTGAGGCTTCAGTTACCCTAAATAAAACTTAGTATTAGAGCATAGAATTTATACTTTGGAAGTCAAATAAATGGGAGTATATTCTGTGTTCTGTAAAACAAATATTTTTGTGTGGCACATTTTGTGTGGCTTTGCGAAACATATCTTAACAGTTCAAAGCTTATTCCCAGCTAACTTTTCTGCTCCAAATACTGATTTTCCTCATGCTTTTTTAAACTTACCAGGAACTTTTACTGTATTTATCAAGGCATTGTACCCATTCATTGTTTCCCTTCTCCCTAGCTCTTGCCTTTCCCTTCATTTTTGATCTATTTCTTTCTCCACTTTATTGAGTTAGTGCACCATTCTTTCAGCTGTCAGTCATGTGTTGGACCAGTTTTGTTGGTTACTGTTAGACCATCTGCTGCTGTGAATTACTTTAAGTATTTAGGTTGTGTAAGACACTTGTGCTGGAAGATTAAAACCATAAAATTATTTATTTTACAGCTAACAGAACAAGAAGTAGAAACTATATTGGATAAGGCAATGGTTTTATTCAGGTTTATGCAAGAGAAAGATGTTTTTGAACGCTATTACAAGCAGCACTTGGCAAGAAGACTTCTCACGAATAAGAGTGTTTCAGATGACTCTGAGAAAAATATGATCTCCAAATTAAAGGTAAGATACTACTTGCATAGTTTTTAGGGTTTTTTTTTTCTTTTTTGTTTTTCATAAATACGGTTTTTATCTGTTTTTACCTGAGATGTATAGCTAATGTTAACCTTGATCGCTGCTAAATACAGAGTTAATTTTGAAAATCCCAACAGAAAATACAAAAAGCTTTTTGAATATTTTCATGGAATGAGGAAGGAAGGAAATACTGAAAAGCCCCTGTGATGAGAGTGCAAGCTACAAAACTATTTTTTTCTAAGTTTTTAGATAATAAGACAACTGCAGAGACTGAATCTGAAGACTGTTTTTCCTAGATTTTCCATTATTCACAGTACAGTTTTGTTATTGCTTGTGGTTTTTTTTCTTTTAGTTGCCTCCATCAACTGACTGGTGATGATAATGCACAATTCCTTTTTGATTGAGTGGGTTGAAAAAAAATTCCTATCAGTCTGTAGAAATACATATTCCTTAGCTGGTTAAATACTGATTAAATAGACCAAGAGAGAGAGAAAAAGGTAAAGCCTAAAGTTGAACAGACCTTAAACAAAGTTTTATTGTAGTTTCTTTCCCAGTGGCATGATAAAAGAGTAGACCACTTCTGAAGCAGAGGCATCCTAAAATCAAACTGCACTGATCCTTATTTTTGACCTTCATATTCTATCAGTGAGCGAAGGTTGTCTGTATCAGATTTCCCCAAATTTCTTAGTATTAATTCCATCTCAATTACTTCTCCACTAGTTTTAGCCTGGTGATTCAGAAGGCACAGGGCACACACACATTTCCAAGATGAGTCAGTGCACATGATGATGAGTGCCCTCTTTTCTTACAGAACTGCACAGTGGTCAGGATGCTGAAGCTAACACACTTCCTTTCCCATGTATTCATGGTATGGGTTAGAAATGGGCACACAATCCTGCATGTGCACATCTGCCTTCTCACAAGGCTGGGAATCTTGCTGGGTAATCTGCAGTAAGCCTTCAAAATAAAACAGTCCTAGGACAATGGGAGTTTCCTTGTGCTATAAAAGGGTTCTGTTTCCTTTACAGAATTGTGCTAAAAGCAAGTAAAAGTGTATGTCTTGATGTGATAAGCTTTCACAGTCTTTTTAATATGATACAGAAATCTAAGACAAAAAATACAATAATGGAGAAAAGAGAAGGAAAGCAAGTTAAGACCTGTGCAAGGTTAGATTATTATGTAACATAGGAAACTTTTCTGAGATCTGAATGTAATGCAGATAGAAATTCCAGTAGCCAAAATATAGAAATGTAATTTTGGGGATTTATAAAGTAACCTCAGTTTTGCAGTTTGCCTATCAGAAGCTTTATTTTCATGGTGCAGGTAACAACAAATTATTTTGTGTTATTTTAGACTGAATGTGGATGTCAATTCACATCGAAACTGGAAGGAATGTTTAGGGACATGAGCATCTCAAACACAACGATGGATGAGTTCAGGCAACATCTTCAGGCAACAGGGGTAAGTGCTGGGGTCCGTCTGCTTGTCCTTTTTTTGCTTCAGTACAAACCCTGCACATTTGTGCATGCCTGTGGTTCTTCCTTCATTGATAAATGCATGTTCTGAGTGGGACTTGGTCAGCTTGTGCAGATTGTTCCTTTTACCGTCTTCTCTTATAAACGTATCTTATAAACATTTCCTGAAGTGACAGAGTCGGTTCAGAGCTCTAGTGATCCGCAGCTCGAGTAGTGCCTGTTTCATTCCATAAAATCTGTGTGCTCAAAGGGGCCGGGCCGCGGGTGCGCGGCTCAGCGGCTCTGCCGGGCGGCACTGCCAGGGGGCGCGCTGTGCCCAGCCTGGCCATTCGCCCGCCCCATCCAGCTGTGCCGTCTGCCAACTCCCATGCGTGTTTCCCAGCAAAGCTGTCCTATTCCCATTCTTCCCAATTCATCACCAGTTGTGATGTGTATTTTTTGCTAACAGCAAGAATACTGCATGCTGCAGCATTTGGGAAGCATACCATCTCATGTTGAGCTTTCCTGACACAATTAATGCCTTTGCTAAAAGCTAAACTGCTGTTTTATTGCAAATTTCAAGATTTAGCTTTTCAAGTTTTCTTGCAAATTAGCTAAAAAAGCCAAATATGGATTTAGTTATTTAATTAGTAAACTTTCACCTTTTTCTAGAAGTAGGCCCCTGGAATATTTTTAGAGAGACATCATTCTTTTTGAGATATTAGTTTACTTGCTCTAAAACAATATTTTTCTGTACTGATAGTCAGTAGCACTTAACAGTGTATAATAGACAGCCAAGTAGTTCCCTGTGTGTAGGTAGGTAGGGTCAGTACAGCAACCCTGTTTGAATCAGTTTCAGAAGTCTGAATGCCAGGAATATTTCTATGGCTATATGCTGTCCAATGTCCCTGGTTGTGCAAGGTGATATAAAATTTTTGTTGTCTTGAAGCAGTTGGCTGAAATCCTCCTCCTCAGCATTCTGTGACTCATCATGAGTAGGAGAACAGCGTGTTCTCTAAGTGGATTCAGAAATGGATGGAGAGGAAGTGAATAAAGGTGTTTGAACAGGCAGCTTTACTACTGGTTTGTTTGGTTTCTCTGCTTTAGAAGCTAGTCATGTTTTGCTTCTGGAATGCTTGAAATATAAATACCAATAAAAATTTGTTGGAACATTTCCATTTTTTTGGTAGCATGGTGGGCTTGGACATGTTGGGGGAAAAGGGGGCTGTGCTTAAATGTTCAGGTACTTTACATGACTGCCTTAAAAGAAGTAAGTTAATAAATGATATCTCTATCTTCTTTTTAGCTATGTACATTGAAGAAGATGAATATCAAATGTTAACAGATGTTCTTTTAGGCTTTATTTGAAACTTCATCTTTCTCTAGGCAAGACACCAGTAGTTCATGTGATGGTTTCCTTTTGGTCAGTCTAATCATGACTGTTAGTGAAATTTCCAGAAGTACTATTTAGGAAATACAGGAAGATTTGGGGGATTTTGAAACTGTTGAATTGCTGGTGATGCTGTTTTATATGAAATAGCTTGTTTTACTCCTTTTTAAACAGTTTGGGTATACTGAATGTGTACGGTGCCTCCAAGAGGAGGCATCTCCTTTTCTCTAAATAATCTTACCTGCAAAATTTACTTCTGGATCCTCTGTCCTGAGGTATAGGCAGTGCCAAGGTCTGTGCAGATGGTTTGCTCTCAGAAGATAGAAAGCTCAGCACCAGGGAAAGTCCAGGCTAATAGATTGAGAAATTTCTCTAACTGTGATCCTGGACTATTTCTTGGAGTTCTGTGAAGACTGGATCACTGCAGGGCACTTTCCACTAGTTCATACCCCTTTTATGCTGAAAAGACATCTTGTAAAATAAATGGCTTCTGAAACTTTTTTTGTGTTACCAACTGCTTAGTGCTCTTTATAATGTATGATGGGAGGCATTCTAAATTAGTGCTGTGTTCTGGTCTGGCAAAGACCAAAAGATTTTGGGAAATTGTTGCCATCTCAGCTCAAATGCTTCAGTTCCAGATAAACGTATTTTCTGTGTCCTTCTGTCTACACTGATGGCCTTTTCCCAAACTTTGGCTGGAGGAGGAAAACTGTTGAAGCTTGTGTAGGTTTCTCAGAAGTTTCCTGGCCACAAGTTGGTTGGTGCACACAGGCATTCAGTGCACACAATACAAAAACTCTCCTGTAGTGCATGGGAATGCTACTCTGCTATTGAGTAGTCAAAGTTTCTGAGTTCAGGTGACAGTTTTTGATCTTCTAAAATATAATGTGCTCTATTTCTCTGTAGTGGATTTATATAAGTTGAATATTGAACGCTTTGGGTTTTTTTATTCATGTGTGTCCATGTTTGAAGGTATTGGTTGTGCCTCCTAAAGCTAAAAGTAGTCAGTTTAAGCTTACTAATGCTCAGCTTAGTTGGGATACCTAGTGAGGATCATGCATCATGATAGCCAGACCTTTATCATCTGCCAGCACATCTTTATAGCTCAGCACCTGAGCTGGGGAATGTTTCCTCACCAGTGCCGAATATTCCAAGTCCTGGCTGCTCTTAGGGAAAAAGGATAGGTGGGCTGTGCAGAAGTGAGTAGCTGTTGACATTGTAGTCCACAGATAAGTTCCGTATGATTCCACATTAGATAGTCACTATTTCCCCTCTACTTACAGAGACTACATTTAGAAAGAGTTATTTTGGAACTGACACATTTCATGCAACCCAGCTCTATAGCATGTCATCAAAAAACCTATTTACAAAGATTGGTTGCACGTATCCTAAGTTCTGTTTATGATCACAGACATTTAGTTCATGATTAAGAATTCCTTTTGTTCAATTCTTTATGGTCTTAAATGCTGCTAGAGGGGAATATTATAGAGGATATTTGCTGTACCATCTACTCTGATAGTAATGAATCAATGTATTTGTCTGGTTTTGTAAAAAAGCATGTTTGCAGATGTCTATTTCTTTTGTAGTCAGGCAAAATTCTAAGTATTTACTCAGATACAGACAACATAGTGAAACATGGTCTTGTTTTAAAATAGTGTATGTTTTCTTCCAATTACCCTTAGGTCTCACTAGGAGGTGTTGATCTCACAGTGCGTGTCCTCACAACAGGTTACTGGCCTACCCAGTCAGCCACACCAAAGTGCAACATCCCTCCAGCTCCCAGACATGCTTTTGAAATATTTAGAAGGTATGTATTACTAGAGATTGTTAGGTAGACATTTTAAGAAGAAACTTTCTAAATTACCTGTACTGATTTTTTTTTTTTAACCTGTACCGATTTTTTTGTTAACAGCTTTGCTGTTAAAGATGTGCTAGCAAACTGCTTTTCTTCAGCTAATGTGAAAATTGGAGAATGCAATAGTTGCATTATGATGCTTGAGGTGTTGGGAGATTTTAAATAGAAGTCTGACAAAATTTAATATTTTGAAAAAGGAAAAAGTTATAAATGTTTTAAGAATGTCCTCAATAGCTCCAAAAGGCTAAGTAACTTTTAAAACTTATTTCTTCTTCAATACAAAATATGATCTATATATTGTTTTCATTTCAATTCTATTATAGATTTTATTTAGCCAAACACAGCGGGCGACAGCTGACACTCCAGCATCACATGGGTTCTGCAGATCTCAATGCGACTTTCTATGGGCCTGTTAAAAAGGTAGAGAATCAAGATTATATAAATATTGTATCTTTTTAAAAAAGGAAGCAAATACATATTTTTTGGTAGCTTCAGAATTTTGTAAAATAAAAGCAAACCCATTGAGAATAAGAAAAAGATGCCTTCCATGAGCCTTATAGTCTGATTCTTTCTTTGCAGTTTTGGTTTGACTTTTCTTTTCCCCCTCTGAATCTAATTTGAATGCATCACTTAGCATGATCTTTTATTTGTAGAAAAGTGGTAAATGTGATGAAGGGACCTCAGTTGTTTGAGTGGCTTGGAAATTTTTTTGACTGTCAGTGAAAAGACACTTATCAGTTACTTTTGCTAAGCAAAGTTTAGCCTGCTTTTCATATGCAGAGTACAATGTGGACAACATTTTTTCAGAAACAAGACTCTAGCAGAGTTTATAGAAGTGTAGTGCTTAATTTGTACAAGAAAGGACTTTTGTATTGATTAGATTTCTATTGAGTAGACCAGTACTAAAATGCTAAGCTAGAACTAGTAATGGCATGATGCTTGGGAATGTAGGAGGCAATGAAAAATGAAAGCAAAATTCTTCCAATGAAGCATTAATAACATGCATTTTTGAGGATGTTGAAATCGTGTTACTTTAAAGATAAGGTTAAGAAAACTTAGAAGAAAACTTTAAAGATAAGGTTAAGAAAAATTAGAGGGTGGATTATACAAATAATGGAGCAGGGGTCTCAGAGGTGGTGAAGTCTCCATCCTTAGCAATGGTTTGTTTGATTGGTGACCATGGCACCTTTGTGTGGGCTTCCAAGCTCGATCTCCCTGGCATTGTCAGGCAGCTGCTGGAGGAACATCCTGGTCATGCCCCCAGGTGTTTGCTTTTCTGTTGCTTCTGTAGGCTGAACTCCTAGAGAAATTTTTCATCATGAAACTTTCGTCTTACCAGGATAAAACATTTTTCAGTGAAGAATAATCTAACAGTAGTTTTGGAATTTTAAAATAGGAAGATGGCTCAGAAGTCGGTGTAGGAGGTGCCCAAGTAACTGGCTCAAATACACGGAAGCACATATTGCAAGTCTCCACTTTCCAGATGACAATATTAATGCTATTTAACAACAGAGAAAAATACACATTTGAGGTAAGTGGTGTGGGTTTCTTACCTAATTCTAAATAACTCGTTTGGAGACTTTCTTATCCTCTTGAGTTAGGCATTTGAAGATCAGGTGCCACTGACTCTATTTGAATATGCATCAGGCCAGTTGACACAAGAAGTAAATCTTTGGCAATGCACCTGGGAAGCAATTCTAAGGGAGGAAATTATTTGGGAGCAGAAAGTTTCAGAAAAGTTGGAGAATTGTGAGTGTGGTTGTTGTAGGCCATTGAGCTGTAGAAAAGCTGAAGCTGAAATGCAGCAGGTGGCTCCATTTCCTCATTTTGTCTTTGAGAAACTGGATTTAGAGGCCAATGGGTGGAGAAGGGTTTGTATCCTGGCTTTTGCAATACCGAAGTAAAATTGGCAGGCTGGACTGAGTTGGAGGATGAGTCAAAGAACTTTCAACCCTGCTCTGAGCTGATCAGCCAGAAGGGACAGGGAAGAAAGGTCTGGATAGATTCTTAATAAGGAGACTAGAGTGGTGTTGCTGGGAAAGGTTGAAATGTCAGCTAAGAGATGACGCTGATGGTGCAGGAGGCTTTAGGAAAGGAGGATGATGATCATGTGCTTTGTTTTGTGAGCATTATATTGTTAAGATAAAGCGATAGTTTTGTTTTGGACATTCTCTTTTGTTTGAGAGAACATTGACAACTTTGAAAAGCAGTGTGGGTGCACTTTGAAACAGTAGATTTCCAGGTTTTCTCATCTGCTTTTGACTGTGTTATGCATTGTAATCATTTACCTTTTTGTTTGGAATGTGTTTTCAGCTTATTTGGCATACTTCTAACTGTTAATAAAGAAAGTTTATTTGAAATTGTCTCAGTAGTGATTAAGGAAGGCAGGATTTGATAAGAGACTCTTAATAAACTCCTGATAATTAAAAATGTTATTTTAGAACACAATGTCCTGTGTGTTGTGAAATCCATTGCAGGAACATTACAGTACTTCACAGAATATTTGAGGGAGTGAAAACAAGGAGGGGGACTTAACAGCTCTTTTTTTTTTTTTTTTTTTTCCTTGAATCTGATTTTGAAATTGGGCTGGTGGCTGCCTTATTCCACCAAATTGCTGGCTTAATGTGTAGTAGAGCCTTGCCCATATAGGAATGAATAACACTTGGGAGAGCAGTGAAAAATACAATTTTTAATGCATGCTCTAAATTATGCTTTCTTTTACCAAGACCAGATGATAGAGAAATATGTCAATCTTCCTTTAAGGTTGTATGTTTTGTTTATTTCTGGTTTGGGATTTCTTAGGATCTTTCTTACTTTGTGTCCTACTGGAACTAAAACATTCAGGAGGCATATTTGTATTGTTTGGTTTCTTTGGTGAAGTGTGTGGGAGTTGTCTTTAACTCCAGCCAGGAAAGCATATGAAAACTTCAGAGGAGAATGAATTTTATCTTTGTTCATTGATTGTTGGATACCCTGATTAACTGCTGAGTGCTGGGTAACCATTCCTTCTCTGTTGTGTCAGATGAGTGCTTGCAGTGCAGCAAAGCATGTGAGCTGACTTGTGTGTGCTTGTGTATCCCAAAACTGTCTAATACACAAGTGTTTCTGCAGATTCACAGGTCAACAGATTCATCTGAAGTTGCCTTCATAGCTGAACAGACTTTGCTGTTTTATTTTGCATTCAGTGGATTATTAATTGCAAACTTACTAAGATCCTCATCATAATCCTACTAGCCATATGATTGAGGAAAAAAAATGGGATACTGATAATGCAGAAGTTATCAATAAAATACTATGGAAACTTAAAAGATTTTTGCATAGAAATTTTTTTTTCATCTAAAAAATGTATATATTATTATATCCCTGTATAGCTACACTTTTTTTTGGATATGCAAAATAGCTATTGGCCGTATAGCTGTAGGTTAATGCTACTGAAGTGGAAGAGAAGAATTTTCATGCAGGCCTTCAAAGAATGCTAATTTCTTCTACAAATTCAATTTTTTCTAATCAAGTCTTATATAATACTCAGCATATTTTTCAGTTGATTTACATTACAGCTCAGTATTTTAAAAGGTGAAATGCTCACTTTTTGTGGTGTTGTCAGAAATAAATGTGGTTCTTTATGTTTAACAAACAAGAAATAAAAATGTGACCATACTAGAAATTAAGTTGTGGAATAATTCCACAAAAATGAGAGATTAGGACTGTAAAATAGATTACCTGTTCCCTTATTTGCTGATGTCTGTTTTGGAACATACACAAGTTGCAGTCTGTAAATAAAACTAAAAATACTACTTATTATTTCAACAAAATGACAATTCTTTCACTTCGGATTTTTCTGCACATTTTCCTTCTAATAATCTGTTTTCTTGTATAGAACTGACAGAGTTCTGGAATGATCTCTTTTGTAGCCCCCAGATAGAGCTCTCACCTGGTAATATTTTAGCACAGAGATTGTGTAATCAGTACTACTCCTGTGCATGAATCTAATGTGGTCTTTAACATAAAGCATTTTTGGAGATGGGGAAGTATACATTTCTCACTGCTACATCAAATATCTACATAAAAATATGTTCAGAAAAATGTTATGCTACAGGCTGAGGGAAAAAGAACACAGGAACATCTGTTGTACCCATTTACATTCATAGCTGCATTTCTTTTATTCAGCTCAAAAAATTTTGCTCCTTCTGAGGCAGCATATGGCAGTGCGATTCTTTGTGGTCCTTATTTTAATGCTGGCTTATAAATCCTAAAAGTGTAATGGTTGGAGTATGTTTATGGCTCAGCTGCAGAGTGAAGTACAACAGCATATACACAATGTAAGGATTGGTAGCATGAAACCCCCTTAAATTCCCTTCTGGCTCTTTGTTTTCACTTTTGTTAAAAGCAGAGTAGAGTAATATGGCCTTGTAGAACTGATGTAATTTTTTTTAAAGTATTAATTTTAATTGTTGATCAAAAATCAAAGTTTGGGAGCCTACATGTCATTGGCATTACATCATTAATAAGCTGGATTTGGTTTGTAGCCTTTAAGGTTTTTCATTTATCTTAGCTCTAAAATCTGGCACCTTCCTCTGGTTTGTTAAATTTTATGCTGATCAATCAATTTCAGTAAGGTTTGTTGTTGTTGTGACCATGTAAAGGATTATAGTTTTTTAGGCTCTTTTTTAATACTACTTTTGGCTGAATCTGAAAAAAAAAAGTGTGAAGGTAACAACTGTGTTTTAAATAAAGCAGCAAAGGAAGAAATAGTAACTTTCTATGAGTAGCTTGGGAAGAAACATTTTGATACTTGGAAATAGTTAAAATATGTGGATATTCACAACTTATTTCAAATGGTATAAGTATTCCTGAATGCATTATGCTAAGAATACTCTTAGGAACATTTTAGTATTTCCAAATCATCTATAAGCAAGAGGTACCAAAAATCCTGATTTTTTTTTTTTTTTTTTTTAAATTTTGGACTTGGTGGATTTATTTTTTTTTTTACCTCATTCCAGTTAACTTGACCCTATGTCAAAAACACTTTCACATGGTTTCACATAAAGTCAACCCTCTGTGTAGTGTTGAGTTGAAAAATAATGCCTTTTTGTCTGAGCCTTGGCAGCACAGAGAACTGGTAGTGAGATGCTGTCTATGAGGTGCAGTCTAATTCCTGATAAAAGTGAGTCATAGCCAATACATCTAAATAATTTTTACTGTATGTTTTCAGTGGTGCCTGACAACAGAAAAGTGGCTGGTTTTTCTGAGTTGATTTAAGAAATAACTTGAGTGTACTCAAGAAATAATATTACTCAAGAAATGATATTATTAATAATATTAAATTAATATTAATAGAACTTCGTTTGATTTTTCTGGTCTCTCTTTCAAGAACTTTTAACAAGCTGTTTATAGTTCTTTTACAGATCTTATAATTTTAATCACTTGGGAGTTGTTACTGCTGTTTTTAACCTAAGGCAATCACATGGACTTGGGTGCCTTGAGAATCAGGAATTTATAGGGATAGTGTACGGTACAGTAGTGATACAGCCCTTGGAACCCAAGCTGGGGAGGCTGAGAAAGGGATGGCTCTTGTGGATAGTTGCATGTCTTCAAGGTTTGCTTTTTCTCTTGAACTGCTACTAGTCCCTCAAGAGCCTGAATGGGAATATGAATTTGGAAGTGTCTGCAGTTTCCTTAGGCTAGAAATATAAAGAAAACAGATGAGGAAAGATGAACTTTTACTGAATGGGAGCTCAGTAAACAGATTGGGTCTGAGAAAGCAACATAGTTTGCCTTCTAGAGTATATTAAGGCATCATTCTACAGCCTGTGTAAGTTATTTACTAGCTCCTGACCACTGTTGACTTGCCTAACATCCATCTCTCAGCTGACTCTTAAGAGCATTGACAGATATACACAGAGTTATGTACGTGTTTTACAAACAGTCTTCAAAGTTCGTATGTTTGCTGCTCTATAATGGGCTCCTTTTGTGTTTCGCCTGGAGAAGTCCTAGCCAAAGGCATCTGGGCTGTAAATAACTTGAGTTACTCAGAAGGGGAGGTATGATAAATCTAGAGTGTTTGTATCCTACAGAGAGACCAGACATTGTTTGTTCCATTTGTAAAGATCATCTTTTTAACAGCATAGCTGAACAGAAAAGTATTTGTGCAGCTCTTGGTCAAGAATAGTCACGAACATCAATTGATGTTTTCCTGCACTGAGTTAGAAGGTTTGGTTTCACCCTGTTCAACAAACCCTGGAAAATAGTTAACAAATCCTTTCAGCCCTCTCAGAAATTGCAGGGCATTGAGCAGCTGGTTATTAATTCTTCTCCTTCCAGCTCATGGTGACTTTTCATTTGACAGAATTCTCTTGAGTGCTAACACAGGTGGATCATTTTGGACAGTACTCACTGAGACCTTGCTGCTGAATGAGTTCTGACCTTTCAAGTGTCACAACCTTTCAAGTGTCAAAGTATTATTGTTTTAAGCAATCCCTGATGTTTGGAACTAACGATACTTCTGCCACAGCAATAAACTAACTAAGTGTTCTTCTTTAGGAAATTCAACAAGAAACTGATATCCCTGAAAGAGAGCTGGTTAGAGCCCTACAGTCCCTTGCATGTGGCAAACCAACACAACGTGTTCTCACAAAAGAGCCCAAATCAAAAGAAATAGAAAATGGTCATATATTTACAGTGAATGATCAGTTCACATCTAAACTACACAGAGTCAAGATTCAGACGGGTAAGTGAGCTTTATATTCTACTCTCTTGCAGTCCCAAATCTGCCTTAAAACTTCACATTCTCTTTTGCAGGATTGAAGTCCATAGAAGTAAGATAATTTTTTTTTTTATGATTAGTTGCATTAAAAGGAAAATTCAAATGCCAAGACAAGTGTGGAAGTCAGTTAAGCCTTTTACTTTACAAAATTTGTAATTATCTCTCACAGAAAATACTGAAAGAAAAATAAAATTCCTATTAAACAGTAAAATGAAAAATAGGCTACTGATTGATTCAGAAATAGGAAAATTGCCTCATAAGTTGATGTACTTCAGTGAAATGAATAATGTTTTTAACCCATGATACAACAGCCATTTTCAAGTACCAGGTAGCTTATAATGGTTTTGGGCAATGATTCGGGTTCAACAAATAAGGGTAGTTGAGTGTATAATAACCACTTTATTAGCTTATAGAAGTGCTGGTGCTTGTGTCTGTAAACAGTTTTGAGTACTGTTCAAATTTTAACATAGTAGTAATTAAATAACAGTTTGTTATCTTGTCAGTTGCTATCAAAATATGCCAGAAAGTGTTAATATGTTCTTGTGGCTGCTTTTCATTTCTAAAAAAATCAACTTTGAGAATATCAAAACTCAGGAAAATATAACTTGATGTCTAGATGAAATAGTGACGCTAACACACAATGAAATACATTTTAATTTTGCTAACATAATTTACATTCTCTGTTTTCTTGAAGTTGCTGCCAAACAAGGAGAATCTGATCCAGAAAGGAAGGAAACAAGGCAGAAAGTAGATGATGACAGAAAACATGAGATAGAAGCTGCTATAGTTCGGATAATGAAATCTAGAAAGAAGATGCAACACAATGTGCTAGTAGCAGAGGTAGGCTTCTACAGAGTTTTGCTTTTGCTGTTAGCTCAGTAAAGTTACACAGCTCTTACTAACATTCTGAAAGGCTTTTGAGAGATTGCTGTATTTAACCCGTCCCTTCTTTTCTCCATGTCTATCTGAAGACATACCTAAATCCTTACCCTTCACTTTAGGATGCACACATGGGTGTATCTAATTTTCCTTCCCACTTTTAGTGCTGTTATGATGTTAAATTGTTTGCAAAGCAAACCAGTGTGCTTAACATTATTTTTGGCTTTGATCTTGTTGCTGGCTGTTGGGTCCGGGTCTGAGAGATTTGAGCCCTTAGCAGAGAGAAACAGTCCTGCTGCTTTTCACTGTTAAGCTCACACAGCTCCAGGACATTACCTGCACTCCTGAACTCCCTTAGAGCTGTGAAGTTGGGGGGCATTCTCAGGTTGTGACCTCTGTAAAGCTTTGAATCATACCCCAACATGAGCAAGCAAGAGGAGGGACTTTCAGAAGTCTGCAGGCTGCTTTTTATGCTTCATACTTGTCACCATCTCTGTCTCCTTTTTCTGGTTGTTGTGTTCTGTTAGGGTACTTCAGGATCTTACTTGCGCTGTGATCTTACATTGTTGGATTTTATTTTGTTTTAGGTAACTCAGCAGCTGAAGGCCCGATTCCTACCAAGTCCAGTTGTTATTAAAAAACGTATTGAAGGACTTATTGAGAGAGAATATTTGGCACGAACACCTGAGGATCGCAAAGTATACACTTACGTAGCATAAAATGCGTTCAGAAAATTTGATTTATTCTTGGACTATACTCTTCGCATGAACTGGGAAGTTCTTTTAAATCATTAATATTAAGACGACCATCTTCTCTATTAAATTACAGTACATGTTCTAGACCATTCAGATCAAGCCTTTTACTCCTTTTGAGAGTTTTTGACATGAATTAATTGAGCTTCAGGCTTTTCCACGTTATCCCTGTAGAGATCATCCTTACAATTCTTCGGGAAAATGTGAATGTGCCGCGTTTGTTTTCAATACTGTATGAAAACAGAGAAATAAAAATGACTTTAGAAAATACAGCTCATTTAAAAAAAATAAATTTGTTGGAATTTCATTTCCCCAGATCTTCAGTGTTGATGTAAATGTGTTTCTGTAGTGTTGCTTAGCACTTCGCGCATTGTATAAGTTGGGTTTAAAAGAAACCACAAGTGGTAAGGCAAAATTCCCACTTATCTTGCTCTGCTTCAAATGTTTCTTCAACTAGACATGTTTTATTTAAATACTTGCTAATTTTTTGAAGACCCAAGAAGACAACTTGAACATGTTTCACTCTTCCAGCTGCACTCACTGTTCCAAAACCATGAAACAGGAACTTCTGGGGGCTCAGAAAAGACCGTAACAATTTTGGGTTTCCCTTCTGTAATTTGAGTTCTTCTAAATTAAACTCTATATTGATTAGGTTTTTTTCTGGTTTCTTTATAGGAAAAAGGACAAGATTTTAGTGTGTATAAACTGTATAATAATTTTTGCTGTTGTACTCACTGCTGATGGTGGATTGTACAGGGCGATGTTTTTATTTCACTAAATGTAGACAAAATAAATTTAAAATAAATGGATTTAGTGTACACAAACAACTAATTCAAGTGTGTTAGAGTACAGGGTTGACAATCTTTTGGAACTAAATACTGTCCCCTGGGGAAATGTACTGGGATTATATTTTGTTAATAAACATCATAGATGGATCTGTAGCCCCAGGGCTTCCCATCATAAATGCATATTTCAGGAGATTAAAGTGAAAGCCAGCGTGCATTATTTGTTTTTAAGAACACATTTTAAACATGCAATAAAAAATGTTACTGTAATGAAATTTTTAGTTCTTACCCTGCAACTTTTTTCCTTCTTTGACAGTATGCTGCAAAAATAGATTTAAAACAGCAGTTTGGTGGCATCATTCTTTTCACAGAGATTTTTGAGTGTGCATCATACTGTAGTTTTTATTAAACTGTATTTCTGACATTCCAATGCACATATCCGTGCTTTCCCTGCCATAACTATTTTTCTGCTTTAATTCAAAACAGTATTTTTTGTCTTGGGTCACATTACTTTCACCCATAGATCTTGAAAAGTATAGTTGGGATGTACTTTCCAGTATAGAGAGCTGGAAATGAAGCAAAAAGACAAGCTTGGTTGTAGAGCATCTACCAGCGCAGTTCTTGATGGGTTGTGCTAAACCAGTGCGTTGTGTTGGTGTAACGTTCCAGTGTGACTGGAGAGTGTTTTTCACTATGTGCCCCCACTTTTACCCCTCTTTAGCCTGTTAAGATATGAGTCCTGGCTATTGTTCAAGAATAGGATATTTCTTGCAAAGAGAGGGACTGGAATTAGGGTGATATTTTGGCTTGACTATTTTGAAACTTTTTTTATGAAGCTTTAAGTTTACCACACACCCCCAACATACTTAAACACACACAGGAGTTTTTGAATCGGCAGAAGGAGGTGGTGGCTGAAGAACCTTCTTGCCCCTTGTCCATCAGGAATTTAGCTTCAAAAGAAATGAGCTGGGCCACTGGCCCTATTGAAAAGGGCTTAAAACACCTCTGTCTCTGCACAGTGTATGCAAATCTTCAGCAGAGGTGGTCATTGTTTAGCCAGCACAACAGTACTAAATACAGGGAGCTGGGGAGCTGATCTGGGGTTTTGATTTTTGTTTAACCAAAAACATCTTCCTCAAAATGTTAATCACTCTTCCATGTACCAACATGAAGGTATTCTTTTATGCATAACTGACTATTAGCATCAATTTTGTGATATTGCATGTTAATGTTTTCCCATGTGCTTTGCAGGGAGAAAAGGGTTCTATCCCTGTGAAGTTTATTGAGATATGAGTGTTGTGATTTGGGACAGGAGGTCTTTGTCCTGTGCATTGCCTCTGTACTTCTCTTGAGCATCCGCTGAAGTTTCCTTCTTCTGGTGGCTTTTGGAAGCCCGCTTAGGCTTGTGTGAATGACTGTATAATTAGGTATTGAAGAGTGTCTGCCAGAAAAACAGCAGGTGATCTTCAGTAACAAATATTAGGAGCGCAGTTTCCATTTTAATAGAATTTTGAAGACACTATTCGGGAAGGGACTTCTACTGAAGTTGGATTTCAAAAATATACCCTTTGCCATTGAATGATGAGGTAGAGGATTGGAAAATGGAGACCGAAAACTCCAGTAAGAGAGAACAAGATATCATTTAGGACTGTGCTTATAAGGTGAGTTTGATATGTGTTTGTATGTTAGTGGGATTTCATTTACAATCTATAAAGCATTCTGCTAAGTTTTACCTAATTTCTTTCTTAATTTCTACTTAAAGCTTCTTTTAAATTTTGATACAATTTCATTAGTAGATTGTAGTTTTATGTGTGAGTGCAATTATTAGTAAGTTTGGTTTCTTTGCATTAATGCACAGCTAAATGCAGTAACAAGACTTAATAAACATGGAGTTTAATTCTTTGGAATTTTTATAGTAAGGTTTGAGTTTATAGCTGTTTGAAGATGTGTAGGCATGTACTTTCTTTGTACATGAGTTTATTTAAAAGGATTTGGAGTATGTCTCATTTACCATCATAACAAATGTGATAATCCTATGGATCCCTGGTGCAGTTCTTTCTCTTTTCCTTTTTCACTACCTTTACAGCTTTGATTTACTCTTTGTGCTCCCTGAAATTAATCCATACAACTTTCCCACTGGCTACAGAATAAAAGAACACCAAGTCTGTGATATTAAGCTACTCCTGAATGCAATGTCTTTCCTCACCAACTTTTCGGAAGAGGAACTTTGCTCTGTTGGCCCTTAAGCTTCCACTGCACCACAGTGTGTTCTGCTTGCCCCTGGCCCTTGAGAATCAACCACTGATATCAGATCTACTTTCCCTCACCCTGTGGAAACAGAAGTCTTGCACTAAATATGCTGCATGACTGAAGTATTTTTATTCAAGTGTATTGTAAGTACCTGATGGGTGGCACTTGCATATATAAAAAAATAATATATCATAGAGCCTGTCATAATGCATCATTTTGGGGATAAGCTTGCACAGAGATGGGGTTCCCATCTTTTCAGAAGTACCAAAACCTGGAACTACTTGTGGCCTCTGCATGTCCAAAATTGGCCAGAACGTCTATAGCTCAATCAAACCCTTTGGCTCTGCTTTGTTCCTCGTGGTGCTTGGAGGTGAGCTGGGCTCTGATCCTGAGCTCCCCCTTCCATGGAGCCATTCAGAGCAAGGGTTTGAGAGCCTAGAACTGGACCCAGTGGTGTGCACAGGCGTCCTCTTGTGTGTATCTGGGTCAAAGATGAATTTCTGTTGATACTCTGATTTTGATAGCTTGGACAGTAAATGTATCAACAACTGTGCTCAATCTGAAGTATGAGTTTAATGGTTTCTCTGTTCTCTGGAATGTGTTGATGGAAAATACTAAGATGCAGAACTTATATATCCAACTGAAAGCTGGATAAAGGTACAGGATAATAGAGCACCTACTTTTCTGTCCCTTGATGTGCAGGGAAGTGTTTGTAGATTGTGCCCCCAAACTGCATTTGATATTCTGAACCTTTCAGCTGTGGTTCATGGTTGGTAGAGCTTGTGTTCACCATGTATAAGACGTTAACCTGCACTGGTGGCTTCGGGGCACCCTGGGGTCTTGCAGCAGGAATGCATTGCTGGAGTCTGCCGTGCAGCCCTGCTCTGGACATCCGAAGGTGTGAGCTGGGTGTGGCCCAGGCAGGGACCTCGCCTGCCCCCTGTGCTCACAGGACAGTGTGCTTTTCCCTTTTCTTTCTCACCCTCTCCTTTCTTTGACTGAAGCTCTGTTAAGCACCCAGTAGCATCTTTAACAAGCTGCTCCTGCAGTTTGTGTCTCAAAATTTACAAGAATGTGGTTTTAGCATGGACTGGCAGGAAAAGCAGCTTCCCACGTGTTTGAGGTGAATGAGGACTGAGACTTATATACACAGTGTCGGATGATGACACAAAAACACTGTTAGATCTGTAAATTGAATCTGAAAATAATGACTTTTTAATCTAGTCATGGGACATCTTTTTAAGTTATGACAGATTTTATTTCTTGATTATGTTTCTTAGAAGCTGAAAAAACTTTGGAGATTTCCACAGGTCACAGAAGGATTAGTTGTCAGTAATAAATATATTTATGGTTATTATTTATTTCTCCCTTACCATAACCACTTTTTTAGGTAAGTATGGCACCACTCAAGTAATTTATGAGACTTAGCATGTTCTGAGAGTCCTGCACATCCTGAACTTGGAGTGGGTTTCAAGACCTGAAGAGAAAAATACTAATAACCCTGTCCAAGGTGAAATCCTGGTGCCTTGAGCTCTGTCGTTACAGCAATCAGTCTGCAGTTACACAATATGACAGGACTTGGGCTCACCAGTTATTATTACCTTTAAAAGGAAACAGGTATTGTGGAAATCAGGCAGGGGATTTAGCCCTCCCACATGAGTATTACCTGAAATCTTGGAAACAGGGTATTTCCTGTGCATGTTTCATGTTCTTTGAGTGAAGGCATTTGATGATGAGCTCCGATTTTTTCAGTCATATAGAGGTTCTTGCTCTAAAGTGCTGCGCTGGTACTGCAGCTTGTTCCACAGGTTCTTGTCAGCAGTGAGCAGCTGCTCAGTGACACCGGGGAGAGTTTGACAGGAGGGGCAGCACCGGTACACCAAGCAGTGCTACCTGCTGGATTCTTCAGCGCTGAGCTCCTCTAAGAGCCCTGCTTGGGGTGTTCCCCACAGGTGCCCCTGCCCTGCTCAGCTGTGGTGCTGACAGCAGGGTGACCAGCACGGTGCTGGGTTCGACTGGGGACTCAGCCAAGCTGGGACACCTGTGGGAATTCATCCTAAGCTCCAGGCTGCATGAGTCCTGAGCTCCACAGAGAGAAAGCTCAGCTGCTTGTTCCTCGGAAGCAATTGCCACTCATTGCACTCCTGGATGAAGCTGGGAATTGTGTTCTCCGGGGATGCAAATTTCACAAAGAAGCAAGTATAAATTCTGGTTCTAGGAAGTTGTCATTTAGATGAAGCTGTTGGCCTTTTTTGAACTGGAACACAGGTGAGGGAGTAATGTCTGAAGCTGCAGCACTCTGCTCTTGTCTGATGGTTGTGATAAAGAATGACAGCAACATGGATTTATATTTATTCTCAATCTGCTCAGGTAATAATGGCATCATAAAAGGAAGAGTGACAGAAAAATGAGCTTTGATGAATGGGTGAATAATAGAAAAGAGTGAAAATAGTATCCCAAAGGATAGGCGATAGGCTCCAGGTTCTCAAATCCCTCTGCTTCTGTACTTTTCAGCATCTTTACTTTCTTTGGCATCTTCTGCACTTTAGCTGCAGTAGCAGGTGTGCTCTGAAAAATTCATGGATGTGGTCTTATTGCCCAGGGACAATCATACTTTCTGTCCAGGTGGGCTGTTAGGATCATGTTTATTCAGGTGGTATTTTTATACTCTTGTTTTTAACCTTATTTACTCTCATTAGGTTAGTGCTTGAAGCCTCAGTTTTGACCACACTGTATTTATCCAATATGTGGAAAGCCACAGCATTAGTCCTTGCTTTAAGGAACTTAGATGTAAAAATGATAATGTGAATGTCTCTATTTTTATAACCTTCTAAATAAAGCCAAGTTTTTCCAAGGACAGCCCAGCTTTTTGGGGGGGAAGTATATACACTGACTGGTAAGTGTAATATCTTTGCCTCAATCCACTCTAAGGCACTGAGGTTTAGGCTGTTGCTTCTGGTCTTCTCAAACACAATCTGATCTTTTCTTTTTCCTCACCTGTTTTACCTGCAAAGAAAATCTTGCAAATGTGGTGTGATTGTACCTAGCTGCCGTATCTGCCTGGGTCTCCAGCTGTTTGTCCTAAAGCAAGAAACAAATTGCTGCTCAGGGGGTAAGGCCTGTTTCACCTCCCTCAGTCCTGGAACTGCTGACCTGGGCTGCTGACAGGACAAAGTTGTCTGGAGAGCCACTTGCTTCTGTTTGCCTGGGTAAAACTGGGAGGGAGAAAAGGGGAATCAGAAGGTGCAAGTTCCAGCCCTGTTTATGAACAGCATTCATTTCAGCCATCCTGTTTTTGGGAGGAAAATTTCACAATAAGAAGTCCTGAAGTCCTCAAAGTGATGCTACATTAGGTGCCTTACAATGGCTTTTGAGTTCATGTGCAGATTTTCCTTTGCAAAATTACCAGAACATGCCCCAAATCCCAGTAATGCCTGAGTTTCCTAGACCTGGAGAGCCACTTCTGCTCTAATATTTGTTGGCTGTTTGGGTCTTGCTTCTTTTGAAACTCTGTTAAAGATGAAGCTAATAATCTGCAGCTTGTCTGTCAAAGCATTTGGTATCCACTTAATTATGCAAATCTGCAATTCCAGCATAATGTGGGATCCAGGCCAAGACTTTCCATTTAATTAGAAGTTTGGGTGTATTATTCTGTATCTCAGGAAGGTTGTTTTCAGGAAGGGGAGTGATTAGAAGCTTTCAGAGTGTGTGGGTCTGACTTGTTCCTTACACAGGAGCTTGGCCTCGCTGGCAGGTCACCGTCTCCTGGGGACTTGCTCTTATTAGCACTCCGCAGGGTGCAGTCACGCCCGGCTCTGCTGTTGGCCTTCCAAGAATTCTGCTTTGAGTTGCATTCAACAATGCTAAATGTAAGCTGATTAAAGAAACACTTCCCTGAGCCCTGCACGTCTTGCGTTTGTTTAGATCTTCCTGTTTTCTTTTTCTGGAAGATTTTTAATTGAGGTGTAATTTATATAAAAATTGCTGGGTTAAATCTTTCAGAAATGAGTCCCCGAAGCTGGGCACTTAAATTCACATGTAGCAGGCTGACTTCCCCGTTGTCCCACTCTGGCCTATAGAAGTGGATTGACTCTGGGGATGTGGGCAGAGGGATCCCTAAGATGCCATCTTGGGTCAGTGCTAAACGTTGGCTCTTTGAAGTCAAGACTCCCACTGAAAAACTGAGAGTTGGGCTTGCTCAGTCTAAAGGCTGAGGGGGGATCTAATCAATATCTATAAAAAACTGAAGGGAGGGTTTCAAGAGAATGGAGCAGGCTCTGCTCTGTGATGTGAAGCAATAGGACAAGAGGCAATGGCAGAAACTGATGCCCAGGAAGTTCCATCTGAATGTGAGGAAGGACTTCTTCACTGTGCAGTGACCAAGCACTGGATCAGGCTGCCCAGAGGAGGGTGTGGAGTCTCCCCTCACAGGAGATATTCCAGAACCATCAGCACTCAACCCAGTGCCACGTGCTCTGGGATGATACTGCCTGAGCAGGGAGGTTGGACCAGATGCCCCACAGTGATCTTTCCAACCTGACCCATTCTGTGGTCTTTGTTACCAAATACTTGTTTCTGCTATATCCTCCAATTGGCTCATTACATTTAGTGGGTCTTGGTTTGGGTGCATGGAGTGTTTCAGGTTTTGTAGAAAACTATTTCACAGAAACTGAAAACTGAGGAAAAATGGAACTGCCTGCAAGTGCCCCATAACTGGCTGAGAACACATAACCTGCATTTGGTGAAACATGAGTACAAAAACCAACCAAGATCATGCAGTGTCTTTCTGCAACATATTTGTTACTACTAGGAAACTAATTTCTGTGTTTCAGTGCTGCTCTCTCAGCCTTGCCCTTCCCCAAAGCCTGTGCCACCTGAGAGGAGATAACTTTTCTTTCATCACTGCGGTCATCAGATGCCCAAGGAAGATGTGTTTGAATCCTGGCTGTCCCTCTGGCAGCGTGTGCCCTAGTGCCAAGGACTCCTGTTCCCTGGGAGCCGTGGCTAAGAGGAACCTCTCTCACTTTCACGTTGTGAGCCTTGTCCAAGCTCCTCTAGGCGTGGTGCTGGAGTCAGTGTGCCCCGGCCCTGGGAGCAGCTGGAGCTGCCTAGCTGAGCTGCAGCTCTGCCAGGCAGGACAGGCTGCAGCCTGAGACAGCTCCCTCCACTCGCTGCACCCCTGCTCTTGCTGCCTTTCCCTCCTTGTGCTTGGATCCTGACCCACAGTGTGTGTGGAGCTCTCCGTATTCTCTGCCTTGCTGGGTTGCTACTTTCTAATAGCTGGCTAAAAAAGAAGAAACAAGAAGAATCTTTTGGGAGAGAATTCTACTTAAATAAATGCAGAAGGTTAGATGGGGTTTTGCTCTTTTGGTCACTGGGTCTTGAGTTTCCTCCAAAGTGGTGATGAATTGCAGTCACAGGGCTTGAAGCTAGAGACAACGTCTGAAAAGAGTTTCATATTCAAGTAAGGCCTTAATCTTGATTTTTAAAAAATCTCAGTACTGTGTATGCTGTATATAATTGTCATCTAGCAGGTTAGTTTAGAAGTTTTGGCCTTGTTATAGGCAGAGCTTGAGACTGGTATAAAACAAAAATAGTGTTTTTAAAAGAAATTAGGAAGCCTGAGTCATGTATTTAATGAGGCTTCTCTCAAGGTGTTTAGGTAATACATACTCAGTCTCTCTCAAGTTAATTATGTTCTAATAATCCTTCTAAAGTACCTTCCTTACAGATGTTGCTCTGAAGTTATTAAATCCTGGGATGCATCATCAGTTTTGGTGGTGTCAGCTGGAGCAAAGGGCTCTAAGCAGTGCAGAAGACTAGGCACAACTCAGGAATTGATTATGAAAAGGAGTTTTTAATTATTGTGCTGTGTCTTTCCACTGTAAAATTTTAGACTTACAGCAGACGGTAGGCTTCACAGCAAAAAGTGTTTATTAGTTGTTTACATTTGGGCTTTAATTTGTGTGGGGCTTACCAGTGTATGCATTAGTGCAGATACAAATGTTCACATTTGTCTTGTTCTTACACTCAGCTGGAGTTCCCCAGCTCCACAGCTTTCCTGCACCTTCTGCTGTGTTACCAGTCACTGACATGCGGGATTAGGGCCCCAATTTTTCCGAGTCCCATATGAGAATTGTTCACCCCTCCTCCCCTCAGTAAAGTGACTTTTCACATAAGATTGAACTGTTATTTTTCTAATCTCTTGAAGAAATCTTTCTTGGCGCATTCAGTAGGTCACTATGAAAAATGTGTTTTTCCGTTTGGCAGCCAGGCTGGAAAGCTGGGGGAAGGAGAAGCAGAGAGGAAGGCAAGAACTCATTCCATTCAGGGAATTCAGAGAGAAATCAGCACTTTGTTTTTCTTAGAAGATCCAGCAAAAGCCAGCACTTTTTTCTGGTGGCAGCCATCCCATTTCTCCCTGAGACCAGCAGTGGACAAAGGGTCTTAGCTCACCAGGCTGCAGCAGTGAGGACCATCGCATCCAGGCTTTATTCCAAGGTTTGGGGGGGCAATAGACTGGGGACAAAAGGAGGGCATGAGGATACCATTGTTCGAGGCTGAGTAGCCTGGTTTGAGCCCTTCCACAAGGATATTTAGTTGTGGAAGAGGAACAGAAGTATTTGGCTGGGTTGTGGAGCTGCCTTCTCTGGGAGGGAGAGGGTCAGGCAGAGGCTGAGGTTCAACTCATCTCATGCTCCTTGTAGGAGGACTGGTGGGTTCTCCTCCCCCAGAGCTGCTGGAGAGCTGAGAACCAGGCCTAAAGCTGTTCTCCAGGAAGCTTCATCAAATAGAGTTTCAGAGCTGAGATTGTTTCTGTGTCTCACCCCAGCAAGCACAGAAGACACACATAGTGGAGGGTTCAGGATTTAACCCTTTTTATGAGTAAGGCTCCGATTTTTGGCTGTTGTGAAAATAGGAGAGATACTGCACACCTTCAGCAGCCTCTGTGGGAGGCACCGGCCCATCTGGAAAACAATTTGCTCCCCCTTACTCTCCACAGCTGCTCTGCTCATGCCCCAAGTCCTCTGCCCCCTTCACCGCACTGCTGCAGCTGCCCAGGGCATTTTATCCAGCAGACTGCAACAGGGCTGGGGCCCAGAGCTGCAGAGGCCAGCAGTAATGGTGCTGCACGAGGAAACCAGCACTTGCCCCCTTCTCCCTCTTCACTGCCCTGCAAGTTTGCAGGTGCAGAAGTGGGGTCATGCTCCCAGAGAGGAGGGGCAGTGGGAGTAGGCAATGGGTCTGTGGTGTAGTAGCAGCCAGAAGGATCTTCACCTGGGCTGGGAATAGGGGAAGCTGCTCATGGGAGCTGCTTCCAGAGACAAACCAAGATCACCCTGCTGATGTTGTGTAGTTTCAGTGTTTTCCTGTACAGGAAAATTCCTCTGTTCTTCACAGGCAGGAAGGCAGATGACTGCCTGCCCCTGCCCTGTAGCAAGGAGTTGATGAATCATTTCCTTTTCCATATTTTAGTGAAACTGTGTTGATCAGAGCTCATCTAGAGCATTTTAATATTTTGAGTACTTGCACTCTTCACTCTCTTCCTCTAATTGTCTGAAGGCTGGATTCCATTTTTATCTCCCTCCCAACAGCAGCTGTTACATGCTCGAAGTGTTTCAGGTGGGTGCAAAACAATTTTTTTCCTCATTTTTTTAGACAGGTTTTTTTTTATTTTTATTGTACATAGGTGTCAGTGTATCTTTTAAAGCATGAATATGAGTTTATACCAGTGAGAGGGATCTCGCTAAAGGAAACCAAGGTACTGCTGCTTGTACCTCTAGACACTGGAGATTTTACTTAGTTGAATATAAAGTTAGGGTCATATTAAAAAAAAAAAATAGTTCCGAATTTTAATAACAGACTTATGAATGCTGGGATTTCTTAACAGTGAGCCACTGCTTTGTGTGTTTGGCTTTTTGAGAAGGAAGTTGGCATGTCAGCAGAGAGAGACATGCTGCTCTTAATTAGATGGAGCTGGACAGATCACCAGAGGCCCCAGTTTTGATTTAAGTACTGGCTACAGTGAGGGCAGTTCTGTTATAGGAAGTGGGTTTGGCTTGACCTGTATTGTGTTGCTCCTGGCTTGACAAATAGGGAGATGAAGGGACAGTGTGATTTATTGTCCAGACACTAGAAATAACCTGGAAAGCAGTGTATTTAAGCATTCCTACTGTAGCTTATGCAGTAAGCTAAGTACCAATGTGTAAACCCAAGGAGCAAGGAAAAATAAACCCTTGGACTTTGATTAAGGCTGCTGATTACTTGGGTATTTCAGGGAAAAAAAAAAAAAGGAGGAAAAAGAAGCAAAGAGGGCACTGAAAATGGGAAGCCTGGTTTTATGGGCTATGTACAATAACCCAGGACCTGGTTCCCAGCAGCAAGCTACCTGTGTTGTGAAGGGCGTAACTAGAAGTTGAGTTTTTTTCCCAAAGCTCCTCTTTCCTGATTTATATCTGCCCTTATTGTTATCTGTTATGTTCACATGGTTGGGTTTTTTCTTTTGTTATTTTGTTTTCCTTCCTTGTTTTCAAAGAATAGCTTATCTATGTGCCCCAGAAGGGTGGGACTCACAGAGATCACAGGCTTTTTACAATGAGCCAAAGCCAGCCTGCTGACTACAAGAAAATTTGTTGAGGGTTTCAGCCATGAGTGCCCCATGGGCTTTGCAAAAGGCAGTGAGCAATTGCACTGGTGGGACTCAGCTGGGTCCAGAGCCACTTCCACTGCCGAGAGAGACAAATGAGCATCACCTCGTCTTGGAAAATCACTGCTTGTGTTCCAGTGCTAGGCATCTCTGCTGTCCTGTGTTGTGAACAACAGGAGCAGGAGGACACGCTGCTGTTTCTGGACACTTGGGTCGCATGTACTCAGTGACGAGAGCTCCAGAGCTGGGAATGAGCCTTGAGCTGAGCTCTGCTGGGATGTGACCTGGGACCACTCGCTTAAAGCCTTGTCACTCTGCACCTGCCCTCTCTGCGTGTTCACTGTGCTTACCCACGTGCTTCATCAGCTTACTGAAAAGCCTGTAGGAGTCTGACCTCACTCTGTGCAAGGCTCAGAGTACACCCTTGTGTTCCTGAGGCAAAGAGTAAAAGGAAGGCACCAATTTGTCTATATTTTTTGCCAGGAATCTTTGCAATGGATGATGGAGCAGAGTGTCTGATGACTGTGCATCTCCTCACCCACTTGGGACACTTATGTCCTCTGCAGCGTACTCTGGATCAGCTTTTGGAGTGGCTCTGCCTGGACATTCACCTTTTCCTGGTGTCTGAGCGAATTCCTCCACTGAAATACTACGAGAGGTACTGCAAGAGGAGCTGCAGCTTTCCTGGAATATCCATCCTCCTTTTTCTGCATGAGGACTTGGGAGAAGAGCGAATTTTCCAGGTCCACGAGCAATTTCAGCACCCTCCCTGGCAGTACCAGCGTGCCCAGTTTGCTAATGGGCAAAGCCTCCCCTATGCCCCATCCCACCAGGACTTCTATGGGCTGGATGAGCAGCTGCCTGTGTGGGGCATCAGGCGGGTGCACTGTGGCCCTGAAATCCTGCGGGTCACCCTCTACTGCAGCTTTGATAACTATGAGGATGCAGTGAGGCTCTATGAGATGATCCTCCAGAAAGAAGCCACTCTGCAGAAAAGCACTTTCTGTGTCTTCGTGCTGCACACCACCCCACACGTGGCCGTGCAGCTGTGCCTGAAGCAGCTGCCCATTGGGGTGGCAGCCAAGCCCAGAGACTCAGCAGCCCTGCAGTTCAAGGTGCAAGAAATCGGGCAGCTGGTGCCCCTCCTGCCCAACCCCTGTGTTCCTATCAGCAGCACCAGGTGGCAAACACAGGACTATGAAGGAAATACAATTCTGCTCAAGGTATGTCTGTGGTGCTCTCAAGAGAAGGGTTTATCTACTTTTTTTCCCAAGGAAAGCAGAACTGGTTTAAAATGGAAATTATGATTTTGTTTGTTCATGTTTTCTTCTGAATTTGTGAATGCTGTAATCGGTGTCTGCCGGTGCTGTGATGCTGTTGATAAATAGAAGCACTGATCCTTGGAATGCTTTTACACAGTTAAACTAACATCGTTGCTGCTTGCCTGAAATGCAGATTATTAATTTTTTCTAGGGCATGCTATCTTAACATCTTCCCTCTTCTGCCTCAAAAAAAAAAAAATTGACTGTAGCAGCCTTATCTTTTTTTCTGATAAGTCATTGCTGTATAAATGTTTTTCAAAGCAGATTTTTGGCATCCAACCCCGAAGTTTTGTAAGTGTAATGTTGATATAGCACTGGCTGCAACTGAGGTTGTGAGAAAACAAGTGAGTTGCAGTTGGGCAAAAGTGACGAAGAGATGTCACTAGATGTTCCCTGGTGTCCTAAAGAATCTCTGCCTTTTCTGTTGAAGGATGTGGTTCAGGGGTTATACGAATACAAATGTTTTTTAAAAAGACAGTTTGTGCTAAGATCACATGTGGTGAGAATTATACATCTAGAATGTAGTAGAGAATGCAGAGTAGAATGGCAGGTTGCCTCAGTGTGCTTTCTTTGCATTGTAACAACCCCTCTCACCTCTGGTTATTTTTTATTGTAATTTGGATTTTAAATTATTTGCCCTGGATTTTTTTATTTTTCCTTCCAGAAGTCCTCTGTTACAGGTAAAGTTAATTACTGTGTTCAGCATATTTTTATGCTGCTCTGAACACTAATCTTAGGGCAGTCCTTCCTGCCTCATTCAATATCAATTTATAAACTAGTTTGCCCCCTCTTGGAGTGGCCAAGGCCCTGAGTATCTTCACATAGCTTTGAAGTTGGTCCTACCTGGAACAAGGGACTGGGCCAGGTGACTTTCAAAGATCCCTTCCTGCCATAGATAGAAGGTCTTTGAGCTGACAGATGCACATGAATTTACTGGCAGGCAAATTGGACACTTTTTTGGAGATGTGACCATACTGCACTGTGCTCCTCACAAAAGAAGGTGTAATCCACGTGAACTTGAGGATGTGTATTGTGCCCAAGCTCTAAACAGCACGTTGCCACACTTCAGCCCATACTGTAAATGCGTCTTCTAAGTACCTGTAATTTACCCCCCTGCCCCGACCTTCTGCCATATTGCAAACCAAATCCAGGGCTCTGCTCACAGACTGCACATGGAGTTGTCATTCCTCCCTAAAGCCTCTTGTGGTAACTGGCAGTGGCTCTCCCTAAATGTTTATCTAGCGTCCCCTGGAATGCATGTGTGGATTTTTGTATCCACAACCTACTTTCGCAGGGACTTCCCCAGGTGTACTGGGCTGCAGGTGACCCCAGCACATTGCTGGTCACACTAGTACTGTGTGATAACTGAGTTCTCTCTCAATCCTCAACAGGTTCAAAGCAGCTCCAGGACCCTTGGAAGAAACATCGGGTTTTTCCAGCAGCATAGTAACACAGGCAGCGGAAAAATCCCGCAGGACTGTCTGCCAGCCCCTCCCCCTGTAAAAGAGAGTAATAATCCTGGGCGGAGAAGCCAGGAGGTCAGAGCTCTGAAGGGTAAAACAGAATGTGACCCAAGTGAAGCCCTTGTCTCTGAGCAAGTCGGCAGTGACCTCCAGAGGCACTTTTGCTTTCCTGGCGGAGTCCCAGCAGCGCGGCCGTGCTGGGAAGCGCCGTCGCTCCGCAGGCAGGCGGGCCGGAGGCTGCAGGCTCCCGTCCCGGACAGCCGCCGGCAGCGGGGAACAGAGACCGACGTGGACAGCGGGCTGGCCGTGGGCAGCGCCGGGAGCTGCACGCTGAGCCGCCTGCCGGGGGCCGTGCGGAGCAGCCTGCTGCCGCTGCCACCCCTGCCCNTTTATTTGACTGAAACCGAGCGTGGCAGACGGACTCATCCTTCCCAAAGGACGGGGGAGCGCTTTTGGGTGTGCAGTGACTGCTGCTGCTCAGGGTGTACCTGTGAGCTGTGACAGTGACTGGGGGTCACTGAGGCCGACACCGAATTTCCGTGAAGAGATGCTAAGGAGGCTGCAGGAAAAAAAATAACACTGTATCTACAGAGAGTTATTTTGTTTTGTTTTGTTTTGTTTTAAAATGCACGATAGGTGAGGGGTATGTTGTGCAATGAGTTGGAATAAGCCATATGACTCCTACAGCTGTTCTAAGATGCTGAAAAATAGTGACATCTTCAGGTGGGTTTTGAAGGTGCAGCTTGCCTGAGCTGCCCAAGCAGTGGATGGCCCCAGCCGTGGGGAATCACCAATCACCATCCCTTGCCAAGACATATTGGAATGAGGTCCTGGCATGGTCACAGTGATTATGGGGGTTTTCCTTTGTGTTCTTTCTTGATTCCCCTATTGTTGGTATTTAAAATCTATCAATGTTGTCGATTTTATGCAAGATTTGAAATGTAAGAATATTCTTTTAAATATTTCTCAAGAAAAGTATTTCTAGCAAAACCTTTTTCCCAGCTCAGCACAGTACATACAGAAACCACACACTTGAATAACAAAACTTGAAGTAAAACCTGCTATTGCCTATTCATGTGACACTTAAAATAAACACAGCAACAGGCTGTGTTTAACTTTGTTAAACTAGTGTGCAATTAGCAGGCAATCCTAGCTGGGTTTTAATTAACAGAAGACAAGAGAAGTTAAGAGTCTTGGAGGAAATTGCTAAATCCTCAAGAGCAAAAAGGACAGGATACATGCAGTAATGATTCAGCATCAACAGATGCTGAAATAACTCCCATCTTGATCAGTTTTCTTTCTCAAGTAGAATGAAATAAATCTCAGAGGGAAAGAGATGGGAAAAATATGAAGGGGGAGTGAAATTATTCAAAGAAAAGCCACATCTGATAATACCTTCCAAACAAGAGGAAGAGGTATTTTTTTCTCTTAAATATATCTGAATTCTGGAGGGGATATAGGGAAGTCCCTGCTCTGGGTCCTCCCAGCTGGTGCTGCCCTGCCAAGTGATGCTCGTGAACCCTTCAATTTGGTAATCAAAACCTACAGAATAGGACATTCGTTCACTGGACATTTACAAACATGCCCCAGGTTTTCACAAGCTCCGCAAAAATTGTGGACTTTCTAATGAATCTTACTGTGATAAGTTACATAGACAAGGATGATTATTTAATCTTTCCTAGCACTAGAAACTCAGCAGGGCTTTTCAGAGCTGGAGAAAATGTCTGATCAATAGGAAGCAGCCAAGAGGAGCTTGCAGGGGCTGTCTCCCTGGGCCTGCTGTGGTGTGTGCTAGGGTGGACTGGAGGCACGTGGGGAGACGAAGGAGCAGAGCAGTGCTCTCTAAAAACAAGGTTGCACAGCTGCAGTGGGCAAGGATGGGGTAATCACGAACGTGGAACTAAAGGCAGAAGTGGGAGAAACAGCTTTAAAGAAAGATTTAATGGCCTTGTCTCTTCTCTCTCATGCCAAAGGTACTTGAGTGGGACTATTTAGCATAATCTTATTTTACCTAAAAGAAAGAGGCAGTAGGTCAACATCTAGTCTGGGGGAAATGCTTCATCATTTGGGAAAAAGAAAAGGACAAGTTTCACCTGCCTGCAACAGATCATGGAAAAGATCTTTGAGTCAAAGGAAAATGGCTCTGAAAATATTACTTTTAACATTGAGCATGTAAAATCCATGTATTTTAAGCACAGGATATGTCTAGTAGAAATTCTGTATTACACAGCAGGTGTGCAAGGTGTGTTGGGTCATGGGGCACATTTCTCCATGGACAGATTCAGTAGTGAAAGGCAAAGATTCACAGACTGTTCATATCTCTGCAGCCTCTATTTTATACTTCTTCCTTGCACACTGTGCCATTTCTTTCAGACTTTTAAAAGAAGTCTATTAAGGAGCAGGGGTTGGCAGGGTCTGATGAAGGTCTGTGTCCCAAACACCCTGAGAGGAGCTTCCTGATAAGCAGCCAGAGAGAATGGATAGATGGGGTGTGTGGGGCTGGCAAGACTGGCAGTGAGCTCAGCCAGGGCTCCCCATAGCATGCACTGTTTCCAGCAAAGCACTGGGGAGGGAGAAGAGCCTTAGAAGGAAACTGAAGAGGGAGTTGAGCAAGTTATGCCTAGAGGATCATGGCATCACAATGCTGAGTAAAAGAAATGCAGTGGTGTGTGCCAAGCTTGGTGTAAAGGATTCCCTCTGGTGGGAATGGCTCTGACCTGGCTGTGACCATTGGGGTCCTGTGGATACTGAGGTGCTGATTGCTTTGATGGACAGAAGCCAAGATGGTCAGCATTGATCAACACCCTTTAACTGAAAGTTTAATTTTGAGGTGTACACTTTTTTGGTGGCAGTGGGATCCTGCTTTGTGTCAGGCAGTGCCATACCCAGGAGTGGGGACATGGCCCTGGAACTCCTGTGGGCCACCGGGTGATCCTGTTCCCAGAAGAGCAGAGATGCTGCCAGGTACTCACAAGGGATGAGGATGAACCATCCCATCCGAACTGAAAGGCTTTCCTCCTGGGTCACTGGCACAGTCTGGATGATGGAGGGAGGAAATCTGTTCTTGCAGGAGCAGGGTGTATGCTGAGAGAGGGAGCTGTGGGCAGTGAGGGTCAGAAGAAGCAGGAGAACTTGCCCTGGGGTCACTTTAATACAACCTGAAAAGGTGAATGCTGTGGCTTTTATTTGGTTTAGACCCTGGTAACAGAAATTGTGTCTTTTGTCTCCTGTGGAGCAAGCACAGTGGTATTTCTGAGGGATGAGTTGTCCGGGAGCAGCAGAAGCACTCCCTGATGCCTGGATACGAGCACAAAGGCAGGGGGTGCTCCCTTGGTCCCCACTCTTGGCGTGGTGCCATGGTGTGGGCAGGCAGGCTGGAGCCCACTGCCGTGGTCACAGGCTCAGCCTCTCATGTTAAAAAGAAGCTGGCAAGCTTGATTCTTTCAGGGAAGAAAATGCTGAAAGCACTTTCCTGAATTCTGGGCCAAATTCAGCTTTCATGAATGCCTTGGTAAATCCTGAGGCAGTCCTATGAACGCAGCCGAGCTCCCCGGATTTACACTGGTGGGTCTGGGGTGGGACTTCTATCTTCTGCACCTGTGTTGGTGCTGTGCTCTGTACCCAGTACAAACAAAGCTTCGCAACTGCTTGGCAGAGGAAAATACATATTTCAGAAACCTCATGTTTGCAACGGAAACACAAACCAGAAATTGTCTCATTTGCTGAAGATGACAGAGGCAGCTCCAGCCCCTGCACGGACTGTGCCAGCGTGTGTAACCGGGGCCATTTCAGGGCCGGAGCAGCCGGTCACCTCTTGGCTTTTGCAGGGTTTCCAGGTTATTGTTGTTATTGTTTTTTTTGGCGTTATTAGTGTAGTTATTGTTGTTGTTATTATAGTTACGTTTGTTTGGTTTCTGTTGTCCCCGTGTGTCGCGGCTGCGCTGGGCGGGGTGAGGGGACTGCGGGGCCGCTCCCGCCCGTCCCTGTCGCACCAGCTCCGCCTGCTGCCCGCACAGATATCTTTGTGCCCGAGGGTCCCTGTCCCCTCCTCTCCCGTCCCTGTCCCCTCCTCTCCCGGCTCTGTGTCCCTGTCCCTCCTCTCCCGGCTCTGTGTCCCTGTCCCTCCTCTCCCGGCTCTGTGTCCCCGTCCCC